>CM031238.1:727238121-727733121 GCA_018340775.1 Taxus wallichiana var. yunnanensis
AACAATACAAAATAATTGAATGCAGTAATATATGTAAAGCTGGTGTCTTCTCCATAAAAATTGCACACTCCCTAAATCCGTGGGTGAGTTACTATCATTTATTACCTGCAGATGCATGGGGATCTGAACTCCCACTTCTACTCTAAAATCATGGTTTAACCACAATAAAAATGACTTCACCAACTTGCATGTTACTCGATATTAAAAGTTAATATTTCCTTCATAATATACATGTCTTGCGGTTTGAAAACAATCAAATAAATGACTTATGATCTAAGTAAAGGCCATCTCCAACTCCTCTATATCCGTAATAATTTTAAACCACCTTGTCTAATGTTTTTCCATAATATTAATAACTATCTCAATATAATTATTATTACTCTGTTATGCTACCTTAGACTTATGACCCTATTACCCTCATTGTACCTTTGCTTAAAAATGTGCTATTATCTCTAAATGAGTAGAGAGGAAGGGAAGAAAGTATCCATGGATCTTTCCCATGATCGGGGACCATTTCCTTTCCAACTAATCCATAGTGAATAGTCCGGTAAAGACCAATTGAACCATTTGAAATCAATGGTGGTCAAAGAATGGCTAAAAACGACACAAAGTAAGCTTTATAAAAGATGGTGACGAGTCATATAGCATTGAATTTCAAGGTCTACAACCTTCATAATATGAAAGACTCAATCATTTTGCAATCAACCCTATTTCATACTGAAATAATACTTTGTAACTATGCGTAAATTTAGTCATTCTTTGCAATTAATTGCTTTTAGTAATACAAGTAGACTCATAGAAATTGTTGGGTGTGACACTCAAATCTTCTTATCCGCTTATCTAAGCAATACTTCGTCAATCAAATCCAAGGACCCATAAATACCATTCTCTCCTCTCTCCCGGGGCATATTTCAATACCCTCTTATCAATCCATCAAATATTCTTATTATCCAAACTTTACCCTCTCATACAAAACTAATCTCACATCATTTAAGCTAGCCGCTTGTTACCAAATCACACCCCTTGACTAGGGAATCCTATAATCCTTAATCGTCCAACCTTAACCCCCTAACTCGGGCATTTTCTAAATCCAACAATCCTAAATATTCCCCCTTATCATACATCATTGACTAGGACATCCCTTATTCCAAAATTTAATAATTTCCAAGTATTCAAACTCCTACTCTTATTACTCTTAATCCTCGCTTTTCTAATCCTTTAAATACTCCATTCCTCTCATCCTCTAATTTTGTTGCTCTAAATCCTCAATCCTTTATATCTTTTAATCCTTTTAATTCTCTACTTCAAAATATCTCGCATCTTCAAATATTTTCCTCCTCTAAACTTCACTCATCTACCACCTTGGGCCTTTCATCTTTTCGAGCCATCACCCGAATTGTTTCCTCCTGCTTGACCTCTCGAGGGCATCACCCTCACTACCCATCCCATCATCTCTCTTTCTTTGAATTATCATTGCTATGTAATAACCATTCAAAGAGGGAAAAAATTTAGACATGTAAAATTTCAACATGCTCATTTAGAAAATAACATACTCATTATACATTATTAATCCCCTCCCATCACTAACCATATAATAATTAATCATGAGATTAATTATTATTATCCCTAATTATCATACCTCAATTATTCTCATTATTCACTCAATAATCCCATCTCATCCTTAGTCATATTAATACATCATTAATATTTCATTATCCCATTAACTAACCTCTATTATCAATTTCTAAGAATTAAAATTTCCTACCCACCTACCCTACACTTACTCTACACCTATCCTCTCCATCAAATCACTCCCTAATCATAATTAATCGACCTCATCCTAGCCTAATCAAATACCCCACCTCTAAATATAGAGGCTTTTATTTCTAGACGTCTCGTACAAAATTCCCTCCGTTTTATTCAAAAATTCAAATAACCTTCCCTCTCTCCATTGAATTAACAAATCAATGGAGGATTCTTTAAATTTATAAAATTATCTAATTCTATAATTCTTCCACCTTCTCACCAATTCTCCATTATTGATCTTCTATCTACATGGAAAGATATCAACCCTTCATTCCTCCTCCCACGACCTATAAATTTGACTCACCACCCTCATGAAAACCATCTTTGAGAATTGTAAGTATATGCTGCTAAACTATTTCCAAGCAAGCCATCAACCATCAAGCATTCCATCAAGCAAAATCATCATCTAAAAATGGGAGTTGGTTTGAAATCATCCGAAAAAATTTGAAGCAATACAAAAACTATCTTGAGCACATCTAAAGAAACAAGGGAAGAGCATTGGAGCTTGTAGGTAAGTGTAGGTATAACACTCTTTATCCTCTTTTATCCAACTCAATCAGAGGTAGATAATAGGTGTGTTAGGTTTAGGATTGATTTGGTTTGATAATCATCTTATACTTGCATACTATATAATTTATAAGGTTTCAAATATTGAATATTAAGGTTTCAAAACAATTTAGGCTTATAGACAGCTTCACGAGGCCCTTAAGATATGTTTCTTATTGATGAAATTAATGGATACCCAGTGTAAAAAAAAAGAACCTTCATCTGTAAATAATGTTTTTTTCATGCTACTGACTTGTTTATAGACTATAGTAGTACTATGACAAGGATCTAATGAGATTCTTAATAATTACTCGGTAGGGGTATACATTACTTTACGTAACTAGGTTTAAATTCCTAGGTTTCCCTTCTTATGTCATTGCCTTCTCATATCTCATATCCTAAAATAGGGTTACACTGCTATAAGTGACTGAGTAGAGTGATTTTAGTAATAAATAACATCAAAATGTAGAGTTAATTCCTAATCCCCTTCTTTATCTCCTTAACGAGACATAAAATTGAATAACCCCTTTCAAATGTTCTTTCCCCTTAATAATGAAAAAGAAGAATGATTTAAAACCTTAACACAAGGTTAGAATGAGAAACAAGCACTACAAAGAAATAAACTTATCAATCTTGGAACTTTGTTATAAATCTCTAATGATGACCTTATTAACTCCTCCTACATGATTAAATATTGCTTAGTACCATAGATGTTAAGAAACTAGATCAATCTGAGACAGGTTGGTGTCACTTTGTAGAGTTTGAAAATTTGTATCTAGCATGTAACAAGGTTATTATACATGATTCTTTCCAACATTTACATCTCACAATAATCTAATCATCCTCTATTGGTTATGAAATACTTCTTTAAACTCTTGAAATGTCAAATATCATGTGTAGTTATAGAACACAAGGAAAATAATAGGGTTCACTAATTGTAGAGATATCAACTAATCAAAAGAATACATTATAAATGGGCTATTTATATATCGCTTCATTTGATATCTAATATTTTTTTATCATCCACTTAGAACCCAACATTATAGAATATAAATCAAGAAATTCGGGTATAATCGATTGAATACATAGTTTGGGAAGGTTTCTAGTACAATAACATTTAGAAAACACTTGTTTCATGTATCAAATATCTTATTACCATCTTCCCTTTCCTTTTTATTTGAATGAATCTTGATTGAAATATTACCCTATGCATACCGTGTAGAATCTATTCACAATATTTTCACAAGCCCATTACGAGACTTATTTTAAGGATCCCCTAACTCTTGTGTCTTCGAGTGAACTCTTTTTAAGACTCTTCGTGTCTTTTCTCTCGATACTTCTCAAACGAATCATCCTCCTTGAATGATAACCTTTTATCCATTTCTTCTTGATAATTCAATTACAAGGAACAACCACATTTTATCATTCTCAGCCCAAGATGGTGAGAATAGTGGTTAAGTTGGATAACATATATAGAAAGGAGGTAGGAGTATTCCCCATATGTTATCCCTTGCATTAGACACCCAAGGTAAGAAATATTCATGATATTTTTCTCATGATATATCTTCTTCCTTCTTTCTCCATTTTGAGTTCTTCTCAACCCATAGATTATTAGGAACCATAGTAGGTATTATCTTTTTCTTGATGCGTTCATCACTCTCTATGAGCTATAGTAGTATTTTTTTCTTTGTATTGAGATTTATGAGGTAAAAATAACTTTATACTTTCTTCAACAAAGACTTGTTCACCCTCTCCATCCTTGTCATTAGTTTTAATGATTTTACAAGGTGATTGTATCTTTGTCACCTTCATGAAATATTCTAGTGTCTTCATTTTCCCAGAGTCTATGTACCTAAACATACACAACTTGAAAAAGTAATAGATATAAAAATAGAGACTCCTTGGTCTATCTAAGTTCTCCTTACAACAAATCTTCTTTGTCATCATCCAATATGATTCCTTTGTTGCTCTACCTTCATTTTCTCATTATTTTGTGTTTTTCCAAGCACTAATTCAAATGCTTTTTCCTCATGCTACACTATAAACTCTCCTTTTTTCTTGATTTATCTTATTCTTTGTGCCTCCATAAGCACCTTATTTTCTTCTTAGCTTATGGTTTTACTACTCGGCCCACACTTAGCTTCCTCATACATTATTTTGTTCAATCATTTTTGAAATTCTTCTTCTCCACTTAACCATTGCCACACACTTTTAAGAGACTTGATCAGTTGTACCTTATCCCTTTAATCATTGTTTTTTTCTTCATGGATTATTATTTGTTTTAATTTTTCACAATTATATTCTTACTTCCCTTTCTCTCCTTCTTCACTAACTATTTTCCATAGTTTCTTGACTGCCCTTATTTTGTTCTCTATTAAACTATATAACAATCTAGGTGGTTCTACTTTTGAATCAACCTTTAATAATTGCATGGTTTTTATTTGAGCTTCTTGTAGTGCTTCCAAATCATTATGTTTATGATTTTTATCTCCCCTTGATACTCTCAAGTATTCACTTCCTCTCAACTCTTATTTTATCTTCTCATGAAGTACCAATGCAAGTCTATAATATTGTTTCCTTACTTGCTACAAGAACTCTTTATCATCCATCATTGTAAATTTGGAACTGTTGTCAACTTCTTCACTATTGTTCCTTAATGGTGCCAATGTGTGCCTCTTACCATCTTTCTCCAAGGTGTAAGTATTAGCTATCCCATCATGTATTTCCCTTCTATCATACTACCAAGGTATACCAAGTAATACATGGCAAACATCCATGAGCGTAATTTAACGAGATAAAATTATCTCTATAGTTTCCAATCGAAATTCAATTTGACATTTCTTATTGAATAGTACCAAATTTCCTTTTTCAACCAAGATATATTATAAGGAGTGGGATGTGATTGTTTAATTAATCCTAGATTCTCAACCATCTCTAATAAAACAAGATTATTTGTACTTCCACTATCAATGAAAATTTTACAACACTTACATTTCTACTTGCACATGGTTCTCAATAAATTTCTTCTTTGAAATAGCTCCTTCACCTCTTTGCTTGGTTTCATCAACACTCTCTTCATCAAAAATAATTCTAATTTTTTGGTTCTTCTACATGGGAGGGTGAACCAACACGTTATTCATCACCTTGATCTTTTTGATCACTAGTTTCATCATCTTCTTTGCTACTTTGAGGATTCTTTAGACATTCAAATGCTCTATGTCCTACATACTTGTTACCCTTAAAATATCTGTGCCTAAATTCTTTGTATCTTCCTCTTCCAAATATAGCCCTTACTCTAAAATATTTCCTTCCTCTTTTGATATTATTCTCTTGAAAAATACTACTAGTTTCTCCCTCATTACACTTCTTATTTATTCCACTAAGTTCTTCTCTACCTCTAAAACTTCTACCTCTACATCTAGAGTCACTGTGTGTATGCCTTCTATTTAGCTTCTCCTCCACTTTAAGAGTTACTTGGTAAGATTCCTCTTGTTATCAATATCAACAAACTAATCTCATCCTATATATTAAAATTTAGGCCATTCAAGTACCTAGCCACCTTCTCTGCACCCTCCTCTATATGACTAGATCGATTAAAATTTTGTAGAAATCTTCTGTAATAATTCACATTCATTTATTTTTGCCTCAAGTTTTGTATCCTTATAAATAAATTGGTCCAATAAACCAAGGGGATGAATTTATCCTTCAAATTTATACCATCCTATTCCAAGATTTGATTATGTTTACCTTATTTCTATCTCTCTCTCTGTTTGAACATGATCCCACTAAATGGATGCATGTCCATTCAATTTGGTGTAAGAAAATTTTACCTTCTTATTGTCATGTATCTCTTCAAAATCAAAATATTTCACAATTTTAGCTCACTAATCAATCAACTCTTCAATATTCAAATTACCTGAATATACCAGAACTTCAAATTTTGGCTTGGATCTTACTCTAATTACTAATTTCAAAATCCTCTACTCTATTCTTTCTTGGCTAACTCTTTCTTGTGATTTAGGATTTGGTTCTTCTCTATCACTAAAATCCTCTATTGGAACTACCCTTCTTTGAGCATTTTCCACTCCTAACTTTATCATCACTTCATCTAATAGTACACCTCTTCCTCTTATCCTTCTTGCTCCTACTCGGCTCCCCACTCTATGAGCCATACTTCCTTATCACTTTTCCTTGCAAACATTTGTTTCATAACTTGCATTCTAGAGCTATCACACAAACCTCTTTATCTCTTTAGGACCTTAAAATTGATTCTTTGATACCAATATGATGTCATGAAAAATAATGCCTAGCTTACAAACTTATTAAATTCAAAATATTAAATATTGAAAATAGGGTATTGTATAGTTTAAAACAATACTATCTTAATGAAAATATCAAATATTAAGGTTTCAAAACAATTTAGGCTTATATAAACTTCCATATGCCCTCAAGATGTGTTTCTTGCTGATGAAATTAATGGAGATCCAAAATAAAAAAAGAAACTTTGTCTAGAAACTATGTTTTGTTCATGCTACAACTTTTTTATAGACTAACATAGTATTGTGACAAGGATCTAATGAGATTCTACATGATTACTAAGTAGGGGTATACTTTGCTTTTTTTTACTAGGTCTAAATTCTCTGGTTTTCCTTCTCATACCGTTGTTTGCTCATATCTCATATCCTATAACAGGGTTACACTATTACATGTGATTGAGTAGAGTGATTTCAATAATGAATAACATCAAAACATAGAGTTAATTCATAATCCCCTTCTTTATCTCCCTAATAAGACACATAAATCAATAAACCCTTTCAAATGTTCTCTTCCCTTAACAATGAAAAAGTAAAATGATTTAAAACCTTAACAGAGGGTTAGAATGAGAAACAAGAACTATACAGAATCAAATTACCAATATTGAAAATATTTTCTAACTCTCTAATTATGGACTTATTAAATCATCCTACACACTTAGATCCTATCTAGTAGCATAAATGTTAAGAAACTAAATAAATTTGAGATAATTGGTGTCACTTTGTAGAGTTTGAAAAATTGTCTCTAACACTTAACAATGTTGTTGCACATGGTTGCACCCAATATTTACATGTCACATTAATATAATCAACATTAATTGGTTATGAAATACTTCTTTAAACTCTTGAAATGTCAAATATCATGCACAATTCAGAACACAAGGAAAACAATTGGGTTCACCAATTGTAGAGATATAAACTAATCAAAAGAAGACTTTATGCCTACGGTATTTATATTTCACTTCATTTGATGTATAATAATTTTGTATCATCCACTTATAACTCATCATCATAGAATATAAATCAAGAAATTACTATACACATGGTATAATCTGACTGAGTACATAGTCTAGGAATGATTCTAGTACAATAACATTTAGAAAACACTAGTTTTATATATCAAATATCTTCTTACAATATTACCTTGTCTTTTTATTCGAATGAACCTTGAGTGAATCATATCCTTGATTGAATTATTACCCACCATGTAGATTATGTTCACAAGATTTTCACAAGCTTGTTGTAAGATTTCCTTTTTAAGGATCCCTTGAATCTTATGTCTTAAATGAACTCTTTTAAATAAAAAAGGTGTCTTTTCTCTTGATACTTATTAAATGAATCCTCCTCCTCAAATGATAACCTTTTCTCTCCCTTTCTTCTTGATGATTTAGTTATAAGGAATAATCACATTTTAGCATTCTCAACTCAAGATGGTGAAAACACTTTGGTTAAGTTGGATAAATTATGTATCAAGAAGGTAGGAGGTGGGTTATACCCTCAAAATAGGTTGAAAAATACCATTAATATCCCTTGATATATTATGTACCATAACACAAGGATATACCCCCAATGTGATAGCTAAGCCTCATTTGAAAATTCAAAAATTGAAATTAAAAATTTGAAGAGAAAGTTATTTCAAGCAAGTTTGAGAGCCCTAAACCAAATGGAATGATATGAACTAAGTCTTAATGGCCAAAATGAATTCCTAGACCTCCACACACCAAAATTTATACCTATTTACAAACTAAAAAGGATTCCCCTACATCAATAGTCGGGATCATCATCATCAGTATCCTCTCTAAAGTCAAGGCCATCAACTAAAAGTGAAGGTTTATTCACCTACAATAACATTATTTAATAATTATTATAATATTTCAAATTATGTGAATAAAATATTTGAAATCAAATTTTTACATACTTGATTTTAATAATTATTTAAAAAATTAATGACATATTACCAGCACAAACCCATGAGAATGCACCCATTCATTGAATGCATTGGTGTTCCATCCAAGGGCTTTGAGTTGTGCCCACACTTATTCAAAGGATTTGATGCCATACACCTTCTCCCATAAAAATATTGAAGATCTGACTATAATTGAGGTATGAATTAATAAATGTTATATATTATATTATTGAGATAAACTTAAAAATTTGCAAACACGTCATCTATACTCATTTTTCCAATATGATGCGTCACCAACTTCCCCGACTCATTACGGATTGGTGGTATTTTTCGTAGATAAGTGGACTAATGTATCCAAAATTTGAACACACACTCAATACATTATAAAGTACCTTAAACTCAAAGAAAAAAATCTTATTCTTTATTATTAAATGATGAATTACAATGCATCATAAATAAGAAAATAACTCCCGACCCGAGTTGCAAAGCAATCTCTAACTAACTTCAATTAAATCTATTCTAGGTGGTGAAATTTGCTATTTTTAGTAGTTTACTAGAACCTGTTATTCTTAGTAGTTTCACATGCTTATTCAAATGGCCACAAAAATTTCCATGCATGTTCTAAATGTTTAAATTAGAGGAATTGCCAACTTTCTAACCTACTATGCTTACAAGAGACTAAAAATAATTAATGCCCTAAAATAGGAAAATATTGAATTGAAACTTAAATCCTAATTATCGGGCCCCAAATGGTGGATTTCTAGCCCAAAATGTGCCAAAAATGGCTCCAACAGTTTCTTGATGACATATTGATCTATCCTCACTTGATAAAGGAGCACTAAGAGAAATTGAGACATATATTACAAGTTTTGAGCAAGCACCAAGTGTTTGGGAATTTGGAGACGTGTTCATTCGTTCGGACTAAGATTCGGTGTTTGGGGCACATTATCACATGTGAGGGTAGCTCAGTAGATCCCTCAAAGATATGTGCTATCATTGATTGGATAGCCCCCATAACATGTTGGATCGAGGTTAGGATTTTTATGGGGTTATTTGATTATTACCACATTATATTTAATATTTTCATAGGATTGTCGATTATATCACTTCCTTTAGCATAAAGGAAAGAAGTTTTATTGGTCGAGAAGTTTGAGCATTCCTTTCACCGCTTAAGGAGAATTTGACTACTGCACATATCCTCATAGTTCCAGATCCTTTAGATTACTTTGTGGTTTTCATAAATGCATCTATAGAGGGATGTGGATTTGTGCTTATGTAGGAACATCATGTCATTTCTTTTGAGTCCCGCAAGCTCAAGGAATATGAACTTAATTACCCACTCACAACCTTGAGATTGTAGCGGTGGTATATGATTTGGTTCGTTGGAGGCATTTCCTTTTGGACATACATTTTTATTGAGGATAGATCATTTGAACCTTCAACATATTTTCACAATGAAACCTCAATGCCCAATAGTGGCATTGGATGGAGTTCCTTTGTGAGTATGACATGGACGTAGAGTACATAAAGGGGAAGGATAATTTTGTCGTTGATGCTTTGAGTAGATGGTGACCCGATATTTCTTCCTTGACATTACGATCAAATCTCGGAGGTAGGATACAACAATAGCTTCCGGGTGATAGATTCTATGATGGTTTCGGGAAGATGGTTGAGTCTTAGGGGCCCTTAGTGGGAAAGTATGTAGGTTCTGACTTGAATTTAGATGGTCTTCTTGGGTTTTAAAGACACATCTATGTTCCTAGAGTAGGTGATTTATGTAGGTTTGTTTTTTTTGAGGAACACCGAGCCCCATATGAAGCATATCTTGGGGTTAAGAATATTCATGTGGACTTGAGATAACTATACATCTGGCCTAGGTTACACTGAGATATTACATATTTCATATCCCATTGTCTTGAGTGCTAGAGGGTGAAGGCTAAGAATTCTCACCCTTCGGGAGTTATTTAGCCACATGATATTCCAAAGTGGAAGTGGGATGTGGTGTCTATGGATTTTATTTTTGGTCTTCCCACTTCATCATTTCATCATGATGCCATCATGGTGATGGTGGATAAGTTGACCAAGGTTTCCCACTTCTCTGATGAAGGTATCTTATAATGCAGTTTCCATTGCACATATTTTCATGGATGATGTAGTGAGGTTGCATGGTATTCCTAGGATGATCATTTGTGATCATGTTTCTAATTACACTTATAATTTTTTGACCTCATTTCGATAGCTTTGGGGACTCAAATTTATTTCAGTTCAGCATACCACCCTCAGACACATGGGAAGAAAGGGAGGGTGAACCGGGTATTTAGAGGACAAGCTTCAAATGTATATGATGGATCCGAAGACAAAGTGGGAGCATTATATTTTATGGTTGAATTTGCATATGATATTTTTTCAAAACTCCACCGGTATGGCATGGCATTGTATCAAGCCCTATATAGAAACCTTGCGGGAAAGCATTAAGCTAGGTTAGATTGGATGATAGGATTGTTCTTGGTCCCACCTATCTTCAAGATATAGAGAAGCAGGTTGTTCTTATCTAACAGTGTTTAGAGTAGGCTCATGCATGCCAAAAGGCATATATTCAAATGAAGAGAGTAGAGTGTCACTTACTTGTAGCTGATAAGGTATTTCTTAGTCAGTTATGGAAAAATCTCTAAGCTGTATCCTCATTTTTGTGTCTTTCAAGATTTTAGAGGTTATTGGTCCAGTTACCTATCTTTTATCCCTTATGTCATGCCTATCTTGTGCATATGATGCTTTTGAAGTATCAGTATTGTGAATGTATGTTCTTGATATATCTCATGTTTTGGATTAGTCAGACTTGTAGGTGGAGTTTGAAGGATAGTGGGATTTTGAGCCCATGCGTATTATGGAGCACAGGAGGCTAGCCCTTTGAGGGCATGACTGGACCAAGCTAGAGTCCAGTGGGACATGTATGAGGAGACTGGATACTTGTGAGGATGAAATACCATTGTGGGCACAATATCTTTAGCTTTATCGGACTCGCTTAGATGAAGTCAATTCTTAGGGAGACAGATGTAGTGCCCACCTCTTTTGTATTCTCATTTTGAGCTACTTGGACTCATTATATCTAGATTATTTATTTTGACAGGGACATTACTGATATATTATCCTATTTTTATGCAACATTACTACATGATATCGTTATTTGCTAGCACTAGGATGCTAACTCTTGTGGACAAGTTGTTTATGGGGCACTTAGTGCTACTTTTCATTGATCGATTATATTGATTTAGATGATATCATGGTTGGTTTTGATCTCGATCATGTATTGTTATGGTATTCATGGTTGTTAATCCATTTTCTATGTAGATGACTCATTTTATGTTATATTGTGTAGTAGGCATGACTATTTATGGATGATTGATTTTATGCATATGATATTGTCATATTTTGATTATCATATTTGGAAGATATGAGGTTTTCCTTGAGTGTGTAGGTGATAAGTATTAAATCATGAGAGAACGTGGGATTTAGGAAATGCATTCCAATTAACACAAAAGGCCCGTGAGGTAAAACCATTCCTTCTCTATTGATTTATAAAACCTTATCATCATGTTGTGCATTGTTCGTATATTGTATTTTGTTTATTATGTGATAGTTGTCTTACCTCTTACCTTTGTGATGTATGCTCATGTTGTATTATTCTAAGTGTGTACTCTTATCCTCCTTTGGTTAATGCTAACTTGGTGTTTTATGCCATCTTTGGTGGTCCTTGGCCTCTTTTGTGGTTTGTGATGATTTTTCATGGTTAGGAGGGATTAGGCCACCTAATCATGGATTATTTGAACCTAATTTCCCCTCCTAAATGTTACATTTTTCCCAACTCGGATTTGGGTAAAATTTGCCATTTAGGAAGGGTATATGGCAAAGCAAAAAACCACTTTATTTACATTGAAACAGGCCATATCTCCCATCCCTATGGGGGCTGGGATATTTTTAATGCAAATGAGGCCCATTTTCCCATTTTCCCCCCTCCCACACACTTCAAATTAATGGAGTTTTTATTTTAGGAATGTTATTGGAAATTTGGATCTTCTCATGATTGCTTAGAGCCAAATTTGTTTTCCCATTTTTAATTTTATGGTGCAATTTTATATCATGTGGATTAGCTTTATTTTATGTGGAGGGTGAAAATTGCCATCCTCCCATTACTTGAAATTTATGGAATTATTTCATTCTCAACCCCTCATGTCCTTAGTAAAGGGGTTCATTTTTGGATTTTTTTGTGAAATATGTTGGAGCTTGGGAAAAGCATTGGGATTTCAGGGTGAACTTCTTGGTTTGGAAATTGTGCTTGACTACAAGGTAGGATCTTACACCCCGTCGATTCTTATTTGAATTTATTTTTGGAATTGTGTTATGAGTTGAATTATGTAAATGTAGGAAATGGAATTCTTTGTTTATCTTATTTGGTTACTCCACCCACCCTTGAGGGGTGTGAGTTTTGGAGATGATGGGAAGAGGGAGGAATTTCATCCTTTACATTTTGATATGCTTGTTTAATAAGCTTGAAATAGTTTATTTCTTTTAATTTTACTCCTGCATTTGGCTTGTAGGTAGGGATGCATTTCCATTCGGTTTGGAAATCCATCCCTACCCACATTGAAGGAAACCATGTGTTTGAAAAAAATATTAGGGGAGATAATGGAGAGATAAGGGGAGAGTTTGTGGAGTGATAAGGGGTGTCAAATCTATGGAGAGATAAGGTGGAATACATTGTTGTTTACATGGAGCTTTTAACTACTCAAAAATGGGATTTTCATCCCCTCTTCTCAAATTAGAAGCATGGTGCTTCTTTGCCAATTTTTCTTGGGTTAATATGTGTTTTTTTATAAACCAAGTCTTGAATGTTGATTGTTGCATCTAAATTATCCCTATGTGCTAGATGGATGCATTTACTCTTTCCCATGGGATTGGGGAGGCTAGCATGCTATATTTATCTTCTTGGTGGCATGTAATAATGTCAAATGGTTGGGTAGTCATCCAGGCTCATTCTCTTGTGATTTTGGAAGTTTCCCTTGGTAGTTTGGAGTTGGATGGAGATATTTTGGAGTTGCGGGTTGCATGTTTTTTTTGTAAAAGAGTTTGCATTTTGAATAAAATCGACATGTTGTCTCCACTTTAAGTGGAGGGATTATGTACTTACATTCTTAAGTTATTTTCCTTCTTGTTTAATCTATGTTAAATTTACTTATTCCAAGGAAATGACTATTTTAAAAATGATTTGTTGTTGAAAATTCTTACTTATGAATTACTAGTTGTTATTTTAAAACCACATCTCATTTCTTGCTATAAACTGAAATTCTTCATATTATTGCACACGTATGGTTATTATATATACTTCTTCTTCTCCTTCTTGGAACGTGTTATTTAAAGTGAAAGAAATCAACTATTTGGGTAGAATAAAATTGGAATGGGTTAGAAAAATATGGAATTTGATAACTGTTGTATTTAAATTCCTCCTTCATGAAATCATATAATGGTTGAATGGTTATTATGTAATGAAATTGTTGCATTCAAATCCATATCTTGATGTTCTAAATAATAGAAAATGAGGTTGCTATACTATTTACAAAGTTTCATTTTTTTATTATTTTCATCTTAGTAGCAAAAATATGGTTGAGTTTACATATCTTTACACTTAGTAAAATATAAAAAAATTCATATTAAGAACAACTGTGAATAAAACTCTGTATCAGGAAAATTATATATTTTCTATCTAATTTTCGCGTATATATTTTGATGATATTAGAGTGTAATAACATTAAAGTGTACACACATACATGTATTCATATATGTATGCATATAAATGATTTTTATAAATCTGATAAATACATGCACACCCCCCCCCCCCCACACACACACATATTGATAATGGAAAGTTGAAAAAAATCTAATGGAAAATCAATATTTTTCTTTAATGAAGTGTTTGTTTGTTAACTAATAAAAAAATAATTGTGGGGAAGGGGTGGGACGGCTGTCCCATATATATATATATATATATATATATATATATATATATATATATATATATATATATATATATATATATATATATATATATATATATATATATATATGTATATATATATATGTATATATGTATATGTATATGTATATATATATATATATATGTATATATGTATGTATATATGTATGTATATATATATATATATATATATATATATATATATATATATATATATATGTATATATGTATATATATATATGTATATATATATGTATATATATATGTATATATGTGTGTATATATATATATATATATGTATATATATATATGTACATATGTATGTGTGTATATATATATATATGTACATATGTATGTGTATGTATATATATATATATGTACATATGTATGTGTATGTATATATACATATGTACATATATATGTGTATGTATATATACATATGTACATATATATATATACATATGTATGTGTATGTATATATATGTATGTATCTATATATATATATATATATATATATATATATATATATATATATATATATATATATATATACAGTTTCAATATAAAAAGGATTTATATTAATCTAGTTCTGAATATGAGATCTTAACAAAAATAAAAAACAATACAAAACTATAAACCTGTAGATCTATTTGGATCAAAAAAAAAATGAAAGAGAACATTAGTTTTGGAAAATCCTAGTAAATCAAAAATTTGTGTGAAATCATATTTGAATATGCAAAGTACAATGCAGTGGATAATCCTTCCTTAAATTTCTTTCTCCGTGAGATCTCCATGAGTTCTTATTCCATGCAAACAAAATAGGCATCCATGCGAATGAGGTGAAGAAAAATGAATTACATATATTAGGTTTAATTTTTCATCCTCTTTAAGTTTCAAAATATTTAGGGTTTTGATCTCATGGTGGAGATCTATTAAATCATAGGGCTCCATTTTAATTGTAAATTGACTTAAATCATATGGGTGCAAATTATAATGGGGTTTAATTTAATGTATTATTTTCGGAAAATACCTTGGTTAAATGGTTAAAATTTAAGAAAGGAATGTACTATTTAACTAAATCTAATATTATTATTTGCGTAATAAATTTGAAGACATGGGAAAATACCATTATATATATTAATCATTCTCGAAATGATTATTATATTTTCCGTAAATTGATTTTTTAAAACTTGTATTTACTCTCCCATTGTGATAAAATTTATCACTAATTGATCACCTTGACTTTACAATAGTCATGATATATTTATCATCGACACTTATAAAAATAATCGTAATTCATATAACTTGTAGAAGTGGTGTTAAGCCAACTTCTTATCCCTCACATCATTAATGTGACGCTGTAATAACAACGCAGAAATTGTTATAATCCTCCATGTTGTTCGCAATTGTAGTTTGGTGTCACTTTTCTATATGTTGTGACTTAATCGTGTTATTGTTGTAATGAGTATTCTTAAACTCCATGTAAATATTTACCCCTTAAATTTTTTTATTACCACCTTTATTATCTTTTATCATGTTTGGTTGTCTTTTTACTTGTTTTGGAACTCGGGTTGAGCGTGGTGTGACAACATACTTGTTCAAGTTTATTAATGTGAGATTATTGAGTGAAAATTTGTACCATATTTCAAAACTAAGGATAATATTTTAACCGAACATCATCCTATACTGTGAGAATGTATCACATTATCTCATGTCTACTATTCCTTTATGATTGTGCACCAAAATTATACCTTTGTAATATATATTAATACGTTTATTTTATAAATCTATGCTCAAAAAAATGTAAAAACCACATGAATTATGAAATATGCATGAAATTTACCACCATAATCATATTCATTGATAATAAAAAGTCCAATTTGAAGGTATTTTTACAATTTTAGAGTACTCCAAATTGCACTCACTACACATATATGTGCTTTACATTCTACTCACTACACATTTCTCTTCTCTACACTCTTCAACCACTATAAAAGGCCATTGATGGGAATGACACTTTAAAGCTAACACACCAAATATAATGCAAGGTGACATCAAGTGTGGTGTAGTGCAAGTACCCAGTCTTTATCATGTTGAATGACTTAATTAATACAATACAATAAATTTTAGAAGCTAGATTAAAATTTCCTCAAAAAATTGAACGTTAATATAAATTTTTGAGTAATAGATTTTAGTGCAAGTATCTCTTATATTTATTATTCGTATCGATTAATGGTTGTTTTCCTAAATGTACTATTGCACCAATGTGTTTTTAGGCTTCTTGAATTTAAACTAGAACCATATTAGTGTATGTGTCGACACACAATATAAAGTAACATTGAAAAAGAAAGGAGAGCATAACATTGGTACACCTAGATATTACTAGCAAAGAAAAGGAACTAAGGTAGTAATAATAAAATTCATAAGAAAAAGAAACAAGAATGGAGGAGAGATAAATATAGGAGGGATATAAAATGTGGGAATGTGATAAAAAAACATAGATATAGGAAATTACAAATGAATAAGAACCCGATTTGGATAGATGATAAAAAAACACAAAAGCACCCTAGAAAATTACAAATTTACAACTAATAACTAGTCTTATACAAAAAATAGGCGTATAAATAATGCACCAATTTTATACATGTGTTGATGCATACATATAAAAGTAAAATAGATGAGTGGAGATTGAGAATCCTTCTCAATCAGTGAAACCTTTAATAGTTCATTATATTTATATTTTGAGTGTAATTAATTTAATCATACACGTGTTTGTGATTTAATGAGCTAGTTCTATATCAAATAGTGTCTTGCAGAATTTTAAATTCAACACTTGAATTTTAAGGAAATGTTAATGAACAACCACAATACAAAATTTTAAGTTATATGTAGGGTATATATTTAATTTAATTATGTTTGTGATAAAAAAGTAATTTTTTTAAGGCTTTACTATGTTAATATTGATAAAAATATTTTGAAGAAATATCTTATTTTTATAATCTTATATCAATAGTTATTTTAAAAAGAATTAAAAAATGGTGATACAAGCCAAATAATAAAAAAGAATGGAGTTTCCTTATTAGGACCTTGGTCTAGACTCTCCATGTATTATTTCTATAGACTTAACTACTCATTACAAATAGGTTAAATATTATATCACAAACCTTGTTCTTCACCTTCAAGGATCGTAAATACTTTCTTTTCCTAAATTCTATAAATAGATGATATACAATTCTCCTCCCTCTAAACCCTAGAATGGAATAATAAACAAGGGATGTTTTATACATATTTAATTTCCATTCATTAAATATACATCTCTTCATGGGTATAGTTCTTTGAAGCTAACAAAAAAACCATAATGCAATGTAACATGAATTCTAGTGTAATGAAAGTACCCTATCCATATCAATTTGAAAGGCCTAATAAGTGAAATATAAGAAATTTCATATACTAGATTTCGATTCACTTAAAATATTGAACACTTGTATAAATTCTTATTGTTTCTCTCGAAATAAGGACACTCTTTTTTTCAATATTCATATTTTGTGGTTGATGTTCTAAATGTATTAATGCACTTACATATTTATATTCCTTTTGAATTCAAATCAGGATCCACTTGGTGCCCAAGTTGATGCACATACTCAAGAACAACTGGAAAAGAAGGGACCACAAGACACTTCTACACCCCGGATAGACCTAGTAGAGATAATGCCCCAAATCCATGACAATACAATTCATATTACAATAATAAATAAGAGTGGATGGTAGAGAAATATAAGAGGGAAATAATAATGAGGTAATATAACATAAAAAAACTATAAATAACAAAAGGCGTGCCAATAATGACCTAATATAAACTAATGATAAAAAACAAAAAAACCCCTAGCTACCTATACAAGCATTAGGTATCTAATAATAAGCCTCTTGAATGAGTGCATGTGTGTGCGTACATACATATATATATTAAAGTAGAGTAGAGAAGTGGAGATAAGGAAGCCTCCTTAATCAACTGGATTTTTTTAAGAGTTATTTTTGTTAATATTTTGAGTATAATTCATTTTGTCATAAACATGTTTTTAGACATCAACGAGCTAATTATCTTCTCAAGAAATGCCTTTGATATTGAATTAATTAATCCCTTACATTTTAAGGCAAATGTTAATGTGTAACCAACATATAATATTTTAAGTGAGATGGAGGTGGATTATTAAACTTTCTTATGGTTGTGATAAAATAAATTACAAGATTTAATATGATATTATTCAAATTTATACTACATAGTAAACCTTTAACACTCCTTATTTTTAAAGGTAAATGTTAAATGATAAGCACGATACAAAATTTTAAGTGAAATACAAGTAGATCATTAAACTTGGTTACATTATGGTCATGATACAATATAAAAATATTGTGAGGGTTTATTATGATCTTAGATTTAATAAGAAGAGGTTTAACATGGTGACTTGTTCCTTAAATGGTTAAGAGAGTGGTGTTTGTTTGTATTCAACAAAATATGAGTTTTAATAGAAAATTTATTATATGCACTATTGGATCATTAAGAGCCTTGAATAATTGTTAAGTTCTTTATGATCTCTTTTTCTTTGATTGAAGGATAAACATCCAAATTCAAAGTTTAATAGTCAACTTATTATATGTAATATTCAACTACTATATAAGGCTTTGACAACTTATTGCATGTTAGAACCCATATATAATAATTATTATTATGCTCACCTTATTATATGTAATATTCAACCATTATAAAAATCCCTCAACACCTTAATATATTTTTAGTAATAGCTATGTTGGCATGCCTTAAACCTAAAACAAGATTTACTTGATTCTTATTTTGAATGTAATATATTTCATGACAAAAATGTGCTAGAGAGTTAGGGGAAGAGGAGTAGTAATTGGTAGGCATCCAATAATTGTGATAGTTATTGAAACCCTACACCCCAATTATTATTTATTATTTACTTCAATAATTTTCCTAAAAACATATTTCTATTTAGTGTGGGACCTATCATTGTTAGGGGAAAATAATCAAACATTAAAACCTTTTTAACACTACTAATTTATTTGCCAAGATTATTATACATAACATATTCTCCAAAAAGTATAACATAATTAAATGTTACATCCACATGAGAATATTAATATCCTTACAAAATCACTTTACACCCACCGATTCCAATATAAGTTGCAAAAGTTAACTTTCAATATACATTCCATCACAACCGTCACGTGATGCCATTTGAAAAATAAAAATACATTCTCTAGAATTGGATTAGACCACTAGCCACATTAAGTGCATTTACTCCATATGATTTTAATTACAATCCAAACTTCATGAGTTTCATACCTAAAATTTGAAACATTGAAAAATTATAAGTCTCACCATCATATCAACAAACATAATAAATGACAAATTTGAATTTAAATTTTCCCAATGACTTGACTAAATGAACAATTCAATCCATGTCAACACATGAGAGCCAATAGAATGCAAGTGCATAAATCAAAAATAAATTATCTATAAAAACATCCCAGTCACAACATTTTTGCATTTCATAATACATTATTAGGATTTGGGCTTGAAGTTCAATATCTAGAAAGAATCATTACAAGTAAACAACAATACTATTTTTTGGTTTCTAGTCAATTTACTAGCTCATCTAAAGGTTTTGAAGTTGAAGCTCTATAATGCCATGTTATTGTAATAACAATTTAAGGTTTTTGTAAATTTTATAGATGCCACAATGGATTGAAGCACTATAATGCTATAATAATGTAAATATGGTTTAACTTTTATTATAAAATTTGTAATGCACCGTGAAGCTATGTAATGCTATTACTAAATTATAGGTGGGATTTAAGAATTATGGTAAATAATATAAATTCCATAATGCAATGGAAGCTCTATAATGTTTTAGAATTACAAATATGGTTTAATGTTTACTTTACATACTATAACTTTCATTATGCGAAAGGAAGCTATGTAGTTGTTATTAATTTTTCACCCACTTCCTTTTCATTATTATTTATTGTTAGTACATCGTGGATGTCCTATTGGTTCTTTTAATTTATATGATTAAAAATCTTGCAAGTATTTCCACTTTAGTTGTTTAGCTTATAAATCCAAGTGCTTGCATTGAGATTTATAAGTTGAAACTACTAAATTATAAGGATATTTATGAGTTAAAACTACTAATGTGGAACAAGGATCATGTAATAGAAACATTTTACAATAGAATGTAAAAGCGAAAACTGAAAAAATGGCAAGACATCATTTAATTGTAATCATGAGTGATTTTTTTAAACATTGCACCTCTTTATTTTGATCATGAACCTATTTCTATTTCATCTTATAGATTTATGAGATTTATATAAAATTTGTAGCTTATTTGACTCAACAACAAGTTATTTTGGAGGTGTTGTTGGTTCCATTGTGTTATATGATTGAAATTAAATATTATGAATGAAAATAGGAATGGTTTATAACAATTTATTTTAATCATACACCTCTTTAAATTTTTAGGTTATAGATTTATGATATTC
Organism: Taxus wallichiana var. yunnanensis; assembly: GCA_018340775.1. Lineage (NCBI taxonomy): Eukaryota > Viridiplantae > Streptophyta > Pinopsida > Cupressales > Taxaceae > Taxus > Taxus wallichiana. Next base: position 727,259,279 of record CM031238.1, read on the forward strand.
ATATAAAATTTGTAGCTTCTTCAATTGACTAACAAGTTATTTTAGAGGTGTTCTTTCTTCTTGAGTTACGTGATTACAAAAAAATGTTACAAATGAGGTTTTTTTTTTATCTCACTAATGAAACCCATAACCGTGAAGCAACTTCCTTATCATGGAATATTTGTTGTCAAACTATCACAATGTTTTGATGCATTCTTTTACACCCAACATTTTTTTGTTTTTATGAACTATTTTTTTAGCATAAACATTGAAGTGAACAATCTTGCATAGGTTTATTATGATATTAAAAATTACATACAATTGAAGTGTGCACATTTTTTTAAGAAACAATTAATTAAAAAACCCATATATGATATTCTTTATTGGGTTATTGCATTTTTTTAGTTTTCTGGAGTATTGGGGCATATTTGAGTTGCATGATTGAAATAAAAAGTGTGAAATGAGTTTTTTTAATCTCAGGGATAAAACCCATAACCATTTTATGATGTTTCCATCGCCATCCTTCATCGATAATTTTGGAGTGACTACCTTAATGTGCCATTTCAATATTACTTTACCTCCTCCTTTGCACTAAGTTTATTATCATTCTTATCTATTGTTGGCTCATTATGGAGGTGTTGTTGGTTGTTTTGAGTTGCATGATTGAAATAAAATGTTAGAAATGAGGTATTTTATCTCAGGGATAAAACTAAAACATTTGAAGCGAATTCATTTTATTCCTATTTTAATATTATTTTACCTTCGATGAAGCAACTACCTTGTCATGCCATTTTAGTTTCCACACCACCATATCATTTACAAGTTTTGTTTTTGCACTAGATATTTATTTTTTTGTCTTGACTATTTTTCACCTATTCAAGTGGAAAGATAAAAACTGATTTAAAAATGTACACTTAAAGCTCTATATTGTTATAATATTGTAAATATAGCTTTGGGATAGATATTTTTAAACATTGGGGTTAGTTACTCAACCACCATCGGATATATATAATGTTATAATATTGTAAATACATGTGTGGGTTTAATTTTTGTGATAATAATCCAAAGAATATTTTTCAAATGTTGTAGTTGTGGTTTACACGATATATATGTATGCAACATGTGGAAGCATATAAAGACATGTACATTTTTGAAACATGCTTGAAAAAATGTGGTTTAATAAACTACAATGATTGTAGGATATGCACAAAATGGGTTCATTGAATAGGATTCAAATACTTGTAATAAAATGTAATTGGAAAATATGATAAGATTTCAAGAAGGGGCATGAACAATAGTGCACACAGCTTTTAAAAGCATGGGTACATAAGAGTTTGGTATAACTCAAGGGTGACACACAAAGATTGCGTAATGAGTGGATAGAGAACCCATATCTTTTAAGGTTTAGTGCATAAAACTATGTGAAGACAAGATTACACAAAGGAATAAGACCATTTGAGGAAAAATATAGAATCAAAATCTATCTTATCAACTAAAAATTAGATTGGTTAGATGTCATTAATGATCAATTTGAGTGGGAAGGAGGGGGTTCCAAAAGAGGAATTAAAATTGAAGAATGAGTGGAAAAAGACACATATAAGGATAGATCAAACGCCGAGTTGGGGTTGTTGAGGGGTTGTTAAAGGGTTGTCAATGCTATCAAATAAGGAGAAAAGGGTGTGAATTAGTGTTGCTCCTAATCAAGAGATATGGAGAATTCATTCACACATGTGAGCACCTCATCTATATTAGTTAGAGTCTTGTTAAGAGATCTGTAGCTACCACATCATAGGGAATTCATTTAAAGATGATGTTAAGGCTTAAAATCGATAAAATTTGTGTTGTATTGAGATTATTTTCTATTTTGTTTGACTTTATAAACAATGTAGGATAATTTTTATCTAACTAAACCCCAGAAAAGTGTTATTAAATCATAGTTACACACCTTGGAAGGAGGATGAAGAGTGAAAATACTAGTAGAATGTCAATTGTGAGGCAACTAGTCAAGGAAGCAAGATGCTACCAAGAAAGGTTATCAATGGAGGTGCATAAAATGTAGTGAACACCACTATTGTGGGTGTATTGGAACAAATGATGATGAAATTAATGGGTGTGAGGACTAGATTTGAATTTGTTGAAGAATATAAACAAAGAGGGTTCGTGGTGTAAGACACTCGAGTGATGATGAAGGAGCAACTAGAGGCACACAAAACGTGAGAGATACTTGGAGGTTAATAAAATGAGGAACAAGAAGAAGAAGCCATGGAAATGGAAAATCATGACTCTTGAGATCCATCTCAATAATGTTCCAAGGGACAAGGATGGATGTGCCATCATTTTTGGAAAATAAGAGCCAACAAAATTTGTGCATTGGATCACAAGTATGGATGAATAAATTGAGTTTGAGGAGATAGTCAACCCACAATGTTTTAAAGCGGTGCAAACAAATCTAAAGAACACATAACATCATGGTATAAAGATATTAATAATGAGAATCAAAGAAGTGGTAAGGAAAAGATAGTGTGTTGGGATCGAATGGTCATAAAAATAGAGAGAGTAAGTTCTTTCCCTTTGATTATAAAATATGGATATTCAAAAAGTTGAAAAATTGAAGCATAAATATATTTATGTTAATGATTACACAACTCGAGTTTCTTTGGATCATGATTTGGTATAGACATACTTTATTTGAACAAGAAAATGTCACATAGTATATAAATGGCTTGAGATTTGGCATCCAAGAGGAGGTAATTATTTTACACATTAAAACTATTGAGGAGGCTTATTAGTTAGCCTTGAAGGTAGAAGAGATGTTGGTGCAAAAGAGAAAAATACAACCAAAAGATGAATCCAAAATGTGTGTGGTAGGGGTGGAAGTAGTCATGGATATAGAAAACTACAAGAAGATGAATGCAAAAATGCGTACTAATAGTAGTGTGGTGGATGAAGGAGAATCCTAATATTCAAGAGAGTGTGGAAGGTTCTGGAGGTATGAGAAGAGGATTACCCAGAACATGTTTTAAGTATGGGACTATTGGGCATTGTACATTCAAATGTCTAAATGTGTAGAGTGAAGTCATTAATAGGTGCACAGAAGATGGTGCACATGTAGCACATGGAGAAGTGGAATTAGTAGGATCTATGGAAAATTATAAAGGTCCAAAGCATAGAGGATTTGATGATAAGGAAGGTATTCTTGAAGACTATACAAAAGGAAAATGAGCCTGCACAAATAAAGAGTGTTTTCAAGACCATATGCAAGTCAAGATGAAAATGTTGCAAGGTATTTGTCAACAGAGGAAGCATAAACAACCTTAAATTTCTAGTTAAATGAAAAAAATATAAGAATGAAGAATATTGCACATACCAACCATTTTAAAGTTTCATGGTTTTAAAAGGGACACTAAGTCCTAGTGAATGAAAAATCTATTTTAAGTTCCAGATTAGGAACTCTTGCGATGCGATCTTTGATGGATGTTTGATATAGGTTATTGGGAACACATTTGTAGTATGATAGAAAGGTGGTCCACGATGAGTAAGCAATTATTATTTTTATTGAAAATGATGCAATGAAGTTTAATATTTTCATTGTTGAATGATAAGGAAGAAATTTAAATGCACAATGAGTTTGCATAAGATTTTTTTGTGTTGAGAAAAGAGTTTCTACGAGGTAGAAGAAGAGAAAGTATGTTATGTATTGGTGAAAAATAGGTGCACAAAGATTGCATGGAAAAGAAGGAAGTTCCCAATGAAGTGTGTGAAATTTTAAAGGATGTTGTAGATATAGTCACAAGACTTTCCAAAATATTACCACTAATGTGTAGTATTAATCACCAAATTGAATTGATACCAAGGCCAAGCTTTCCAAACCAAGCACCATATAGGTTGACCCTAGAGGAGAATGTAGAGGTGAAAAGGTAAATACATGATATATTCAATAGAGTTTTGGTACATGAAATATTGATTCCATGTGTAGTACCTATAGTACTAGCATCCAAGAATGGAGGAGAATGATGCATGTGTGTTTATTTAAGGGCCGTCAACAAAATCACGATCAAGTATCAATTTCCATTGCCAAGAATGGATGATCTAATGGATTCCCTTAGTGGTGCACAATATTTTTCAAAGATAGATATAAAGAGGGGCTATCACCAAATTTGTATCGAGAAAAGGATATGAATTGAGATAACATTCATGAACAATGAAGGCTTGTATGAATGGTTAATTATGTCATTTGGGTTAACCAATGCCTCAAGCACATTCATGAGATTGATTAACAAAGTTTTGAAGTCATTCCTAGGGAAGTTCATGATTATATATATGGATGATATACTAGTGTTTGATAGGATGAAGGAGGATCATATTGATCGCATGTCTAAGGTGATAAAGTTCTTGCAAGAAGAGAATTTGTTGGTGATCATAAATAAGTGCGGTCTCATGTATGAAGAATTGGTTTATCTAGGGTTCATAATATCTTGGGAAGGATTTTAAATGTACCCTAAAAATTTAAGTGTAATAGTGGAGTGCCCATCACAAAAGAATGTGACTAATGCACATAACTTTCATGGATTGGCTAACATCTACATGAAGTTCATAAAGAATTTTAGTGGGATATGCGTGGAAATCATGGTAAAAATGAAGGAGGATTGCAAGGAACTTATATGGATGGAAGAAATAGAGTACATCACATCCATTTTTAGCTTTACCAAGTTTTGAGAAGGTACTCCAATAGATTTTGAAGTAAGTGACACGAAATTAGCACAATGCTAAGTTAGGAAGGGAATCCCATCACCTATTTCAATGAGAAATTAAATGACACCGGAGGAGGTAATCGATCTATGATTAAGAGTTATATGTAATTGTGAAAGCCTTAAATAAATGGAGACATTAATTATTTCCTATTGAATTTGTCTTGTACATCGATCATTAGTTGCTATAGTTTATCAACAATCAGACAAATTTGAACCAAAGGCACATGAAGTGGATAGAGTTACTACATAGTTACCCATTTGTGTTGAAGCATTGAAGTAGGACGTCCAAAAAGGTTATGAGTGCATTTAGTAGGAAATTATTATTATTGAAAAAAATGTAATGAATTCGTGGGTTTTTAGAACATGAAGGAACTATATGCATAAGATAATGACTTCAAAGAAGAATGGTAGGCATGTGGTAAGCGACACGTGTGGTTAGAACACCGTGGTTAGATTATTTTATCCAAAAGGGAATGTTATTCGAGGATCACGGGTCAATTCATGAGAACCTAATCAAGGAGAAGCATAGTAGATATTTACGAGGTCATTTTGGAAGTGATAATACTTTATCACAATATGAGGGAATATATTATTGGTGAAGATGTGTCCAGTATGTGTAAAGTTGAAAAATTTGTCAATTAGCTAAAGAGAACAAAAAAGTACATGGTTTTATCATCCATTTCCTATACCAAGAAGGACATGGAAGGCTATCAAAATGAATTTTGTGTTATGATTTCCAAAAACACAATCGGGAATGACTCCATATTTGCGGTATTTGATAGATTTTCAAAGATGACACTTTTTACGAGGCAAGAAGACCAATGATGTCTTATGAATCATGCATTTATTTTTCAAGGAGGTAATATGAATACATGAATTACCCTTAAGAATAGTATCGGATAGGGATACTAGCTTCCTAGGTAATTTTAGAGGAGTTTTGGAAGAAAATGGTAACAGATCCCAAACTCAACCCGTTTCTAGACCTATCTGTCCGGTCCCGAGCCTGCCAGATACTAGAATCGGGGCTCTTTCTCTATATGGGCCGGTCCCGAACCCAGATGGCGGTTATAGTTCTGGTTCCAACCCAGCCAACTATGGATATACTATCTGGTCGTCCCCCATCTCGCCATCTAGCCATCTAGATAGAGAGGGGAGGGGAGGGGGGATGCCCTATCTGGTCTAACCTGGCCCAGACCTATCTGGTTCAACCCGGCCCCTTTCGGTATTTAGACCTATCTGTCCAGTTCAGGACTTAACCTTTTGTGGTACCGGTGTTGGTGTGACTACCGTCGATAAATTACCTTCAGACCGGAACGAAATTTATGCGTGAGAGGAGGTCAGGGGGGGAGACTGAAATTCGGTTTAACATACCATCCATAGACTAATGGACGAGATGGAGGAAGTAAACAAAAGTTTAAGAAAATTATCATGTAGCTTGGTAGGGAAAAAACCTAAGAAATGGGATATGGTCTTAGCATATGTAGAATTCTCCTATAACGAATCAATGAGCAAGAGTACATGAATGACTCCATTTCAAATTTTTATAGTACAAGTCCAAGAGGATTCATAAAATTACATAAAACAATGGATAATAGGAATGCAAAGGCTATGGATTACATGGAATACATGAATAAGTTACATGAAGAGGTGTGTGAGAGGTTATAGAAGAGTAACCAAGATTACAGAGCACGTAAATGAAAGACGTAAGGTAAGGGAATTTGAATTTAGAGAACAAGCGTTGACGCATTTGTGTAAGATTTTCTTTCCAAAAGGGACATATAACAACTTGATGTTGAAGAATATTGGACCATGTGTAATGTGTTACACCAAATGGGGCCAAATGCATATCCGGGTTCATTTTAAGACCACCCCTCCCCCAGCCCCCAATATATATATATATATATATATATATATATATATATTATAGAATGGGTGGCGAATTTGATGAAAAATACATTTGCACTATAGGTCAATGTACGAAAAATGAGTTTTGTGATGGTGGCGAAAGGAAGGATTTTTTCAAAAATGGTGGTGGAACTATTTTTGTTACCGATTGGCAAGTACAAAACAACAACATGTTACCACCTAGAAAGTACAGGTATACTAGTATTGCCAAACAACAACAAAATGTCAATGTTACTGGCTAAAAACATAGTGTTATCTTGAACGGTAACATAGTGTTACCAACCGGTAACACAAGGTGTCACCGCACCATGGTGTTTCCGTCTGTAACATAGTGTAATCGAGTTATTAATATAGTGTGGTGGTGGTGACATTATGTTGTCAATTGATAACATAGTGTTACCATTTGGAAACATGTATTGATATTGTGTTCCCGATGATGGGATATAGATGGTGTTCCCAGATGGCAACATATATGTTCGTTCGAATTTAATATGCCACATGTCTTCTATATTTAATACACTTTCCTTTCCTATATATATACCCATCCCCATTCATTTTGTCCCATTTTCACATGCAGGTTTCTCTGAGATAGAATTTTTCAGAGAGTTCCATCCTTCTCGTCCACTTCCAGTATTCTAGTATTAGATAGTAGCTAGTGCCACCTGCCACACGATTTGTTCTATGATCCTCAAGGCTCATATATAGGTATCTTAATCTACCATTTTCCAACCTCTTATTTTTTAAGTAATCAACGTTCAAGAATAATGGACCTAAGAAAAAGACCATTAAACCAACTTCTTATGTTTATTGAAACATTTTATATCCCCAGTTGCTACAACTTCTCGAAGACCCTGAAATAATCAGTCAATCTGATTAGATTGGTAAGTCAAGCTTCCATGGACTTATTTACATGCCCTAGTATCAGACATGAACAAAAATTATTAAATAATTTAATGCAAGTGTATAATACTTCTAATGGAACTTTCACAGTTCAATTACCATCCCACCAATTTCTCATCAAAATAACACCTGAAGATATTTATCGTCTAATAGGCCTACCCCATAAAAACGCATTTCCTGTAACCAAAAAAGTCGTTCTTCTTGATGAGAAAAATAAATTTTTAGAGTCTCATTACAATCTCTTTGTTGAGGCTGAGGTTAATACTCCAACCAAAAGAGGCATTAACTCTCAATCTATCAAAGACCCCTTTCTCCTGGCCATGGTGGAATTTTTCCAGTCCTGTATCGTGTTACAGGGAAGATACACCAACATTCCTCAATGGGCAATGTACTACCTTCTTCAAACCATTACCAGACATTAGATTTGATTGGTGCACATATCTTGCATCAAAGATTCATTCTAAACTTTCAAAAGCCAAATTGAATCCTTCTACAGTTATTTGTTCTTATTATTATGTTCTTGATTTATATTATGAGGGTTTTTATGGACTCAAATCCACAACTATTCCAACTACTCTTCACGAGAAGATGGATAAACATGGAATTCCTCTGGACCAACAGTTGGTGAGTATTTTATTTTAAAATCATTTAATCTTGATTCCTTTAAAAAATAAAATCATTGTTAAATTAATTCTTATAAATATGTAATCTGTAATTCTATTTTGAACAATTGTCAAAGAAAGTGAAACACTGGAACACCGCCATGTGGCGCTTCACTCACATAACCTGTTGTGCACGAGGGGTCTAGTGACAACAATACAATTGATGTCACCATGTCCGATGACTCTTTGGCTACAGAGTTAAGACTAGACAAATGGATGCGTGGTTCTTTGGATTTATCTTGTTTGGCCTCGATCCAAGAGCAAGGAGGGAACCCTCTTTGATTCTATGGCACAAGAAAATATAGGTTTTAATATTTACATACTACAAAATCATTTAAATTTTCTTAAATTATTTTACAAACTAATGATAATCAATCTCGATTTTTGACAATGGAATATTTCTAATTTCAATATCGTAATGTGTCATATTTTTACGCATATCTGCATCGGCGCTTAGAGAGTGTCTGCTCATACTTGGTGTAGACATGACATACATACACGAGCACGAGGAGTGTCAATCTACACCATATCATCACCCATGCCCTTAAAGTTTTGAGTACAAAGAAACTAACAAATAATGACTTAAACTTTATTTATATTAGTCTTTTATGAATTTATCATTATTTTTAAATGGTTTTCAATAAATTCGGGATTTTTCATGCTAGTGCCACCATAACCCTCCCACATAGTGTGACATCCATAGTCTGTTTATTACAGACAACATTCACATCGTAAGAAATATCTATTGATTTTAATCTTATTAATTTGAAGTTATTACTGTTCTCTTATTTTTCTTCTTCATTTCAAATTTTCAACATACTAATTACTAAATCTGATATTGTTAAAGTATTGATGCTCACATACTTTTGCAATCTGAAATTCATCCCGCGGCCATGCCCACAACCACCTTCTCTACTTTGAATCCATCTCTACACACAAGGAGTACATCATTCTGACCTCCCCTTCCACCTAAGTCGGCTTCTTATGGTAGGGGGGAAATGCTTGTGCTTTGTAACCTTGAAATGCCTATAAGTAGGGAAACTTGGAATTTCACAACATCTGAGGTCCCTAATTTTTCAGTTGGTGGCGTGTCGAGTGCTAGAGGAAATTATGTTTTAAATAATATAGATATTGATGAGGAGTATCTCAGGTTTAACAATTTTTTTGACATGGAAGCTTCGGGAGGCATGCCAAGGATCCGACATAATCTGTTTGTAAGCAAGTGCCACAACTGGTAGGCTCTTTAGATCCTCCTTCCCCAACTGGGCATGAAAAAATGGATGATGATGCAAAGACCAAGTTTTCACTTGACATCCTTGTGTCAGATAATGCTACAAACCTTTTCATGGAAAATTTTATTCTTGACATTAAGGATCTGAAGATGTGGGAGATCAGAGAAAAGCTCTGATAAAAGAAATTAATGATAGATATCATAATTTTGAAAACAGAGAAAAACTTTTTTCATTGGTTAAAAATCAACCGGTGACGATTGATGTTATACTTGCTCAAGCAAAAAAATGAAATGCAATCACCGATAATGTTTACAACAGGGATGAATTTTTGACAATAATGTTGAACAGATTGGCTAATTTGAATGTCGAGGCACAGTCTTACTACAACAAGTGGAATTGTGACAAGAACCTTATCACTATTGCTAATGCAGAGAAAGACTTGGCCGTGGTAAGTTCTAATTTTTTTGTATTGTTAGATAAATATATAGTTATCTTTTATCGTATTCTAAATACCAATTATGGGATTTTGAATTGCAATCAAAATACTAGACTTTGAAGATAAAGTCGGGTAGAGTGTCCACGAGGCTATTGGTTTTAAATAAAAACTTGTTCTGTTAAACAAGAAAAATAATACTTTACAGAGGATTATCAAGGAGCATGGACTAGATCCGGAAATTCTTATGAAGAAAAAAATTGATGAGGATCCTTCTATCCTTTCAAGCAGGATATGAAGTGACGAAGATAGAAAAAAATAGAAAATATTAATGTTGATGCGAAGAATTAGTAGAGTTTGGTGTAATCCGAGATAGTTCAAATGTTGTAGTTATTTTTAAATCTATTCAAGAAAAAGGGTCCAATTAAATTCAATTAAAACTTTAAAATATGTTACTAGTGATGTATTCAATATTAAACAAATGGAATTTGAAATTGTTATTTCTTGATCTTTTTATTTCTCTCATGGGTGTTTTCGAATGAAAACTTTAGTCATTTTTTTCAAGCTTCTATAGTTGATGAATAGTACACATGGATTATGGAATCTGGATTTACATTATTCAATTTAGTTTCAAACATGTATGAACTCAATAATTAAAACTTGTGTCTTGAATGTGCATGTTGTTGTCGATCTTGATAGTTGAATCTTGATTCATAATGTAAAGATTATCTCCAATAATCATGATGGGATGTAGTCGTAGACTGTTATGTTTTTTATTAATTCTAATAATCACGATGTTATTTATTATCATATATGGGTTATAATATATTTGTGAATAATTATGCTGTTGAATTGATAGTGAGAAATCAAAGAATGATCTTACTTTATTAGTAATGAAATTTAATTTTAGTACATCATCCAATTTATATATTGCGAATATGAACTGTCTAAAGCATCTTTTATTTGCAAACATTATTAAAAATATAGAAGGGATTAAAAAATTTCCAAATATTAAATGCGCAATAATTGTAAATGAAAAAATATTGAGTAACAATATATATTTTAAAAAATGAATACAATCAACTATCTGGTAGTTGAAACAACCCTATCCTGAATGGTCCTTCATCACTTCTTATATCTGTTGCAGTTTCTTGTCTAACAGATTCCAAGTCAATTTCACCATTTTTAGATACTTCATTTTTCACTATCTGATTAACAGCTCTGCGCTCTATAAGAGATTTCCATGTAGTTAGTGATATTTCATATGGAAATGTGTCCACCCCCCATATTTTGAAACATATATTCTCAAACAAGTTTCCAAATTCTTGTCTAATCTTTTGCAAAGTTTTGATTTCACAAATGAAAGTGCACAAAATACCCTTTCATCTTCAATAGACCCAAGACTCATTGTTTGTATGAGTTCATATAGTTTTAAGTATTCACTTATATTTTCTCTTAGAATTCTATTATAATACATCTGTCTCTGATAATAGTGATAGCTCCCATTTCTGTTGGGTCAAAGAATAGACTTATATTGATCGGTGTATATGTAATTTTTTTACTATGATATGAGTAATTTTATGTCTAGTATACCATTTAGTTCCCCTCCATAAACATTCATAATTTAGTGGGTGTGGGGAGACTAAAGTCAAAACAATATTTATCATACACTTAAATGCATATTCCATATCGACGTGTGTAAAGGAAACATTTGTCTCTGTGCATATGACATAATGTATTTTTTTCCTGAAACGAAAGTTCTAGTTATTTTTACTCAAACCCCATTTTTGGTTTATTTATTTCTTTCTTTGATATTGACAAGTGTCTTAGTAGCAATTAATTGGATTTTGATATGTGTAGCTTAGAATTAAAGTAGATATTTCTTTTAAAAACAAAATTTGAAATATCCAATTTAAATGCGACACCACACCACCCAACCATTCCGTGATTTTTCCGTCAATACATATCGTCAAACCATTAAATAATTTTTTTCCAAGACACCAAAGGATCGAAAATTTCTGAAGGATCTAGAAATATTCCCTTAAATTATTATTTTTGATTTCATAGGACCCTGACCATATGAAAGGGATATCGAGAGGAACATCAGATAGAAAATAATACCTTGAAACATTCATAAATTTTAGACTCAGAATATCTTGGGATAGAGACTTAATTCTGCATCTGCTTTTACTTACATCTTGAAGTGGTCCGAGAGTAGAGGATATGATATGTTCGGTTTCCTAGATTAGGAAATTCTCCTGCAATGGTTGGAAAGTCTTCATCTCAAAGAAGATGAATTCTCGCGGTTTAAGGATCTCGAATTAGCTTCAGAGGCAAGGTCATCTAACCTTGCGAATGAGAGCCCTCAACTATATTTCTACCTTTAGTATTTGTATCATTTTAGCTTTTGTCCTTCTAGTTTGTAGGAAGTTGTGGGGTTTCAATGTTTAAATAGCTGCATTGAATTATTTTTCAAGTCATCTACTTGAATTTTTGTTATTATTGCTAATGGTTCCTACTCACGATGTAATTAGATAATTTGGTTAAATCATAAGGCCGGTATTATTTTGTCGGTGTTCGAGTAGTTTTTGACAACTCATAAAAATTTATAGCATCACTCTACCCATTCAAAAGTATGGGAGGGTGTGGTGTTGATCCTGCTTCTTTGGGTTTTGTGTCCTTGCCTTTTTACCTTGGCTTTTATTGGATCATGGCACTCTATGTTCTTTGGATCTCGTGTCCTTGCCTTATTGCCTTGGTTATTGTTCTTGGATCGTGGCATACCTATTTATAGCATTTGATATTTCTTCTTTGGGTTTGTGTCCTTGCCTTGTTACCTTGTCTTTTCTTGGATCGTGACACTCTAATTTCTTTGGATCTCATGTCCTTCCCTTGTTTCCTTGGTTGTTATTATTGGATTGTGACAAAACTATTTGTAGCAGTTAATCGATTATGTTTGGTTTTTTTTTACACTTTCAATATCAATCCATTGATAGTATCCTTGGATGGAGCTATTCTGGTGAATCCCAGTGTTAGTTGTTGTTGAGTTTTGTGATCAAGCAATGATTCATACCACAATGCACACCAAAATTCTTCAACATTGTATGAGTTTTTTAAGCCGGGCTTATTGGGATGCCTTGCACCAAGTTTTTTATCTCTCTACTTTGTTATTACTAGTTTTGGGTACATTGCGAGTCCCTTTTTCCCAGCTTATTATACGTGGGTACCGCATTAGGCCTTGTTGTTAGGAACCACCTTCTTTTACTTTTTGCCTAAGCTATTTTTATGAGGGGTGTTAGTGTAGTTTATTATTTATCATTTTATTTGTTTATTAGATTAAATATATCACTTGTGTTAGCCCTACACTTTTTGGGTTAACTTGATTAGGTGTACTAGTTATGTGGAGTTAGTTTACTAGTTGTGTGAAGTTAGCTTACCAGTTGTGTGGAGTTAGCTTACTAGTCTTGTGGAGTTAACTTAACTACTACTATTAGTTAGAGGGAGTTCTTCACCACTGATTTAGGTAGTAGTTACAATTTCCTCCTCCTATATGTACATATTCCTTATTGAGAAATGTTAATCAAATGTATTAAGCATTATGGATTATGATGAATTTCCATATATGATATTTTAGATTTTTATTTGTAAATCATTTTGTAAGGTTATTATGGAGAATTCCTTTCAGCTTATCAAATGTGGTGTGTTATTATTATTGGAGATATTCGTGGCTTAGAATAATATTCTTATCATTCCTTTCAATCCCTATGTCACTCATGATCACCATCAATATCCTCTCAAAATTAAATACCATCAAATAAAAGTGAAGGTTTAATCACCTACTGATAACATTATCTAGTACTTATTATAATATTTCAAACCATTTCAATAAATTATTTAAAAATAAAAATTTGTTATGTACTTGATTTTAATAATTATTTAAGAAAATAATGACATATTACAGTAAAAAACCCTAACGAATGTGCCCATTCATTGAATGTATTAGTGTTACATCTAAGGGATTTGATTTGTACCCACACATATTTAGTGGATTTGAAGTCATACACCTTCTCCCATAAAAATTATTTAAAGACACAACTATAATTGAGGTATGAATTAACAAATGTTGTATACTAAATTATTGAGATAAACTTACAAATTTACAAGCAACTTCATCTATGCTCATTTTCCTCATATGATGTGTCACCAACTTCCTTGGATCATTTTGGCTTGGTGGGAATTTCGGGTAGATACTTTGGAACCTTATATTAATATCGATACATATGATTTTTTTGAATTAATGAATTTGATGAAAACACAAAAATTAATTTCATATCTTTGTTTTTGAAATTACCAAAAATCATGTTGTATGTCCCATTTGATTTACTTGTCACATTGTATTTTCCATGAAGATGCATTTATGCCTACAAAAGTCGATGCACTCATCTCTCCTAATGCATTTTACCCATATAATTATCCTACACATTACATTAGTCATAAATTAATATACGAAAGAAATATAAATGTCATTTTAATTATTTTCACTATCACATCCATATATGTCACCTCATCCTCCAAACGCCTCTATTATACTTCTTTCAATAATACCAAAATCATAGTACCCACTACTAAGCATTTCTTATGTTTAATGGGTTGTGATTGTATTCCAAGTGGAAATTTTATTAGATACTACTTTTTCTCACAAAATAATTCTATTTTTGAAGTACCTAAAAGACAATATTGAAATTATGATAATTTTAATTTTTGAAAATTTTGATAACATGAAAAACATAATTAAATGAAAACACAATGTAAACTAATACTTGCGGAGATATCATGTAATATTTTCATGTAATATTTTCATGTCAAGGTTGACATATAATTTTATATGCAAAATCCTCCATACCTTATACTTTTACTCATTCAATGTTAAACAAGATGGAAGGTCCTCATTAGAATTAGGTTTAGATTTTGTATCCCCCATTACTACGAAAACACCTTCTCAAAACATAGAATTTTCCAAAGAATTATTGTTGTTGTTTTTTTCCATCTTTGGAAGGATTTTTATCAGCCCTTTTGTGATGAGATAATTTTCTATTTGTGTCCCCTTCTCGATGAATTCCTAAAAATTGGTAAGATAATGCATCCGCATCCGAAAATATAATTCATTATTGTGATTAGGAATGAAGATGCTAACTAGCTTGTAGTGCCCACCCATGTGGGACCTAAACACAAGACCAAACTAAACAAGATAATATTTTTACATATTACTAGATACAATTATGCAACACCAAAATACTTACAATAATTTTCAAGATACCACATGTAACATTTACACCAACATGTAGAACACACAAATGTCAATATGAAATAATAAGCGCCACGTCACACTTAGATAAATGAGCAAGTATGAGACTACGACACAATCATGACATGAACATCACGAATTGGCACCTTCCACACTATCACATTTTCATGGTTCAATATTTGTTGTGTTCATATTCTAATTTAAGCCGTAAAGGTTTGAAAAGTATATAGAATGAAAAATGTACATTTTCATTTTTTTCTCTAGATTGTATTTCCCTTACTTTGTTTAACACTCAATTTAGGATAGTCCCCTCTTCAGACTATTTATATTCCATTATTTAACCTTATAGGTATCAATTACATTAATCATGAGAGCATGTATCTCCATTCACAATGATACACATTATTTATTTTGTTTTGGGTTTAACTTATAACAAGTACACTTAATCACACAAAAGAGTTAACATTGGTTTAAAGTAAAAGGGTTCTGTATTCTGATTTACTCAATAGGAAAACATCTTAGGGAACAAATTTTAGATAGACATAGTTGGCTAAAGGTTTAAACAACAATGGCATAAAGAAAGGTCCCAAGTTTTAATTAACTTCCACTTGCACTCAAGGACTCTACGTCCAACTAAAAGTCAATTTTGGAGTGGTTCGAACATCTTTATCTCACAAACCTAACACCACAAGAAAACCAATTAAATTCTACAAGTTATTAACAACTTCATTCCCAATTGACTCTTGTTGTTGCTATAATACAATAATAGGTTAGAGTCATTTCTAGTAGTTATACGTCATAATTTTCATTTTCTAGATAAGAGATTATGTTCTCGCATGATCAAACTCACGTGGAACAGTGTTAGTACTCTCAAAAATAAAAGAAGGCCTAACTAAAAATAAGGTAATTCCAAGTTTCACTTGTGTGTCCATTTTGTATCACTCACATTTCAAGGAGTTAAGATTTTATAAGGGGTACTAAGTGAGGAATCATCCCACTTCATAGTTTTCCAAGGTATCCTTGACCATGTTTTAAAGAAAAATACCTTAGTAAATCTCTTATGATCAAAAACATGTACAATGATTAGCCCTTCCCAAGAGTATTAGCATGAAATAAAACCATCTAAAAATGTTGGTAAACATTAGAAGAATCATGTCTCTAGGTGGCACTTCACACTTAACTATGACCAAGGTCACTTCCATACGTATAAAAATTCCATTAACAATGGTTAATACACGAGTAAGTATAATGCTAAAGGAATCTATAACATGATACAAGATAATATTAGATTCATTCAACCTCCCATAGGTAAGCTCATGCGAGAGTGGTTAACAGAGTCAAAAATGAGGATTTTATGTGAAGGTAAGAAAGTACTAACTTCATTCACGACACTTAGATATCACAATAAGATCATTAAATGTGTATAGAAAGAAGAGCCATGCAATATTCTTAAGTCTTTTCTAAATTGATAAGGGTATTGTTAACCATACAAGACTCGTTTAAGAGAGAGATACACGAGGAAGGTTAAGAGCATGATTTCTTTGTATAGTTTTGAGATTTAAATTTTCTACCATCAACATAAGTATAAGGGAGAAGACAAAATTAACATTATAGAAGTTTGTTTCAAAACATCTAAACCATAGAACAACATACAACTCATAATCAAGGTCATACTCAAATAGAATGCTTGTTTTCCAATGCACCAATATAACACAAATTTCTTACCCATCACAAATAATCAATACTTAACATTCATGTTCATAGAAATGGGGATGATATAAATTTTTAATATTACAAGTTTATTTCAATGATATACCATATTGCAAAAACACCAAAACACTACCATTTCCTTCTTATCCCACATACCGTATTATATTCCCAATCAATCATTCAAGATGGGTTGCAAACTTGGTCCCAGGTTAGCAAGAAGAGTAGAGAAATTAGGTTATGTGTGGAATTTCGAGACTTGAACAGAGCATCTCTCAAAGACCACTACCCACTCCCTTCATGGATCATATTTTGCAAGTTATTGTTGGCTCACGAGAGGTTTTCATTGCTAGATGGTTACTCATGATATAATCAAATTATGGTGAAGGAAGATGGCTAGTTCAAATCAGCCTTCACCACCAAATGGGGGACCTATGCCTACAAGAAGATGCCATTTGGGTTGTCTAATGTTGGAGCCACCTTATAAATGGAAATAGATATGGAATTCAAGGGATTGATCAAAAAAATAGTTTTGATTTATCTTGATGATATCACTGTATCCTTCAAAAATGTAGATGTTCATCTCTTTCATTTGAGCCAGGTGTTTCAAATATGTAGGAGATTTAGGGTCTCTTTGAACCCTAAAAATGCATATTTCGGCCCATGAAGGCAAGCTTCTAAGTCATATTGTTTCCAAGGAAGGGTTACCAATTGACCGGAGAGAGTTGAAGCAATCATAGCATTAGCATTTCCAAGCCATAAGAAGGCTCTTCAAATCTTCTTAGGAAAGATCAATTTTTCCATAGGTTTATACTAGGCTTTGTTGCTCTTGTCAAACCAATAACATTGATGTTGAGAAAGAGCATGGAATTTAGGTGGACAACTGAAGGAAAAGCAAGTTTTGAAGCCATCAAAGAAGATATTGCACAAGCTCCAAATCTCATAAACCTAGATTTCTCTAAGGATTTCATCCTTTATGCTTTTAGCGGTGGTGACACAATCTCTACAATTTTAGTACAGCGAATGAGGAAGTGCAAAACAACCAATTGCCTTCTTCAGACCAAAGCTTGGAGGACTATGAAGTAAGGTATTCCTTCATTGAAAATCATGTTCTTGTAGTGATCAGAAGCTTGAATAAGTTTAAGCACCTAGTTTCAAACAACAAGATCCAATTAGTAGTTTCTCATGTGGGAGTAATGGAATTTCTTATCAACAAAGATCCGAATGAAAAACATGCTTTGGGTGGATCATTCATGTCATGGATTATAACATTGAGATCAAAGTCACTAAGTTGGTCCATGGAAAGGGATTGTGTGAGCAATTAACCTTGAGTCGACCAATTGAAGCAAACAAAGGAAAAGAAGTTATCTTGGTATTGCAAGACAACCAAGAACAAACAAATGGCCAAGAAGAAGGAGATGATGGTATGCTCACTCCTTGTTGGACTCATAATATAATGCATTTCTTATAAATAGTCCTATGTCCTCTAGAGATGAGCAAAGACAAGAGGATACACTTGATTACGAGCCATTCCATATGTGCTTGTTGATGGCATCTTGTTCAAGAAAGATATCAATGGAGTGTTACTAAGATGCATTGGGATAGTTCATATCGATAGAATGTTGCAAGAATTCCATGATGGAGTAGTTGGAGGTCATTTTTTCTCCATGGGTGACATCTCTCAAGATCATGAAGGTTGGATATTATTGGCCTAAGGTGTTTATTGACTATGCTATGAATGGATCAAAAGGTGTAAGAATTGTGCATTCTTCACATGCAAAGAAAGGTTAGCAACACTTTCATTGCATCCAATCTCAGTCAACCAGCCATTTATGCAATAGGGATTGGACTTCTTCTAACATAAAAAAATTACTTTACCAAGTGGATTGAGGTAGTGGCACTCAAGGAGGCTAATGAGTCTAACATTCTAGACTTCTATGAAGGGATAATAACCAGGTTTGGTATACCAGTGACCATCATATCAGATAATGTATTGGCATTCATAGGATCAAAGATCACATAATGGGCTATTAGGAATGAAATCTATTTGAGTACTTCATTAAATTATTACCCTCGGAGTAATGGCCAAGTGAGTCCACAAACAAGAATCTATTAAGGATTATCATAAGGAATCTTGATGAAAACCGAGAGGGCTTGGCATACAAAACTCAAGTCAACTTTATGGGTTGATAGGATAACACCAAGAGGTATACAGAAACTCTCCATTCAAGCTTGTCTATGGGAGAGAGGCAATATTGCCCATATCACTCGAGTTGCCAACATTCGAACTCATGAAGCGAGTTGGAGTTGTCGAGTTCAAACCAATGGAGGTTAGATATCCTAAGTTAATGGAGTTGGGAGAAATCATAGAGCATTCATCTCAAACCATGGAAAAGGATCAGGCCTTAGTCAAAATATGTTTTAACAAAAGGGCAAGAACAAGGACCTTCCAAGAAGGAGATCTAGTGTTGAAGTGGGATGCAAACCGGCAAAGCCGGGAAGCATTCCAAATTTGATGCCATTTGGAGTGGCCCCTACATGGTCACAAATTGTAAAAGCAACATGGCTTCCAATTATCTACATTGGAGGGTGAAGAATTGCATATTCCAGTCAATGGAATCCATCTAAAACATTCTGCTAGAAGGAAAGCTTCTCACCTTGTACATATTAGATTACATTTCCCTTTTCTCCAGTGCATGTGCACATTGTCTTGTTGTATTTTAGGTTGCTTTTTTCCTAAGTGCTTGGCACACTCTGCATATCCCACTTTGGGTATGTATGATTTTAAGCTTTGTACATAGTTGTTGTGGATTTTTTTGCCCTTACAAAGTGCTTTGGACTTGGGAGAAGATTTTGATGAAGATCGGTTTCAGTTTTGATGGTTTCCAAGTGATTTAGGGATCGGTTTCAAAGTTTAGATCAGTTTCAAGCTATCACTCATGACTCCATACCCAATAGATGCTTCATTGGCGAGTTGATCATTTCATCTAGCGGCAGATGATCCCTTTGAGTCACCAAAATTATTATCCAAAATGATAAGCCCATGCTTATTTTTGGTTAACTCACTTCCATTTTCTCCTTCCTTGTGCTTCAATATCAGATCTTACACTTTTCAAGCACTCAAAAGTTTCTAAAAATGGCTTCATTAGATGAGAAATTTCTTTCCCTTTCCGAGAAGGTAAATAATTCCTCCTAACTCCAAATATTTTTCACGTTATGGGCCAGGGGTCTCAAAGGGTTTTTGCCCAAGGAAGTTAGTACATTGTGGAAAAATCACGGATATTTGTCCCAAGTTGCACAAGTTCATGCGGAATGGTTAGGGCCCAAAAATATGAAATCGCCACGCTTAGTGCATTACGGAAAAATCAAAGATTTTGTCCCAAGTTGCACAAGTTCAAGCGGGACACTTGACGCGCATCTCCGAAATCGTTGTGCAAAGAGGAAAAGCTAAGTATATGGCGGTAAAGTGGGAGTCAATAACACATCTATCCCGATCAATGGGAGGTTAGTGGGTCGATGAAGGTACTTCAAGTTTTTGATTTTTTTGTTGAGAAGGGTTAAAGTAAAAATGGAGCCATACCCCAGACTAATCGGTGATGCCACGTGTCGAGAACCGAGGCGGGAGGCGGGCCATCGAGAAGAATTTTGATCTTTTCCAATCTACAAAGGGGTATAAAGTAAAAAAATTGGGTTGCATCCCCTAAGCCAATTAGATGATGCCACGTGTCATTTCGACCACGTCGGCGGCGGGAGCGGGTCGTCGAAACCTTGGAAAATTTTGCACTTTTGGGCAAAAAGGGGAAAATGTTATTTTTCGACCCATCACCCAATCAGTGATGCCACATGTTAAGGCGGAGCAGGTGGGGCCATGGAGAATTTTGATATTTTTTGCAAATTTCACCAAAAGGGGAAAGGTAAATTTTAGCCCAGCATACCCAATTTTTCCCTAATTTTTCCCTAAATCCTAAGAGGGGCATATCTTTCAAACTAGAGCTCATTTTTCATGATTTTGGTATCATTAGAAATATGTTGACCCCCTCTACATGATGGAAGCTTCAATTTTGATTTTGGTGGAGATTGGTGGGAGAAATTTAAGAAAATGTTCCCGAAGGGAAAAAATGCAAAATGACATCCAACCACCAAAATTAATGCGATGGCACCCGTTTCTTCTCCAGCATGGTCAAATACATTGGGAAATGGATTTACGAGGCATCCTTTCCATTTCTTGTATCTTGTTGGGTGGTTGAGCTTTCAAATCAGCTTTCCGTGTTTTCCCCTTCTCTTTGTTTTTTGCTTCATCGATAAATTCCATTTTTGGCTCATTTTGAAAGGGTTGGACATTTTTGTTCTTGCGAGACTCCCCTCTTCCCATTAGCAAGTGAATTTGTGGAGTTCCAGACCTCCTATATATACTGTAACACATATTTTACCTCCTTACCATTGTAATGTATCGTATTAAAAGCCCAGGAATGATAATGCATGCTTTGTGAATGAGTTTCTTTCAATCCTCTCTTGTGTTATTGTTGCCTTCCGATCCTTCATTACAATCTTGGTAATTTGTTCATGTTATTTGTGTTGCATCCTTATGATCTGCGTCTATTTGTAAAATAGATGTTCATCATTCCTTTGGTGCATCACCTTGTTAGTTTAGGTTTCATTTCCTTTGTATCCTTTTAACTCTGTCTCCATGGCAAATTTAGAGTAGGATTTAGCATAGAATCCTCTAAAAATTTCATGTATGCACCTCAACAAAGGAATAGGAACCAGCCTTAATCTGGAGAGTTTTCCCATTTGCAAAGTTCCACAATTTGGGGAAAATCCATGTTGTGAAATCACACCAAATGACACATTTTCAACTACAAATTTGAGAGGTCAATTTGGGGGTGTAGATTTAAAGTTTAGGTTTAATGGTTTAGGGCTCAGAGTTTAGGGTTTCTTATGGTACACAGTTTAGAGTTTAGCGTTTATATTTTAGGGCTAAGGGATTAGGGTGTAGGGTTCAAGCCTTATGGTTTAGGATTCGGGTTTTTGGATTCGGTGTTTAGGATTTAGGGTTTAGCATTTAGGGCTCGTGGTTCATGGCTTAGTGTTTAGGGCTTAGGGCTTAGGGCTCAGAGTTTATGGCTTAACGCTTATGGTTTAGGGTTTAAGGCTCATGGGTAAGGGTTGAATGTTTAAGGTATAGGGTTTAGGACTTAGGGCTTAGGGTTTAGGGTTTAGGCTTAGGGTTTAGGTTTTAAGGTTTAGGGTTTTTTGGTTTAGGGTTTAGGGTTTCCGTTGCAGAATTTAAACTCTAAAATATTTAGGTTGAATGCTAAAATCCTAAAAATTACCCATGTACTTGACCATATTATACTATAAATCATTATCTCCTAAAGCGTGACTCGTGGAGTTGTGAGACTAGTTCCATAAGGTGCAAAGTGACCCCCGATTTCGATATTTACTAAAATAAATTTAAAGTATATTTTTTCATTTATTTAAATAAAAAAATTATACTCAAACATTTATTTTTGTAAATAGAAGCATGCCACAAGAACATATAATGTCTATACTATACTAACGCACGCGTACGTGTTTTGAGTTTTCCTTTTCCAATGCATGCATCTAGGCTTAGATCTAGTTCGGACCCCCAATCTTGAGACATGAACCTGCACAAACACAAAAACAACGTATATCTTTAAACAAGTATATCTTTCATCATTTTATAGTTTCTAACTATTCCTTTTATAGTTTTTGAAGTTTAAACTTCTATATCTTTCATCGTGTATATTTTTTGGCTCATCGAAATTGAAAAAAATTATACCAAAGCACAAACTAGGCCTAATTCTATACATATTCAAAAAAAAATCTAATTTTTGATATTTTTTGAGGTAGTTAGGTGGGGCACAATCGAGCTCCTTTATTTTTCAGAATATAAAATTTATGAATTAGAAAAATCATTAAAAAATACTCACTAAAAAATAAAAATAAAAATCTAGCACAAACTAGATGCTCCTAGATATCTTTCTACCAAAGGATTTTCAAAAATACTAAATGGTGCTAAAAAAAAAAATGGGTGGCTCGAAAGTCACTCTATTATGTTTTTTAACAAAACTAAGAGCATATGTTGGTATTTTATTAGCTTAGAAACTAGACTCAAAATGATATGATTCATGTTTATACAACATCTTCCAAATTTTGAGTGTAACTATTTCAAAAAAATTTACAAGTTGTAGTTTTTATTTTTCATAAAAATGAGTCGATTAAGACCCCCTTTGGCCCCCATCTTGGTACACTTACCACGATAGGCGTGACAATAATAATAAAACACTAATAGTTCAACAAGATGTGTCAAATCTAAAACAAATTTTTCCAAAGTTGTCAAAACTCTAATGCTTTTGAAATGTCATCAAGATTTTCCAATCACTACAAATAAGAAGAGTATGGTGCATAAATGACCAGGTCCTGTGAATGGAGAAAAGATTGGGGCTATTAAGAAGTAAAACTAAGTACATAGGTGAAGGAATTGGAAAATGTTGAGAAAGATGTAAGAAAAAAAATGAAATTTCAATATAATAAAAATAAGTAAGAATACAAAAATGATTTGAATGAAGAAAGAAAATAATTTATAGGTCACAATGAAGCTACTAAATAATCTTGCAAACTAATACAAAGGATTAGAAATAACAATAATAAGGATGCATATATTGTAAGGAAACATATAACAAGCTGGGATTATGGTTTTGATCGCTTAAAACATTGAAAATATGTGTTTTTATAAGACAAGAAGGTATATTTCAACTCGGAAAGTGAAACTATAAAGACATAATAGAAAGTATTATTTCAAAGGTGATTGAAACACTTCATGATTGAAGTGCGTCCCTTCATTTACATATAAAGGTGGTGTAAAAAATACCAATTAATCCAATGATAGTGGTTCCAAACTATTATATAATTTTTAATTTTTTTGGCTCACCTTACTTCTAGTTTATATATGTATTCTGAAAGTTCAAAATTGGTTTATAGGACTGAAAAAGTACAATGCAAAGTAAGGAATATGAAGTGTAAAATCAATTGCAATAAACCTAAATATTAAAGAGCATACAAACAAGAAAACACGTGAAAACAAATCATGTCCTACTGATGCCTCTCTAATCTCACCATATCTACAATTTTTAGGTAGTTGCTTCCCACTCAATCTAGAAGAATAAATGAGGTGAATAAAAGAAGAAATTCTTTGGGTGCAAATCATTATAGAAATAAAGTATCTATTGTAGACATAAAATCATGCATTTTAGACAATATTTAGCTCGGTCTTATACTACTATTTAGAAGGTTCTAAAGTGTACAAAGTACCAATTAATCCCACCTTTTTTCCATATTTATTTTATATTTTGTTTCTTCTTTCCCGCATCTTATCTATTACCTATATACCCATTTAGCAACTTCCCAAGATTTTAGCCCTAATTTGGGTGCCCCACCTATCTTGGGGCACCAGAGCACCCCAACCCCACTTCAGGCACCCGGTCTATGCACAACCCCACTCGCTTCTTTTTGGGTTACTTGGCCATTTTTATGTTTATCTTTTCCTCATTCGACATTATCGGGATTAATTGCAAAATCAAACTTGAGAGCCCTATAAATATAAAGCTTATAAGACCATAATGAGGGTCCTAGGTCTTGGCATCCTATCACTACTATCACTCCATCTAGGGTTGCATCTACTACACCACTTGCACTCCAATAGTCTCCATACATTCTATCTAAGTCTGTGTCACACACATTCTTAGAGGAGGGGGGATTCTATACATTCTATTCTACTATCTACATCTTTATAGCTACTATAGCTTGCTATTTCACAAAGTGTGACTGGCATGATAGCACCTAGGGCATGACATATACACACCACCGAGAACTATATTAGGGTCTGAAATGTAGTGCAATGCTCAAGCAATAAGTCCATTGGTTTGGCGGTGAGAAGTCAGGTTTGACCCCACTAACCTTGTCTTTACATATCATCATCCACCTCATCCTGCATATCCAATGTGATAGATAGGAAAGATCTCATACCAAGTTGTGACACTACCAAACCCAATTTCTAAGCATTTACACAGATCTCGAGCACCCAAAATCCCACAGGTGGTCATGTGCATAGTTGGTTCCCGAGTTCTAGATCTCAAACAACTGTGATCTCTCTGTTATCGGCTAAGTCATCTTTTCCATTTCTCTTGAACATTAGGGTTTCTATTTCACTTAAAATAGTTTATTCTTATTTTTGCATAGTAATTTCTTTATTTACTTGAATTTATAAAACATTTTAGTCCTTCTATCTAGATTAGCTAGGATTGTTATATTCCCCTTATATACTTAATTTTAGTTAATCATTTTGGTGAACCCAACATATTTCATGCTTGCGGTCCTTATTAATTATATCATGGGTAAATCTTCTTTATCTGAGTTACTTAAGAGATATCCCACTTGTCATAATATTTTTAAGCAATCCCTAGACACTAATTATTTTTTGCGACAATGCGCCACCACATGAATTAAGTGTTATGCTTCATTATTTATTTTTCAACCACGATGTTGAAAACCCTCCCTCTAACCAACCCATCTTAAAATCTATTCAGGCCTTACATGTAAAATTTGATGTCATGGAATCCACAATCACATCTATTAGATATGAAAATCAACATTCTAGGTATGCCTCTCAATCATATACTTCCTCTATGCAATCTATGGAATCAACGATCACATCTCTTAGATCTGAAATCCAACAACTTAAGGATGCTTCTCCATCACATGTTTGTTCTTCTTCGACATCTCCCATTCAATCTATGTCCACTACATATCATTTAGTTGAACCTCAAGTTGTTCCATTACCCAAACCTCTCATACTTGACCGTAATACCAAGCAACATGACATGCTTAATGAGATTCTTAGTTCTCAATTGATTCTTCTACCACTACTCATTCTTATCCTCCTTATCGGATAGAAAAACATCAAAACGTCCATATTTCCATTATCATCGAATCAATGGGCATAGTGACCACAATTATTATGCTTTACTACGTAGAATAAACCATCTTGAGTGCCAGGATTTATCTCATTCAACCGAAAACAACTTATTGCACGCCCACCTACAAATACTACATCTAAATGGACTCCAAAATTTGATCCTTCTACATCTAAGGCCCCCACCCTACCGATTCTCATACACATTCTTGGGTTAGTCAAGAGTCACCTAAGCAACCACCTAGAATGTCATCAAGTCAACATAAGAAACAACCTCTCCAAATCCGTCTACCATCTTCAAATCAAAGCAACCCATCATTTCTTATGGTTTTCTCTAAGTCAAGTCCTCTTGTTAAGTTGTCTATTATATCACCAAGTCCAAATGAGCCACCCACCACACTACCAAGTCCTACGTAATAATCACTAACTAAAGTTAATCTTATCATTCCAAAGCATCTTTATAGATCCTACATACGTTGATGATTGGGATTCCGATGACATTTACTATAATGAAGAACCTTTTGGTGGTCATACTTCTCCTTCACGTCCCATCACTTTTGTTAAGGCCAATACTCCATACATTGATCCACTTAGTGTCTTTTGATTTGACCTTCACCATGTACATACTTGGGGGCATAACACATCATATCCCCTCCCATCTTATATTATAGCATACTTACATAGTCTTACCTTACACATTTTCTCTACATCATCATCCTTTCCATAGTCATCCTATCTCACACATCATATCCCCCTGTTTCACCTAATTCTTTGTGTTTTTAGAAGGGACAAAACTAATAAGGGTAATGGGCTAGTCTATTTATGTTTGTTGAAGGTTGTTGCACGCATGTTGACTTATTGATCTAAAGCTGACCGTGAGAGATTCCTTTTTGTTGGGAGGAACTACTTGAAATAAACAATAATACCACGAAATGGAAGTTAAATAGTATATGACGGTGGACTCGCCTACTGTGTGCTAGTTTCGGGAAGTGTGATACTTCCTAGATGGTTGTCAGTCCATTGTTTAAGATTAATTAATGTAAACAATAGATAAATTCCTATTGTAATTAAAATGATTTAGGTACCTCATTCGAATACAATAAGCAAATCCAATAGTAGCGAGGCTAAGTTATAATCAGATCGAAAGGGCAAGGTGTCTTTCAAAGAGGCGGGGACTAGTCAAGGTATGGTTCTAGGTTGTTTGGGTCAATTGGTGAGATGATTGTTGGGTCTGTTCTTTGATCAAGGTATAAAACACAAAGACCAACATCGGTGTAGTATGACCAATGTTGGTTTAGGTGGAACCAGCGATGGTAATGGATAATTGGTGTCGGTATGGTCGGGTAAAAGAAACTCAAATAGATCAAATGGCGAGGGCTGATCAGAGGTCAAATGAGGTTGGGAGGGTGGATGAAAAGGTCTCGTGGTGATCTCGGTATGCTTAAAAACAAATATTAGGTTAGAATATGTGATTTGGGTGATATGGAGGAGGGAATGGCTAAGCTTGCGGGAAGGTAAGCAATGGAGAAATGAACATACACAATATAAAATAATGACCAAAATGACAAAAAGTTAACTATGCTAAAGTAGACAATGTTGGTAAAGATGTACTTACTTTTGTGAGGTAGGTTTGGGTTGCTTTGAATGGAGGTGGTTGTTGATCAAAAGAATAGTGTTGGATGTTGTAGTAGTGGTTCCCGAGATGATTCCTTGAGTCGACTCTTCAAAATTTGTCATGGTGATGGCTCAATGTCTAGATGTGTGAAAATATCATCATTATGCTTTACATTCAACTCTAGTTTCTCTCCCTTGCTCTCAGAATGTGCCAACCTCTAAACACGGTTACAAAGAGAATAAATGGTGACCAACGACGGTTCCGGGTTGGCCATTTGGTTGAAGGGTGACCGGCATCGGTTAGGGCAGGATTCCCTAGGTTTACTAAGAATAGTAGATCATGGCCATGATTTCCGTCGAGATCTGTCTATTCACATGGGAAAAAGTGGGAGTTACCCTTTTCTATGTGGGAATGTGGTTAGATGGAATGTAGGCATTGACTTATGCTTTGAACTAGGTCTTACTTAGTTATGGAAATATGCTAAGAATAGATCTAGGGTGTGGTGGCTAGGTGAGGTGTCTAGGTGAGGTGGTAGGGTGAGGTGTTGGGGTGGGAATTATCTTAATTAGGACAATCAAATAATTATTATTGTGATGATATGAATTAATTTAATTTAATTAATGTTAATGTGGGGTGAAAGGGGCCATGGTTAGATGAGTGTGTTGAGTTGATTATTTGATGAGGGTGAAGGGAGTGTTACCCAATTTTGGTGTCTACTTTTTCCCCCTTTTGTTATGTGTCTTGTATTGGTAAGAGACACGACAAAAATAAGATATGGTTGCCCCATGTGTGGGTGAAGGTGATCCTTCTCAAACTAGGAGTTGATGAGGTGGAAGAGCAGAAGTGGTGAGTGGTTTGATAAAAGGTGAAGGTGATGAAAATGTGGGTAAATAAGCATGAGTGCGAGATGTGGACATATGGGGTAAAGGGGTAAAGGTTAAATCAGAAAACATGTAAATGGGCGAGGGTTAAAGGTAGTGGCGGTTGAACACACGTATAAACTACGACACGGTACCCGGTTGAAGAGCTTGTAAACTCTACATCGTCTAAGGTCGATAGTGTTATCCAAAAAGGTTGAAGTGATTCCAGGTATCAAGTTATAGGATATGGTGCGGAAGCACAATGCGGGTCGGTGCGGGAACATTGAGGTATGTTCCAGGTATACCAAAGTTTGGGTCGGGATAAACAACACGGTAATAGGCAAGCGAAGGTAAGGTCATTAGGCAAAACAACATAGTAGTGCATCGCAAGGTATAGTGAGCGCACGGGGTCAAAGGGCACTAGTAGTGTTCTAGGTCAAGGCATATAGGTCATGTAATGGGTAAGGTCGAGACATGGGTAAGATAACAGATCCCTAAACATAATTAAGGACAAAAATAGGGAATGTTGGTTGGTATTATTCGGTGGCAATAAGGATGGGAAAGTGATCAGGTGGCGGGTGAGGTAAATGTATGTCAAAAAGGGACAAAAGGTACTAAAAGGGGTATGGTAGGTAACCGATCTTTGGGAACAATATGAAAAATGTTGGTTCCCTAGGGCACGACTTCGACTTAGTGACATCGGTCAGTCGATTTGGGTATAAAAAAGAAAAAGCCACAAAGTTTGGATTCATTTGTGCTTTTGACTTTTGTGAAAATGACAAGAGCACGTGATTTGGGTATCTTGTCGAAGAAGAGAGTACATGAGGTGAAACCAAGTAGGAGATGGAGAGATCGGAGTGGGTAGAGGAGATCTAGGTAGACAGGTCCACGAGGCTAGGAGATTGAGGTGATTAGTGGAGAGGAGTGAGGTAGAGATTGACATGGCAGAGGTAGGAGAGGGCTTGGGGGACCACCAATACATCGGCCTGGACGTGCCACCATGGAGCAATGTAGAGATGGGGTAAGATCTAAGCCTTTTGTTGTGATTTGATAAAAAAGAAGGGAATAGGTAAGGCAGGTTGGGCAGGGTAGAGAATTTAAATTGTGTGGTTAAAATTGAGGAAAGAAGGAATCGAAAGGGTTATGTGTAGGTGTAAGAGGGTAAAGTATGGATGTGGGGTAGGTTTGGGTAGGTGTGGAGGGAAAATGGGAGAGAAAAGAGGGAAAGGTGGGGGTTTGGCTTTGGTACGACAACGGTGACCGACGCGTCGATTAAGGTTTGGTTGGCGTCGGTGACCATATGCCGACATCGGTCGAGGATAAAGGAATTGATGCCGATTAAAGTGGACTAGTGTCGATCAAGAGTGGCCGGAACTATTTGTAAAATGTAAAGTACAAGGTTTTAGGGTGCGAGGTTTGGAGGGGTGGGTTGTAGGGGAAAGGGAGGGTGAAAGGGTTAGGTTTGCTCGGTGTAGGTTTATAGGTTGAGGGTTCTAGGTGTAGGTTTATAGGTTTAGGGTTCTAGGTGTAGGGTGATAGGTTTAGGGTAATGTTGGGTAAAAGCAAGTCTAAAGAATGTTTGTGATGTAATAGATGCAATCCAAAGAGTACTGCACGGTGAGAGATCGAGTCCCACCCCTGCAAGTTGAGGTATGGAGGAGTTTGACTCTCGTATGAGTGGATTTATGTGACTACGAAGGTTGGGTGGGATTCGACGCTATAGGCATGTAACATGCGGCCCGAGTTTGATGGTCACTCTCATTGAAAGATGGGATGCAACGATCAACACATTCCACTTACCGACGGGTGAGCTGACAATCACCCTGGAGGATGTCTATCGGATCCTATTCCTTCCCATAGTGGGGAAACAGGTGTATTCTATCTCCTTAGAGGCCTCAGAGGAGTTGATGTTGATGGTGTTTGGGGAGGGTATGGCCGATCTTGGGTTCCATAGTGCGAGCTTGAGTTATAGAGATGTATGCGACCCGTTTGGAGGAGAAGAGGCTAGTGGTCACAAATATGGAGGTAGTGTGCTTTGCTTTGCACTCTGGATACGAGAGGGTGGGAGATTCCCATGGGCATTGATGGGAGTGCTACATGACATGATGGAGGAGCGGACATGCTTTACCCGAGCACCAACCTATCTAGTGTAGTTTTGAAAGAGTTATGGGCCTATGAGAGGCTACAAAGGTTCAGCCTGTGTTGCACCTTTCTTCTTCACTGTTGGGCTTACAAGCACATTATGTGCATTCATCTGATTGGGTTACCTCGGGTGATGCATTTGCGACAGGTGTGGTCAAAGCTGGTTTTAAGCAATGGGTACTAGGTTGGTGGAGCGTGTCGAGGCGCTCGGGCTACACATGATGTAGCCTATTACAGGAAGAGGTTAGAGGGGTTATCAGGTGTGGATATCATCACGGAGAACGTATGTGGGTTATCCCTCATACGCGTGCATGGCGATTAGTTTGGAGGAGTTAAAGATTACTTGATGGATAGAGGGCGTCGTGCCAATGAGCACGAGCTGATACCCCGTGGATAAAGTCTGTAGGTAGTTCATACTGCGATAGGATGTCTTTGCCACCTTTTCCATAATATAGGTGGGATGATGTGGAGAGACCTATGTATCCACCACGACCGACAGCTATCGACAGGGTAGGGGATCCCCATTGGACCAATACATAGATGATGCGAGTGTATTGATGCATACAGGCGATGGTGGGTGGCCCAGATTATGAGTAGCACCTCCCGAGGCTAGTACATACAAACGTGGCCACCCTTATAGCCCAGAGAGATACTTTCTGAGTCGCATTATAGAGTTAGATCACTAGTTTACGGGGGCAGCTAACAAGCGTCACAAGAAGAGGTGACCACATTACGAGGCACAGGTAGCGTCCTTACATGCCCGAGATAAGCATAAGGACGAGGCACCCACACAGGGTGGATATGGCGATGGTGGGCGGTAGATGCCCTACAGCACATGTAACACGGGTTGCAGTGTTAGTTGGCTCACGCACATGCACATATTGTGGCCTTACGAGGCCCAAAGTTACTACACAAGCATAGATTGTGGCCTTACGAGCCTAGGTTACAGTCAAAGCACCTCGATAGTCTCGGGGGCAAGGTCCCATACTATAGGTAGTTGTGACGGGACATGGTCCCATGGTACGAGGAGGAGGGCAGTACGAGTTCGAGAGACCCTTATTAGCGGGAAAGAGCTCCCGGAGTTCTTTGTGAGACCTACGGTACCTCCCAGGAGCACGGTTCTGATGGCATAGTTCGGGATGCCCTAGGTGAGGCACATTATTATCAAGATCACCTAATGGCCACAGGGATATATGTCCCATCATATGCTAAGAAAAGAGCACAAAGCAGCCTCAAGTGAGAGGAGAAGATCCCGCACACATATTGTGGAGAGTACAGGGCGATGATCCCAGGGACAGGGTCATGGTGAGGCCACTAGCGTATGGAGTCCAGATCTTGGGAAGGGCCATCGAGAGGTCATACTTAGGGCGAGGTAAAGAGAGGTTAGTCGAGCACCGAGGCCAAAGGAGAGGAGGAGGAGAGGCAGATGAGGCGGCATGTATATCGAGATAGGGAGATGATTAAACTCCTCGGGCACCATCATTTTGATTATTTTTGATATATATCGGCCTATGTGCCAATGATAGTGATGATGTACATGATATTTTTTGAGGGTTTTATATTTATACCGGCCTATGTGCCGAAGATATTTGAGAGATATGTATTTGTATACGAGATGTTTGATGATGATATATATAGAGATGATGATGGTTATGGCATGATGTATATGGTTGTGTGTAATTTTCTGTTATGATTCGTACATGTGATGGAAACTAAGTAATGTAGGCATGATAGAGTCGGTTATAGGCATGGATCAAGTCAGGTTGGCTTAGGCATGGAAGAGTCAAGTTGTAGGCATGGATCGAGTCGATTATAAGCATGGATCGAGTCGGGTCATATACATGGATTGAGTTAGGTTATAGGCATGGATTGAGTTAGGTTATAGGCATGGATGGAGTCAAGTCATAGGCATGGATTGAGTCGGGTTATAGGCATGGTTTGAGTTAGGTTTGGTGTTATGTAAGTTTATATTTTTGGTAATAAATGTTGATGTAAATGCATGTGATGGTGTAAAACTTTCAAATATTGGTTATGTATGAAAATGTGAAATAATTTAAGTGGTAAAGGTTATGTGAATGTGTGGTAAGTATATATAGTTTAATTGATGTGAACATGGTTTTTATTTCCAATTTTGATATAAACGGGAAATCTTGGTAGAATGGGGAAGATTGGTGAGGGTAAAGAGTGGTGATATAACCTTCAAGGGCCCCATGCCCTTGAAGTGCTGCCTACATAGTCCCAGATGAAAAGGGACCTCAGGCCGATGTAGTTCTCCCATAAGCTAGGGAAGAATATGAGAAGCTAGAAAAATGGATTGGTAGGTTTTAGGCATGATTGATTCAAGGTCACAGGTGTGATTGATTTTAGGTCATTTTAAGCATGGTTGAGTTTAGGTCATAGGTAAGATTGATGTTAGTTGATTTTGGTAAAATAGGAATGCCCAAAGTGCAAGTGTCGAGGGTCTAGTCCTGTATAGGATAATCAATAAGTAATGAAGAAGTTGAAAGATAAGAGGATGTAGGAGAGCCTCCTAATTGGTAAGGATCTTAACTGATTGAAAATACCTTACATAGGCTTATGAACGAAAGACCCTAAAGGCATTGCATGATTGATTATTCTAAAGGGAATATAGTCACATGATCACGAAATGTCACATTTTTGACTGGTCCCTTGAGGTGGTAGGAAATTATGGTGATAAAGGGGATGGGGTAAAAATGGTAGTGTTATACGGTATAAGGTAGCATGCCCTTTTGGCAAGATATCCGAGTTCACAATAGAGCGAGGCCATGACAAAAAAGTTTTCTTTTTCTTTTGACTTTTATTTTAGATAGACTGATCGATGCGGGAAGTCTATATGGGATGAGTAAAATATCTCCTTGAGGTCTTCGTGAAGATGATCGATGCGGGAAGCTTCTGAATATTTTTATTTTCTTTTTACAAGAGTATTCTTCTTTTGTGATGTATAAGATGACAAGCTTTATATAGTTGTCCTTCAAGGGAGCAGTCTATTTATAGTGATAAATTAGAGATAAATATGTCCTTTTGAGGGAGTCATCTTTTTATTGGAAGTTTGACTCAAGGAGTTGGATCCCATTTGGAAATTATTTTTGGGCTTTTAAGTCATGGACAAGACTATAGTGATAGATTTTTCCTTGTTTAGGAGGCAGAGGTGAAGCATCCAGAGGTAAACTATGATAGAGGGGTAGTAGGTGATGAATGACCATGGGATTCCATCTTGAAGAAGACGAAAAGTATCCATGAGAATCATGCCATGAGCAGAGCCGTAGTACTCATATTGAAGATAAGGCTGAAAGGTGATGGTTAATCACATGATCCTTGTTTAATCATTCGGGGAAAGTGGGATATAAGAGAGGTAAATGATGCTCGAGGACGAGCGTGAAATAGGCAAAGGTGATATAGAACTTGAAGTCAACAATAGAATAGTCGAAGGTGCAAGGCATTGAGGCACTTAGGTTTGGGTTTACCGTCGAGTGAAGACAAACGATAGGCACCTGATCCATAGGTATGAGTCATGATATATGGTCCAAGCCAATTAGGAGCAAATTTACCCGTTTACTTTTTTCTGCTTTGGTTACATGTTGATTTTCCTTTAGGACGAGATCACCAACCTGGAAGGTTCGTTCATGGACACGTTTGTCATAGGCACGTTTGATACGTTTTTGGTAAACTTGAAGATGGTGAGAGCATTAAGATGATGTTCATCTAATAACTCAAGTTGTGCCAAATGGTCTTGGTGAAAGTCATCATCATTGAGCATGTCTTGGAGAGAAATACGAAGAGATGGAATCTAGACTTCAAGAGGTAAGACAACCTCTGTACCATAGACTAGAGAAAAAGGAGTGGCAGTGAGTGGAATTGTGAATACTAGTATGGTATGCCCACAGGTGAAAGGAATGTGTGTATGCCAGTCCTTCCCAATATCATCAACCACTTTCATGAGAATTTTGTTCAAGGTTTTATTGGTGGATTCTTCTTGGCCATTGGTTTGTGGGTAATAAGGTGACAAGAAACTGAGTTGAATGCCAAAGGCATCGAAAAGTTTTTGTAAGGTTTTGTTTTTGAATTGTTTTCCGTTATCAGTGATGAGGCGATGCGGAACACCAAAGCGACAAATAATGTGATGATTGATGAATTCACATATTTTCTCGGCTTTTTCAGAAATGAGAGGTATTGCTTCAACCCATTTGGTATAATATTCATAATGGCGATGATCAATTGATGTTTTTAGGAAGAATGGGGGTTGATTCCTCTGACAAGATCCAAACCCCATTGAGAGAAGGGCCAAAGGTCATGGGTGACTGT
The DNA here is from genome assembly GCA_018340775.1 of Taxus wallichiana var. yunnanensis. Taxonomy (NCBI): domain Eukaryota; kingdom Viridiplantae; phylum Streptophyta; class Pinopsida; order Cupressales; family Taxaceae; genus Taxus; species Taxus wallichiana. The sequence continues at coordinate 727,294,088 of CM031238.1, forward strand.
AAGGCATGACTAGGTGTATGGTGAAGGTTGGCATGTTGTTGAAATTTCACGCAACATTTGGCGTAGTCACAAAAATCATGGTTAAGATTCAGCCCGGTAATATCCTAGGAGAAGTATGCGTTTAGCAACAATGAGACCACCAAGTGACCTCCACATATGCCATCTTGAACTTCCTTGATGGTATAAAGAAATTCGAGAACTTGTAAGGCATCGTAAGAGAATACTGTCAAAGCCGTGCTTATAGAGGAGGCCACCCATGATGACATAATGAGAGGCCCTTTTGAGAAAGGCACATTGTCCATTACGAGTGAGGTTAGAAGGTAAGATGGATAGGGAAAGGTAATCCGCAAGCTGCTTATACCAAAGGTCAGATGGGTTGGGTTTAATAGTTCCAACAAAGTTAATGTCATGGTGTGAATGGGAAGGTGATTGCAACCTTTGTACTGTGACAAAGATTTTAGAGTCAGAGGGTGAAGCAGGTATCTGAGAGGTGAGACAGGCCATGGTATCTACAAATTTGTTAGTGGAACGTGGAATGGTTTGTAGTTCATACCAATCAAAGGAGGTCAAGAGGGTGTCAACATGATTTTTATATTTTTTACGTTCTTCGTTATGACACTGGTAAATACCATTGACTTGGTTTACTACCAGTTGAGAGTCACTAAAATGTTAATTGATTTAACGCTTAAGGCAATGACGGTTTGAAGGCCTAATACGAGTGCTTCGTACTCGGAAATGTTGTTAGTACAATTGAAATCAAGCTTGAAGGATAGAGGCATAGGTTCACCATCAAGGGGAATGAGGATAACACCTACACCTCCCCACGCTGACATTTAGAGCCATCAAAGAACAAAGTCATCTGGTAAATGGTATCGTCTAAGGAAAGGGTGGCGATGGATTCATCGGGGAAATTGAAGTTAGAGGGTTGATTTTTGGAAAGAGGTGCATCAGCGAGCTGGTCAGCAATGTCCTAGCCCTTGATAGATTTCTGATGAATGAATTTGAGGTCTAAATCTATAAGAAGCATGAGCCACCATGCAACATGTTGGTTTTGGTAAGGTTTGGCATACATGAAATGTAAGGGGTCAGTGTTAGTTACAACATAGGTTTTTGGTTGAGTAAGTAATGACGGAGTTTGGTGGCAACAAAAACTAAGGCTAAGCAAAGTTTTTGGCATGGGTGTATCGGGTTTTGTAGTCCAAAAGAGTATGACTTATGTAATAAACCACATGCTCCCTATGTTGTTCATCGCGATGAGCGAGCATGGCCCCTAAGGAGTGAGTAGTAGCAGAGATATATATAGGTAAAAGGGTTGGTCGTCTTTAGGTGGAATAAGTATAGGTGGTTGGAGAAGGTATTGTTTTAAGGCCTCAAAAGCTTTATGGCATTCATCATCCCATTTGAAGGAGACATCCTTTTTAAGAAGATGATGAAACGGTTGACAACGGTCAAAAAGTTATGAAATGAACCGAAAAATGGATTGTAACTTACCTTGTAAGCTACGAGTTGGTGAAGGTTAGTAGGCGGAGGCATTTCAATAATGGCCTTAAATTTAGTAGGGTCAACCTCTATGCCATGTAAGGAAATGATAAATCCCAAGAGCTTTCCCGAGAGAACCGTGAAGACACATTTCTTGGGTTGAAGGCGAACACAATACTTGATGAGGCAATCAAAGATAGTTTTAGAACTGTAAGGTGCTCGGATCGGTGTTTGAATTTTACGAGGAGCTCATCTACATAATCTTACAATATATGATGCATGATGTCATGGAAGATATAAGTCATAGCCCGCTGATATGTAGCACTAGTGTTTTTAAGACCAAAAGGCATGACTCGATAGCAGAAGGACCCCGAGGGGTGATGAGAGGCAATTTTGTGTTGATCCTCCTGGGCAAGCAAGATTTGGTTATAACCGAAGAAGCCATCCATGAGTGATAGCATCTCATGACCAATGGTAAGATCAACCAAATTGGTCAATACCGAGTAGAGGAAATTCATGTTTCGGGCAAGCTAGGTTGAGTTCACGGAAATGCATGCAAATCACGAAGTCCCCTATCACTTTGGTGACAGGGACAATTTTAGAAATCCATTGGGGGTAATCAATGGGTAAGATGAAGGAAACAGAGAGGAGACGCTGAAGTTCTTCTTTGACCAGAAGTGCAATGCGAGGGTGCATTTTTCGCAGCTTTTGTTTTATGGGTTTGGCGTCGGGAATGGTTACGATATTGTGGACCACTATGGTGGGGTCAATACCGAGCATATCAGCGTAGGACCAAGTGAAAGCATGGTTATGATTTTTGAGGAAATAAGTAATGGCTTCCTGTTCAGAAGCATCTAAAGATTGGCCAATCTTTAGAATGTGTGGGTCGTCTTGAGTGTTAATGTTGACTTCGATAGTCGATTCGTTTAACATGGTTTACATCTCAGAGGGCAACGACCGGTGAATATAAGAGTCTTCCACACCGAGATAGGTGAGAATAGACTCATCGTCTTGACATTGAACGACGTTAATAGAAGGTGTATCATCATCGATCATTTCAGGATATAGGAAGGGAAGAGAAGAGGGAGCCTCGCCATCGCGTCGATATGTCAAAGGTTCAAAGGAAATGGTGTTTATGACAAAAAAAAAAGTTAGGAGGAATGGATTTTGGATCCATCAACTCATGGTGTGAAGGTGGCGACTAGGGTGGAGAAGGGTCATCATGCTCAATGTGTTCAATGTGTTCCTTCTTAGAAGATATCTCGAGAAAAACCAATACCACTACGTTCTCATTGTGTTTGCGGGTAGTGCACGGGATAACAGATGTGATAGTCTTTATCGTAAAAGCCAAAACCAAATCGTTTTTATGCACATCGATGTAGGAAAGTGTGGGCGAAGTGACGGTTGGTGAGCGATTGAAGGTCAGTAGAAAAGGGTCAGGTTTGTGATTGTGGTTCGTGTTTATAAGTGGAAGTATCAAGTCCCCCATAGGTGAAATTGGTGCAAAGGTGGGGAGGACCATAAAGAATACACTTGCCTATGTGGTGATCATAGTGAGGGTGTTGGAAAAGGTTTCCATACTCTTGCGGGGTAAGGAATGTATTGACATTGTATAGGTGATACTCCCCGAGTGAGGCGTTGAAAAACACCTTCCAAGGGATCGGTGGTCGATATGTGGGTAGCGGGAATAGACGAAGTATTAGAGGCTTGATCGGAAGTGGTATTAGTTGATTGAGAGGTATATGAGTTAGCTGTGGAGGTTTTGGTAGTGGTAGGAATAGAAGACTTAGGTATGGGTGAGATAGCGGCGACATCGGTGGATGGGGTCATGGGTGAAGAAGAATTGGTTATGGAGGTAGATGCCTTAATGGGTACAAGAACGTCATTGGGTTGGTATAGCATATTGCAGGTTTTGAAAGGTGATGGGTCAGCTGGGATGGTATAGTTATGCCCTTCATGTTTGAAATTGAGGCAATGATACATTGTTGAAGGAACATAGCCGATGGCTCGATCCAAGGTCGGCAAGCAACAAACTATACTAGAATTCCCCCTCTAGGACATAGAATAGTTCCAGGACAATGCGGGGACCTACATGGACATGGAGGATGACGGAACCCAGGGTGGATGTCATGGCATTATTAAAGGAGCATAACATAAGCTGGGTTAGTATGCATGCGGTGGGTGGGTATGCGCATTTGGTTGTACACATGGGAGGAAACGATGTTAATGTTGGCCCCACCATTAATCATAATGCATCATATATGTATATTATCAATGTAGATGGAAATGAAAAGAGCGAGATCGGGGTCATCGATTAGAGAGGGTCGATCTCTTCATTTGAAAAGCCGAGGGAATCTACTTGGTGAGTAGGTGGAGGTGTAGAGGAAGGTGGAAATTTAGTGAGAGAGGCTACATGATGAGGTGTAATAATGGAGGCTATAGGTGTAGGGTCATTGGGTAAAACCTCAATAGACTAAAGAACCTCCATGAGGGCTTGACAATGTGACTCGAGGTTTGGATGAGGTCATATAGGGACATTTTGAGGGAGGATTGGTGTAATTGTTTAAGCATCATGTGGTGCGTGACCCCATTAGAAATAGGATATGTGGGACCACGAATGATGACTTTGGGTGTGGGTGTAGATGGTATGTTGTGTACAGGGTTGGTTGATGGGTGGGTTTCATTTTCCTTGCCTTTGTCCTTCTAGGCGTGGGTAGGTACTTGGATCATTTTGATTTGAGGGTGAGAGGTAGGTGGTGAAGGTTTGCCATGAAAGTTGTAATCGGAAGGAAGGACAAAACCTAGAGGTGGGTAAGAGCCTTGTGAAATGAGTTGGGCGGTGGCATTTAGGCGGGAGTTTGGCGAGCTCTCGATACTGGAGACCATGTTGATTAGGGTTTATGGTTTAGGGCTCAAAGTTTAGGGTTTCTTATGGTACATGGTTTAGGGTTTAGGGTTTATATTTTAGGGCTAAGGGATCGGGGTGTATGGTTCAAGCCTTATGGTTTAGGGTTTAGGTTTTAGGATTTGGTGTTTAGGGTTTAGGGTTTAGCATTTAGGGCTCGTGGTTCATGGTTTAGTGTTTAGGGTTTAGGGCTTAGGGCTCAAATTTAGGGCTTAAGGCTTAGGGTTTAGGGTTTAAGGCTCACGGTAAGGGCAATCAATGTTTAAGGTTTAGGGTTTAGGGCTTAGGGATTAGGGTTTAGGGTTTAGGGTTTAAGGTTTAGGGATCATGGTTTAGGGTTTAGGGTTTCGATTGTAGAAATTAAATGTTAAACGCTTTGGCGAAATCTAAAATCCTAAAAATTACCTATGTCATGCGACCATATTATACTATAAAAAAATTATCTCCTAAACTTGTGACTCATGGAGTCATGAGACTAGTTCCATAAGGTGTAAAGTGACCCCAATTTCGATATTTACTAAAATAAATTTAAAGTATAATTTTTTCATTTATTTAAATACAAAATTCATACTTAAAACTTTATTTTTATAAATAAAGCATACCACAAGAACATATAATGTCTATATTATACATAACGCGTACGCATTTTGAGTTTTCCCTTTTTCTAATGCATGCGTTTAGGCTTGGATCCAGTTTGGATCCCCATTCCTAAGGCATGAACTTGTAAAAACACGAGAAAAACAACATGTTTTTGCAAGAAAATGCAAAAATGCCACTTCCACCAAGATAAATCAACATAAAATGATCAATTTGTTTAAAAACAATTATATCATGATGTAGAGCAAAGTTTCTTCTTTCTAAAATATAAATTTTCAATTTTTTTGACTAATATAAGGTTTCCATATTTTTATTTTCTAACTATTCCTTTTATAGTTTTTGTAAAAGTTTAAACATGTATATCTTTGATCGTGTATTTTTTTGGCTCATCGAAATTGAAAGAAATTATACCAAAGACAAATTAGGCCTAATTTTATACATATTCAAAAAAAAAAATCTAATTTTTATATTTTTGAGGTAGTTAGGGGGCACAATTAGAGCTCCTTTATTTTTCTAATATACAATTTATGTATTAGAAAAATCATTAAAAAAATACTCGCTAAAAAAATCTATAAAAATCTAGCACAAACTAGATCTTCTTTAGATATCTTTCTACCAAAGGGTTTTCAAAAATACTAAATGGTGCTCAAAATGGTGGGTGACATGAAAGTCACTCTATTATGTTTTTTAACAAAACCAAGAGCATATGTTGGTATTTTAGTTATTTGACCCACTTAAACATATCAATTTTCAATAAATTTTAGCAACTTAGAAACTAGACTCAAAATGATATGATTCATGTTTATACAACATCTTCCAAATTTTGAGTGTAACTATTTCAAAAAACTCGTACAAGTTGTAGTTTTTATTTTTCAAAAAAATGTGTCCACTTAAGACCGCCTTTTTCCCCCATCGTGGTGCACTTACCCGATATGTGTGAAAATAATAATAAAACACTAATGGTTCAACAAGATGTGTCAAATCTAAAACAATTTTTTTCAAATTTGCCAAAACTCTAATGTTTTCAAATGTCATCAAGATTGTCCAATCACTACAAATAAGAAGAGTATGGTGCATAAATGATGAGATCCTGTGAATGGCGAAAATATTGGGGCTATTAAGAAGTAAAACTAAGTACATAGGTGAAGGAATTGGAAAATGTTGAGAAAGATGTAAGAAAAAAATGAAATTTCAATATAATAAAAATAAGTAAGAATACAAAAATGATTTGAATGAAGAAAGAAAATAATTTATAGGTCAAAATGAAGCTACTAAATAATATTGAAAACTAATACAAAGGCGTAGAAATAACAATAATAAGGATGCATATATTGTAAGGAAACATATAACAAGTTGGGATTATGATTTTTGATCCCTCAAAACATTGAAAATATGTGTTTTTATAGGACAAGAAGGTATATTTCAACTCGTAAAGTGAAACTATAAAGACATAATAGAAAGTATTCTTTCAAAGGTGATTGAAACACTTCATGATTAAAGTGCATCCCTTCGTTTACATATAAATGTGGTGGAAAAAATACCAATTAATCCAATGAGCGGTGGTTCCAAACTATTATATAAATTTTACTTTTTGGGCCTACCTTACTTCTAGTTTATATATGTATTCTGAAAGTTCAAAATCGGTCTATAGGACTGAAAAATTACAATGCAAAGTAAGGAATATGAAGTGTACAATCAATTGCAATAAACCTAAATATTAAAGAGCATACAACCAAGAAAACACGTGAAAACAAATCATGTCCTACAATGCCTCTCTAATCTCACCATATCTACGCTTTTTTAGGTAGTTACTTCCCACTCAATCTAGAAGAATAAACGAGGTGAATAAAAGAAGAAATTATTTGGGTGCAAATCATTATAGAAGTAAAGTATCTATTGTAGACATAAAATCAAGCATTTTAGACAATATTTAGCCCAATCTTATACTACTATTTAGAAGGTTCTCAAGTGTACAAAGTACCAATTAATCCCACCTTTTTCCATCTTTCTTTTATATTTTGTTTCATCTTTCCCACATCTTTTCTATTACCTATCTACCCATTTCGCAACTTCCTAAGATTTTAGCCCTAATTCCGGTGCCCCAACCTATCTTGGGCACCCTGTGGCACCCCAACCCCACTTCTCAGGCACCCGTCTATGCACAACCCCACTCGCTTCTTTTTGGGCCACTTCGGCCGTTTGTCATGTTTATCTTTTCCTTAGTTGACACTTTTGGGATTAATTGCTAAATCAAACTTGAGAGCCCTATAAATATAAAGCTTATAAGACCATAATGAGGGTCCTAGGTCTTGGCATCCTATCACTACTATCACTCCATCTAGGGTTGCATCTACTACACCACTTGCACTCACATAGTCTCCATACATTCTAGCTAAGTCTGCGTCACACACATTCTTAGAGGAGGGGGGATTCTATACATTCTATTCTACTATCTACATCTTTATAGCTACTATAGCTCGCTATTATTTCACAGTGTGACTAACATGATAGCACCTAGGGCATGACATGCACACACCACCAAAAATACATTAGGGTCTAAAATGTATTGGGCAGCTTAACAATAAGTCCATTGGTTTGGCGGATGAGGTCGGTTTGACCCCACTAACCTTGTCTTTCGCAAATCATCATCCACCTCATCCTGCATATCCAATGTGACGAGATAGGCGGGATTTCAAACCAAGTTGTGACCTTTGCCGAACCCAATTTCTAACCATTTACAAAGTGTCTCAAGAACCCGGAATCTAGACCGGGGCACCCCGTGTGCCTCGTACACTCCTAGGCACCTATGTCACTTGCATAACCCAAATCTACTCTTTGCAAGGTCCTTGAGTGGTCATCCGCATAGTCGGTTCCTAGTTCTAAATTTGTGACAACTTTGGGACAGTCTCTGTTATCATTCGCCTAAGTCATCTTTTCCATTTCTCTTGCACATTAGGGTTTCTATTTCACTTAGAATAGTTTATTCTTATTTTTGCATAGTAATTTATTTATTTACTTGAATTTATAAAACATTTTAGTCCTCCTATCTAGATTAGCTAGGATTGTTATATTCCCTTACATACTTAATTTTAGTTAATAATTTTGGTGAACCCAACATATTTCATGCTTAGGATCCTTATTCTTCTTATATCATGGGTAAAGCTTCTTTATCTGATTTACTTAAGAGATATCCCACTTGTCATGATATTTTCCAACAATCCCTAGACACCAAGTATTTTGATGACAATACGCCACCACACAAATTAAGCGTTATGCTTCATTATTTATTTTTCAACCCTGATGTTGAAAATCCTCCCTCTAACCAACCCATCTTAAAATCGATTTAGGCCTTACATGTAAAATTTGATGTCATGGAATCCAAAATCACATCTCCTAGATCTGAAGATCAACATTCTAGGTATGCCTCTCAATCATATACTTCCTCTACACAATCTATGGAATCAATGATCACATCTCTTAGATCTGAAATCCAACAACTTAAGGATGCTTCTCAATCACATATATCCTCTATTCAATCTATGGAATCCACCATCACCTCTCTTAGATCTGAAATTTAAACAACTTAAGGATGCTTCTCCATCACATGTTTGTTCTTCTTCGACATCTCCCATTCAATCTATGTCCACTACATGTCATTTAGTTGAACCTCAAGTTGTTCCATTACCCAAACCTCTCATACTTGACCGTAATACCAAGCAACATGACATGCTTAATGAGATTCTTAGTTCTCAATTGATTCTTCTACCACCTACTCATTCTTATCCTCCTTATCAGATAGAAAAACATCAAGAACGTCCATATTTCCATTATCATCGAATCAATGGGCATAGTGACCATAATTATTATGCTTTACTACGTAGAATAAACCATCTTGAGTGCCAGGATTTATCTCATTCAATCGAAAACAACTTATTGCACGCCCACCTACAAATACTACATCTAAATGGACTCCAAAATTTGATCCTTCTACATCTAAGGCCCCCACCCTACGATTCTCATACACGCCTTTGGTTAGTCAAGAGTCACCTAAGCAACCACCTAGAATGTCATCAAGTCAACATAAGAAACAACCTCTCCAAATCTATCCACCATCTTCAAATCAAAGCAACCCATCACTTCTTACGGTTTTCTCTAAGTCAAGTCCTCTTGTTAAGTCGTTTGTTGTATTACCAAGTCTAAATGAGCCACCCACCACACTACCAAGTCCTACGCATAATCACTACCTAAATTTAATCTTATCATTCCAAAGATCTGCTATAGATCCTACATACGTTGATGATTGGGAATCCGATGACATTTACTATAATGAAGAACCATATGGTGGTCATACTTCTCCTTCAAGTCCCATTGCTTTTGTTAAGGCCAATACTCCATACATTGATCCACTTAGTGTCTTTTGATTTGACCTTCACGAAGTACATACTTGGGGGGCATAACACATCATATCCCCTCCCATCTTATATTATAACATACTTGCATAGTCTCACCTTACACATTTTCTCTACATCATCATCCTTTCCATAGGCATCCTATCTCACACATCATAGCCCCATATTTCACCTAATTCTTTGTGTTTCTTAGAAGGGACAAAATGAGATAAGGGTAATGGGCTAGGAGGAATACCTGTTTATGTTGGTTAAAGGTTGTTGCTCACATTTTGACTTCTTGATCCACAAATGATCATGAGAGATTCCTTTTGGCTAGGAGGAACTACCTGAAATAAACAACAAGACCACCAAATAGAAGTTAAATAGTATATGACAGTGGACTACCTAGCATGTGCTAGTTCCGGGAAGTGTGATACTCCCTAGATGGCTATCAATCCACTGTTTAAAATAAATTAATGTAAATAACAAATAAATTCCTATTGTAATTAAAATGATTTAGGTACCTCATTCAAATACAATAAGCGAATCCAATAGTAATAGGCTAAGTTATAATCAGATCCAAAGGGGCAAGGTGTCTGTCAAAGGGGTAGGCCTTTGGTCAAGGTATGGTTCTGGGTAGTTTGGGTCAATTGGTGAGATGATTGTTGGGTCTGTTCTAGTTCAAGGTATAAAACACAAAGACCGACGTCGGTCTGGTATAACCGATGTTAGTTTAGGTGGAACTGACGACGGTAATGGATAACCGGTGTCAGTATGGTCGGGGTAAAAAAAACTCAAATAGATCAAATGGAAGGAGTTGATCAGAGGTCAAATGAGGTTGGGAGGGTGGATGTAAAGGTCTATGGTGATCTCGGTATGATCGGAAATGGATATTAGGTCAAAATAGGTGATATGGAGGAGGGAATGGCTAAGCTTGCAGGAAGGTAAGCAATGGAGAAATGAACATGCACAAGTATAAAATAATGTCCGAAATGACAAAAGTTAATTATGCTAAAGTAGACAATGTTGGTAAAGATGTACTTCTTTGTGAGGTAGGTTTGGGTTGCTTTGAATGGAGGTGGTTGTTGATCAAAAGAATAGTGTTGGATATTGTAGCAGTGGTTCCCAGAATGATTACGTGAGTGCAATGCTTCAATATTTGTCCTGGTGATGGCTTTGGATGTCTAGATGTGTGAAAATATCATCGTTCCTTTGCATGTAACTCTGGTTTCTCTCCCTTGCTCTCGAATGTTCCAACCTCTAAACAAGGCTACCAAAGAGAATAAATGGTAACCGATGATGATTCCAAGTTGACCGCTTCGGTTGAGGGGTGATTGGTGTCGCTTAGGGCGTGATTTCCCTAGGTTTACTAAGAATAGCATATCATGGCCATGATTTCCACCGATCTCTGTCGATTCACATAGGAAAAAGCGGGAGTTACCCTTTTCTATGTGGGAATGTGGTTAGAGGGAATGTAGGCATTGATTTACGGGGTTTGAACTAGGTCTTAGTTAGTTATGGAAATATGCTAAGAATAGATCTCGGGCGGGTGGCTAGGTGAGGTGTCTAGGTGAGGTGGTGGGGTGAGGTGTTGGGGTAGTAATTATCTTAATTATGATAATCAAATAATAATTATTGTGAATATATGAATTAACTTAATTAAATTAGTTAAATTAATGTTAATGTGGGGTGAAAGGGGCCATGGTTAGATGAGTGTGTTCAAGTTGATTATTTGACAAGGGTCGAAGGGGACTGTGACCCAATTTTGGTGTCTACACCCCCTTGTTACCCGATGACACACTCTTGTGCTTTAGTTCACATTAGACCGTTGAAGGATAACCATTACACTTTGAAACCCACCTACCACACATCCTACATCATCATGTACATATTTCAACTACTAGTCATCCCTACATCACTTATCTCATACATGCTACACTAGGCATCATCATAAATGAGTCTAGTTTTATATCTCATTCTTTCATCCTATATCTACGCCGCTAGTCATATTATCTATGGGTCTAGCTTTACCTATCATCACTACATCCTCTATCATCACACTTTATATGTTCTACCCGCGTATCTACACATCATATACACCATTTAGTCACCTACACTACCTTGTTACATGCATTTCACTCACCACCCTATGGCGCACTTTAGTTCCTCTGTCCATGCTTGATTTGCCGAGGGTTTACTAATCAAATGGATCTTACCCACATGTGACATGTCATCATACACCATACATCGTACTAGTGACCAACACTTTAGCCTATATCGACACCCCGTGCATCATCATATTCTATAGTGGTATACACCATAGGTTAAATCACCACTCCTTTTATCAATTATATGCCCTCCTATTCTATTCCATCCTCACTTATTATATCATCCTACTACACTCTACCACATCATTCCACTTCATCCTATCATCTCATAGTGTTATACACCTTAGGTTAAATCACCACTCCTTATGACACTTCCAGTTATCCTTCTATCATCAACTTAAACATCTACTCCATCTCGATCATGTCATCACTTATCGCGTGGTATACACCCTTAGGTTAAATCACCACTTCCCTCATCATTCCCAGTTATTTTATCATTCACTCAACCTCACATTCTTCCTCCTCTTATCATCATGTAGTGGTATACATCTTAGGTTAAATCACCACTCTCTTCATCGATATCCCATTATCATCTTCCATCCGATCATCACCTATTTTAATTTATCCTATCATTCACCATCCTCATCACTTAGTGGTATATGCTTTAGGCTAAATCACCACCTCCTTCTTATTCATCACATCTTGATATACACTTAGTGCTAAATAGCCACCTACCGCTATTCACCATAACCTCATATTTGCTTCATACACCCTCATCACTCATCTTGTGGTGACATACGTTATAGGATAAATTGTCACCTTCTTCTTCCATCATGTAGTGATATACGTTTAGGGCTAAATTATCACTTTTACATTCATCACGTCTCATACATCCACTTCTTCCATAGTGATATACACTTATGGATAAATCATCACTCGTCTATTCAACAAAGTCATGGTATACACTTTCGTTATAGGGTCCATGCACATAATCTTCCCATGTCACATGTCACCACCACTACTCATACACACTCATTGCGAATGTGTTAGACACACCTACACAACCAAACAACTATTTGACCATTTCTCGATGATGCACTCTCATTTACAATTCATTCTTGACTGTTGAGGGGGTAAACAAAATGAACCTCACTGCATACACTTCCATACACTTGGGGGCACATTTCCCCTATCATTTCATTTTGCATTCCATTCCATCCATCCACTACATATTGCATTATCTTGGGGGCATTTAATTTTTCTTTACTAGTGTTTTGCATGATCACTTTACTACACATGTTATCTTGCTTTATTATATGTCATTATCATACACACATGCACGTTCACCTCTTTATTTAGTGTGATTGCAGATAAAGACTCTACACACGACATGGATGCTCTTCTTATACCCTTACCATACCGGTCCTTTGGGACATCCACATTGACTTATATAGGTGTTATTGTTTCATTTTGTACTTAGCATCTTTTACTACTTTCTCATACACATTTTGACATATTGGTTATCATCCTAACATGCTAACGGGTGTCTCATATGCAACACTTGTTTTGTAGGACTACATGTTTCCATGACTACTTGTATTTACTTGTGTGTTTTTTTTTCTATTATGTGCGGGATTTTCCCTTTGATTGTGAGCACACTTATCAAATGTTTGCGGCCATGATGTCCTTTGTGTGTCTTGCAACATCATGAGTGATGTCCCTTATTTGTAACCCACTTTGTGCGGTCTTCTTGCTTCTTATTGTGTGTTTACATTATTATGCTTTGTAGTTTTTCTATATTGTGTTACATTGTTTACGTTTTAACACTTATTACATGCATGTGCTTGCAGACTAACACTCGTTTTGGCTAGCCATCCCCTTTTGTACGCGCCTTGGTTTCTACCAATTTTTCCCTTCCCCCCTGCAGGGCTGAGTTTGGTTATAGGTTAGAGTGTAGTTGGTTCTCTTTTGGGGCTGCATTCTCCTTTTTGGGTTGTCATACACCCCCAAAGAGGGGGGCATCATTATGGGTTCTACTAACACAACATCTTCACACTGGTTCATGTACATAGCGAGTGAGTTCAAACAAGACCAAAATACATACATAACATCCTCAACAAGACATGGTGTCCTTTGACAATGCATGGAGCGATTATAGGCTCAAGGGTTACAGTGGGTGACCTTTCTACACTTCTCCATCCAGTGGCGTAGAATCCCCCAAAAACCAAACAGCGATACAAAGATATCTCCAGTAAATTTTAGCATAAGCGGTTAGAGTTAGAGGACACAGAGTATTTCCTCCCGCACTTCTTTAGCCGGGGTGGTGTGAGATCACCCAAAAAGTCACGACAACTATAGGATATTCTTCTACACCCTTTTCTTGACATGGATTAGGTGCACATGTTCCATTTTTCCATTTACATCTTTTATTCTAGCGTACTTTACATTTCACGTATTTTACACATTTCCATTTTCACATACATACATATTTAATCTACTTGCACATTTTCTCCTTGCGAGTCCGCCATATGAGAAATAAGCGGTCAAGTTGGAGGAAACAACAAAAACATCAACAATGACAATGACAACACATCACAATGACAACTATAGGCATTTGCCTTTACACTGCAATAAATAGCCTACACATGCGTTTCACCCTAGGTTCGCTCTCATCACTTTTTCACATTTTCATCTTTAGAATCCACATTCCTCCACATTTTTATTTTTGATCATTCCATGCTTCTAGTCCATCAACGCATTCTCTTCTACACTCTGCATGGACATTAGGTATGCTTCTCTATCTACTTTATGTTACCGAGTTGTTCGCTCACCAACATAAAGTGGGGGAAAAATGTAGACATAAAATCATGCATTTTAGACAACATTTATCCCGGTCTTATACTACTATTTAAAAGGTTCTCAAGTGTACAAAGTACCAATTAATCCCATCTTTTTTCCATCTTTCTTTTATGTTTTGTTTCGTCTTTCTCGCGTCTTTTCTATTACCTACCTACCCATTTCACAACTTCCCTGAGATTATAACCCTAATTCCAGGCGACCCACCTGTAGTGGGGCACCTTGGTCCCACTTTTGGGTGCCCCGATCTATGCACAACCTCTCTTGCTCCTTTTTGGGTCACTTCTAGTCATTTTTCATGTTTATCTTTTCCTCAATCGGCATTGTCGTGATTAATTGCGAATTCAAACTTAAGAGCCCTATAAATATAAAGCTTATAAGACCATAATGAGGGTCATTGGTCTTGGCATCCTACCACTACTATCACTCCATCTAGGTCCGTATCTACTACATCAATTACACTAACATAGTCTCCATACAATCTAGCTAAGTCTTCGTCACACATATTCTTAGAGGAGAGGGATTCTATACATTCTATTCTACTATCTACATCTTTATAGCTATTATAGCTTCTTGCTATTTCACAAACCGTGGATCGACACGAGAACACCTAGGGCACGACATGCACACACCACCGAGAACTACATTAGGGTCCGAGATGTAGTGCAATGCTCGGCGATAATTCCACCGGTTTGGCGACTAAGGTCACCCAACCCCACTAACCTTGTCTTTTGTAGGTCATCATCCACCTCATCGACAATAGGGCGGCAGGATTCCGACCAAGTTGGGACATTGCCGAACCCGCTTTCGACCATTTACACACCCCGAGTGCCCATAATCTAGACTAGGGCACCCCGGGGTGCCCAATACACTCCTAGGTGCCTTTGTTACTTTAAGCGACCCATATCTACCCTTTGCAGGTCCTTGAGTGGTCGTTTGTATAGTGGTTCCCGGTTCCAAATCTGTGACAACCTACGACAATCTCGTGTTATCAGCTAAGTCATATTTTCCATTTTTCTTGCAAATTAGGGTTTTTATTTCACTTAGAATATTTTATTCTTATTTGTTGCATAATACTTTCTTTATTTACAGCATTTATACACGTTTTAGTCCTCCTATCTAGGTTAACTAGGATTGCTATATTCCCTTATATACTTAATTTTAGTTATTCATCTATCATAATGATCTAAAATATATTCAAACATTTCTTGAACGAAAAGATCCAAACTTCTCTAGTCCTAATAAGCCATGAAGTTTTGGAGAGAGTTATATGTCTCTCGAAGAGGCAAGGATTTCCTTTGATCTTATAGTAAGGATAACATCTAATAAAATGGTCCTCGGTTTATGGATCTAAAAATAAATTTAACAAATACGGTGTTCATAAGGAATATGATGATTTATCTTTATGTAGAGGTGATGTGAACAAACTTTGAATTATGCAAAAGTACCCTAAACATGATGATGATTAGAGTTTGGTTTAGCTTGGAGGTTGGATGAGCCCATCTTGACAACGAAGATATGTACTATAATATTGTTGAATCTTTGAAGAAATATAACAAGGCTCCATCCATTTGGACCACAAGTAGGTTTTATAGATCTCATCTCAGATACCCCTATTTATCTCTCTTTTGGATACTTTGGTGCATTATTTGTAAAATTAAGTGGAGGGAGTCTATTAATGGCAATATTTACAAGGATTAATAGATCAAAACTTTTTCATACCAACACGGTTCGACTCCACATTGTGCTAGTTACATAGAGGATTTGAATGCTTTATATGGGCACATGAATAAATCAATCGAAGAGTTGTTCATCTATCTAAGCATGGGTATCATAGTTATGAGTTGAAAGATCACAATAGTGATGAGTGGGGCTATACCAAATTTAGTGAGAATAATGTCACGAGGGACTGATCTTTTAACACTCATGGCTATCAACTTAGCTAGGCAAGGGTTGGTTGTTTTTAAACTAGGTATTATTTGACCAAAGGATACTCAAGCTATGACCCAAATTATTGTGTAATCAAACTTCAACCAAGTCTTTATTGTGAGTGGATATAATGACCAATTTAAGGTTTATTATTATTTTATAGGAAAGTGGATCTTACATTGAATATGTAAATAAATACCCGCCACACATGCAATTGGGTTTAAATTGATATATGACAATAAATACGATGTAATTAATTATGTTATACTAGAGTAATAATGAGAAGAGTAGGTTTAGGATTTTCTTATTCCCGAGAGTGACTAGAAGAAGATTGTTAGATTATGATCATGTAAATTAGGATTGTTAGGCTAGATAGAGAGAACCTAAAACGTGCAACAAATAAGGCACTTTATCAAAAACATGGTATGTGCGAAGTGCACTCTAGACCATGCACTCAACGATATAAACAAATCGACAAGAATGCATATTTTCTTTGATGATTAAATATACATTTTCTTGCTTTCTAGAAACCTTGCTTTGTTTTTTAAACTTCATTTCAATCACTGAGAAATCAATCTTCTTCTTCTTAACCCTAATCGGGGTGCCAACCTCTAGACTTGCAAAAAAAAGGAGTTTGCTTTGGGGATTCATGTTCCACGTAATTGATATTTATCAATGCTTGCCATTTTGTACATTATTGAAGAAAACACACATAATACATGCAATAATTCTTTAGCCAACAAATAATGCTTCAATGTAATGTGTCTCTACTATGAATTTTTGGATGCTTGTAAGTGCTCAAGAATTATCTTCTATAACCTTCACTTTATAACGCCCGGATAACAATGGATGCTTAAATAGATAGAGGCCTAAATGAATGAGAGTGCTTGCATATTTAAGACAATTGAAATGCGAACACTTAGGGTGCACAACTCGAGCTCCAATATTTAGAAAAAGTGGAAAAGACAATAAATATCACGGAAGGTAAATAAGAGGGTGGCCCAATGAAAGACTACCGGTAATGCACATTCTATGTTTTAGATGTGGAGGAGAATGAATGAATGCAAAGATAACAAAAATGTGTAAAGAGATAACCGAGGACCTTTATAAGTCAAGAATTGCACCAAAAAACTATAATTTAAACCAATAATAAACAAAGATGTAAACACTCTAGAAACATATAATTTAATGACTAATCATGTTGATAGTCATTCTACCATTGCGATGAGGGGTGTGATGTATTGTGTTGTTCATTTTTATGTTTGACCTTAAATTTGACATCAATTTGATTGTTATATAGAAATCTCAACCTATTTTTGATGTCCATTTGACCATCACTTACACATTTTTTTTTCTCTTAGCTTAGAAAAGTCAATACAAAAATCGTAATATTTTAACTATATTATACAATTTAGAATTTTTTTATTTTTATTTTTTCTGTAATTTTTTTTTCACAATTCTAAACTTATAAAAATCTAAGATAAAAACCTTGACATCAATATTCAACAAATTTATCTATTTAAAATATATTGAATAGGGTCACAATGCTTTCTTGTAAGGTAGAAATTCCATAAATTTTACATCAAAGGAGAGAGAATCCGAGCTTAGCCACATAGAAGGAATAAAAAAGTATGTATTAACATTATACTCATTTCACCTCAAACTAAAGTGAAAGGAGATAAAAGAGTGGCATATAAAAAAGCTACTTATTTCCCAATTCGATGGGGACACAATTTTTACTTCTTTTCTAAGAATACCATGATCATCACCTCTACTGACAAGTCAAGCTCAAATCTCAAAATTCCAACAACTTATCTTTTATAAAATAAAAAAATCAAATCTGTAATACTGTATAGAAGAAGACAGGATTAGCGTTAGACTTAGGCTTAACCAATTAGGACATGGGTGTTTTAGTAAAGTACAGAATACATGTAATATTGAGGGAAAACCAGAGGGCTAATGCTTGCTTCTCAACACATTTATTTGATTCAGATAAAAACATTACATTTATATGACATATTGAGATCCATTGCATTCAAACAACTAGATCCACTTGAGCACTCTGGTCTGAAGGTGGAAACGATGGAGCATGAGAGAGTTGCAGAGCCCAATCTTATGGATGCCATGATGGTGGCATCTCCGAGTTTATCTTCCTACTCTTCATCAGATTTGGACACCGAGGTGAAATAACTTTACCACCCAAATGGAAAAGAGCTTTTTGTTTTTTGAATTTTTTTATTTTTGTAGTTTTGGGTTGGTTCTGAATGCATATTGATTGTTTTTCTCCAATGCTGTCAATGATGGCCCTGATATTTTTTCCTTTTCCACGAGCTATCATGTTTTTGTATTGTTCATGATGACCCAAGTAGTGATTTTGCTCATTGCTTTTGCCAATGCCCTAGGTGAGACCGTGAGGGATAATGGGTTGCATTATTTGATTGCTATTGATTATGAGGAAAATAAAGAATTATGTGTTTTATTGTAAATTTGGGGATAAATGATCATGATTCACAGGATTTTCTGTTATTATTTTTTGGCAATGGTTTTTTTTTTCTCTCATATTAGTGGTGACCTAGACAGAGATTTTGCTCATTGGTCATGCATACATACTCAGGGTTGTTCCCCATTCCTTAGAGGGAGGTTTCTTTGGTAATGATGATATTCAAGATTTCTGCCTGTAATTATGCTTCTGCATTGCTTTTGAGCATGAACTATTTGGCGATTTTAGCTTTTTTTGCTTAAGGGCCAAAGTGAAGTCTTTTTTCTTTATAGGTTTTACTATCTTACTGTCTGGTAATCACCCAAGATGCAATTTTTTCATTGATTATTGTACCCAAATGGAGTTCTATTTTTCTTTTTCTTGTTGATTATATATTCCTCTTTCCCCTTCTGTAAGTGACGAATCATATGCGAATGTTTGTTATGTGCCATATCCCTTTCTATTGCTTTTGATAATGACCTATATGCAGATTAGAGACATTCCTAAGTATAACCCCTTTGCATATTTTCCTTGCAGTCAACAGGTTCTTTTTTTATGATAAGAGCATCACTCTAGGAAGCTTAATGGGTCTTAAATCTGATGTTGGCTTGTCTATAAGAGTCATTGTTCATGGTCAAGAGCTTCCCTCTGAAGAGCTAGAGGTGCCTAGGAGGAATACAAGGTCTAAAAAATCATTCAAGAGCTTGTGGAGATTGTGCAGAAACAGGGATGACTATGACTGTCATAGAAATGCCAATCCTTCTCTTGGGTAGTTCCTAGAGGTGGAAAGAAGATCAAGTGTCTCTGACAACAGGGGGAAGAATGTACATTGATGTTATATATGATGATTTTACAGGAGGGCAAGCCTTCTCAGATAGAAATTTGATGTTCTCAGAGGGAAGGATTCTTCCTCCCCAATCTGCCCAATCTAAAGACCAGTCCAGCATGCGCATTGGCCGATCTGATTCTATGCCTTCCTGCATTCCAACTGATTGTTGCTTTAGAGACTGTGCCCCCAGAAGGAGCTCAGTTAGAGCATCATCATCCAGAAGTCAATCAATGTAATCAAGATTGCATTTATATTTTTGACATTTGTGGAAGAAGAGATTAGAGATCCAGGTCTAAAGATATATTGTTGCAGATTTTAAATAGTATAATACTGAACTGTTCTAGATGACAACATTAGTGCGACAAAGCAGTCTACGTTTTCATTAAGATTTAAAGAGTTCCGAGTGATCTACAGTATCATCATTAGCTATACCATGAAAGAGTGAATAAAGGGCTCCATTATATTGGAAGTCAGTTCAATATCTCCATTAGTTTGGGCTGGTACTTACTACTCAAGTTACATGGATTGCCTTGAAGATAATATTTTCTATGTTTGCTTCAGATCAATAGGATTTTGCAGGGGCAACTGCAGCACTAACGATTCCTTCATTACCACCATGATTGTGGTTGTAATCATGAAAACAAAATGTACTTTCTTCTTTGGTTTTTTCCTCTTGCTTTCTCAGATACAGCTGTTCTAACGCGGAATTTCATGCACCTGTCAAACAATATTATTTGTATACCTGTTGTTTGCCCCGAAAGCATAGTTTTCATTAGTTGCATTTAATGGTTTTCTTAGGATAACTACTACTCATTGAGATAGTGACGACATTAAGCTGGGCAAGAGAATTGTGGAGCCCCAGCCCCTCCTGTAATACAAATGATTCATTGTGAATATGTTAGACTGGTGGTATGCATCCTGATCCTTCAAATATTTCTTAAACTATTTTGCATCTCATATTTGCTGAACAACTAATAATAATGCTTGTTTCTTGGATATATATATATATATATATATAAAATAAGCCATCTAAAGACTAAACAGGTCAGGAAGTCCCATGAAATGATGCAATCATACATATGGGTTAGTTGTTTGAAAGAAAAGATGGTCTTGTCTTTGCAGGTATTTCTGAAAACTATATAGTACTAAAGTTTAATAAAACATGGTGGTATCATGTTGATCACTAGTAGATCTCTGATAGAATAAGGAGGAGATTGTGAGGACCTTGGTCTGTGGCTATTGTTTCAACAGCTAATTGGCTTTGTGGATAGGCATATAATCATAAAGAATAACAACACATAAAACTTGGTTGAAGCTTTACTTTTCCCAACAGCTAATTCTGCATATTGAATAAGGTTCAAAAGCTTGGTGATTCATATTTCTATCTTACAAGAGTCTTTTTCAAGTTCAGAGAGAGTCACGATGTTTAGCATACAGTTCTTAGGTAAGACCTTAAATACATCAGCTCTTTTAAGTATGATATGTCCAAAGGATTAAAATGTAGGTGTTATGGTGGTGCTCCGAGTTCATCAATTTTAGGTTTTCCAATCTCTTTAAAGCATTGCTTGAATATGAAGTTCTAAATGTTTATTCATTATTGCACGCAAACAAGATTTCTGGTCTCTGGGTAATAAACAAGCAAGATTTCTAGTCCTTGGATTGTAAGTTGCTAAACTAAAGCATGCTTAGTGTTAATCTCACTTCAAGGCATACAGCACACTAATTCTGATGACGGTGTTCTCCAGGCATAGCCACATTTTTAGCTTAGGTTTTCATGTACTCCTCCCTCTGATAGGTTTCTCTCACTTTCACATAGCTTGCTTGGACTTCCCTCTCCTCCTTTGTAGCTTCATAAACCAAAAATTAAAATAAAAAATCCCATTCAAATGCCCCTAAATCGTGCCTTACTACCCCAACTCACATATGCCCCTTCAGTGCGTTTGGAATCACTTTTACGACTCCAAAACCTCATTCATTCATTTTTAGTACATCACTGCAATGTTTGGGTTCAGCCTTGGATTATCCCCCTAGTTTTGGTATTGATCTAGAGTTATTTAGTTAGGTTATTTTTGTCCCTAACACTTATCCTACCTAAATGTATTATCTAAATTCCATTGACCTATTCTATAGGTCGTTCATGGGCATCATTATAGTTCGTTTGTTTCTTTCTTTCTGATGCCACAGTATAAATGCCCATTTCCATCTCTGCAGTGCATAAGGAGGTGGAAAACCATTCTCATATGAAACAGCATCCCATTTTGGATAAGATCACACAGCTTCTGACCATATTGAACTAATTGCAGCCTGCGTATTGCTTCAGGGGATAATCATGATGCATCCTTCTTCTCAGCTGCAATACCCAAGAATAGATAGTGACCCTGGTGATTGGATAAATATAGCTGTGGAAAATTAGTCTTTGTCACTTGGCTGGAGGGTTAACATCAGATACCTTTTGTTTGAAGCATGATTTGGCAGGTTGTAATCATTTGTAAAGTAGTTAGTATTGCTACAATGGGGGTTCATAGACTGCCTACTGGGGAAATAGATGTTCGGGTGACCAGAATTCAATTATTCTATTGATTTTGTACTCTAGGTCGTTGGATCATCAATTGGAACTAGGTGCTATTTTATGGTAAAACAGTATAGCAGGCATCTATTATATATACTTCTCTAGATGTATCCTTTTATGTAAATGTTGATTTTGGCATGCCTTAGTAGGCTTGTCTGTTGTATTATGTCTCCGACTTTTATATTTCATAATCCATGTAGAACATCAAATGCAGTCTTTGTAAGTCTAACATGGTGATCCATGAAGCATTTGGTAGTCTCTGTTGTTAACATTAATTGGCTTCACAACTACTTATCAATCTACAAAAATAAGAGGCATGGAAATAACAGAGAAATCTAATTTTACAATACATTTCAGATCCACCACCAATGTTCCAAAAGATTTGGAGGAGCAACCTGTTGTAAACCACAGCTGGTGACCTCTAAATAAGCATCTTATCAAATTTCTCTCCAAGGGTTGTAGTTTCAACACTTTTGCTACTTCTCTTGATGAACACTCTCAATCCATCAATGTACACAAGAAGTATCTTTTACAGTGACTTATTTAACACAGTTGGCTAGCTTTACAGAAATTGAATAGTAATAAACCATGTTATTTTATGCTTTTGACTCTAAAACTAATGCTCTTGGACATTAGAGCTGGGAGGTTTGTTGGGGAAAGGTCCAAGTCATACAAACATATTGTTGATAATATATCCTCTGTGGCAGATTTATTGAGCACATTCTTTTGAGAAATAAGGTAAGTAGGGTCATTACTAAATGAAGGAAGACACCCAATCAAGATGTCAATAGATTGAAGAAGCATACTAGACTCAGCATACCAACACCATCGACGTCTAATAAGGCCCAAGGAGCCAATCACTCGAAAAACCAAAGTGGCAAATAAGGGTATGGTTCGAGGAGTCTCCTTAGATTTTGACTGAGTTGTATTCTTAGTATTCTTGGACTTTACCAATAGCTAGACTTGAGTATGTGTAGATAAAAACGAGCTCGAAGATGCTCTAGAAGCAAAAGGGATGGTGCAATAAACTCAACCTGAAAAATACATTTTAGAACCATCCATTTGCAAGGGATTATAGACTAATTGATTGTAACTTGGTGTCCCTTTTTCCTCGTGACAAAAAAATTGAACCATAAGCTTTGTGCCATACAAATTTAACAGTTCTACGAATCCACAAGATAAAATTCACCATAAAATTAATCATTGTATTTAAGAGTAGGAAAAACATCATTGTGGTTAAAATATAGGAAAAAAATGACAATAATTGTTAAATTAAAGTTTTTTTTTTTTTGGATAAAACTGTGTTAATTTTTTTCAAAGGACGTTTCTGATCATTTCCCATGCTCCATCATCAGGATCACACATTTTCTCAGCTTGATTATGGATCATTGAAAATGATCTCAAATTGCAATAGAAAACTTCCATCACAATTTTATCTAAAAAGCTTCAATTTATCTCATATACTTGTATAAAAATATCTAATAATAATAATTTAATTTCTAATGATTTTTATTTTCTACATTTCAACATTTGTAAGAAACAATTTTCAAGACTAATGATGTGTGCTTGAGTCATAATTCACTCGATCTCATGCAGTTATTTTTTCTATGACTACCTACTCTAAATCAATTTTTGATGTGCAATCAAAACTTTCTGTCTTATCTGTCAATACACATGAATTATTCATCCAACACTTATTGCATCCGGAAATGTTCATGAGAGTGAAATAAACAAACCAATTCAACAATCGCAACACTTTTTATCAATTAAAAAGACAAATTATATGTTCCACAGATTTTGTCCAAACTCTTTAGACATAGATTAAGACCATTTTTCTTGGAATATATATTTATATATATAGAGGACTACAAAGTTTTAAATTTGTCGGCATATTTACTTTACAGGTAAATAGGGTGTGCTGAATGCCCATTTGGGTAAGGTAAATTCTCTTGCCCTGTACGTAGAGGTGTATGAAATTAAATTTTATCATACATTTATGGGAGTTAGATTGTGCTGATTGTTCATGTTTTTGTTTTTGTATTAGGAGAACTCTGGGATCGGCATGATCATATGCCATATGATCATTGTAATAATATATATTAAGGAGTTAGATCTATATGTATGAGTTTAGGGAGGTCTCCATAACAATTTGAGTTAGAACTCATAGATATGTAATAAGTCAGTGTATTTATAATTCCTGAACATCACTTGTTCAAAACTAAAAATAAAAAAATCCTACCAAACTAAGTGGATATAAACCCTACATCACCAAAACAATTTTGATTCTGATTACATGATAAAAGTTAAAGAACCACGACACTTGCATGTTAGAGACTTTGATTGAAGGTCATCTATGTCCTTGAAGAATTATGTCTCGCACTCTAAGATTGCTCTAAGCTTGAAAAATATATATTTAGTTTTTTTAGATTACGTTGGGAGGTGTAACCT
Organism: Taxus wallichiana var. yunnanensis; assembly: GCA_018340775.1. NCBI lineage: Eukaryota > Viridiplantae > Streptophyta > Pinopsida > Cupressales > Taxaceae > Taxus > Taxus wallichiana. The sequence continues at coordinate 727,318,675 of CM031238.1, forward strand.
ACATTGATAGATAGATAAGGGGGTCGTAGATGTGAATGTAATTTTGTTATGAGTGAGTTTATCAAAATATAGTTAACCCTAAGTTCTGCATACATTTGATTGTTATAGGGTAGTTTTACTTTTTAGTTGGAGAAGATAATATCTTGAGCGTATAATAGATTTCAGAGCCTAATTGTTTTTTTCTAAAAATATATTTTTGGACTAAATTAAAATTGATTTATAAAGAAGTTGACAAAATCTTTAAGCAATATGAAACCCTTCAATTGACACAAAATTTTGTAAAAATCTGAACTAGATACCTCTAAATTAATATATCCTTTAAAAAAATTCACAAAATATATAATATGGAAATATGTATGGACATTTTAAAGAGACACACACAAATTAACCATAAACTTTCTCTTGAGTTAACACATAACCAACATTGAAATTGATTTTAGACGAGAAAAAGAAACCACAATTCACTAAACTTTTCTTAATATTAAAAAATAAAATTTTAAATTCTTAATAAAATGGTATAAGAGAAAAATGTATGTATTTAGTATATAGAATACATTTCTAAAGTTAGAAAATTCACAAACTAAGCCTTTGCAGGTACGCTCAATTTTAACCATAGTTTTAGGTGACCTAAATTGAACTAACTTGCAATATATGTTTAAAATTTTCTATGCACCACCCAAAGATTATAAGATGACTCACCCTTATATTTGATATATATAGCTCCGGGTCACTGGACAAACCTAAAAAAACAATGCATTCATATTCCACATCCCTTAGGAGGGAACATTGCAAACTATTATATATGATTGCAGCTTCTATTGTCAACTCTAGTGAGTTACATTTGTCTCTTGTGGCACCATTTTAATGTGGTACTTGGGCATGGGCAAAAAAGTAGCCTATGCTCTGCAATCTACGTGGCAGTGCTTTATTTAACTAAATTATCCTCCTTGATGACCACTTTTCAATGATGGGATTGGGATTGGGATGGAACTCACTACACCTGCCATCATTTCCTTATTCAATGGAAAGGGCACTCTCACCCAACATTTTAAACTGTTTCAAATAATTGGTGTACGGAGAGGTTCAGATTCATTCCAAATGGTTTGGGAGGATTTTACATCATGGAAACTATATTTGGATTTTGACTTTGTTGTTTTCTTAGAATTTAAGCAATTTATTTATATTGTGTTTATGGTTAAACCAATACTTATTAAGAAATAAATATTTAATTAATTATTGAAAGTTTGAGGAGGATGGAGAGGGGAAAAGGAATGGGGAGATAGATATATTGGGGTTGTGTGTGTGTGCGTGCGCGTCTTTGGTAAGTAAAGAGAATTCAGAAATGATTTTGTTTAAATAGTGGTGTTTAGAAAGCGCATTAACTGTGACTATGCATATGTCATTTTGGATAAAATGTTCAAAATTACAAAAAAATTTACGTTTGAGTTTTATCTAATAATATCTTTTGAAAACCTTGGTGAAAATTGTACATCTTAGCTTGAATCACAAGTAAATTAGAATTCTTTCTCCTAGCCAAACTAGTGTAACCCAATGTGTACACAAACATGATCTTTATTGCTATAGACTTCTTGCGAGCGCTCAATATTTGACTTCTCTAACTTGATGCTTCTTTAATGCCTTTGATTTCCTTTGAGTTGGACAAATAACAAAGTAATTCTTGATAGATTCTAGATGCCAAAAATAACATTGATACTTATGTACATGTATAGGGGACTTGAATTCAAATTAGGACCTTATTGGTCCACAAATTGAAATCGATAATAAAAAAAGATAATGATTACACATTTTGAAGGAGAGGAAGGGCTTAAGGATATCTAACAGAATCATATACTCCACATTCCCAACATTCCAAGACCGTCCCAATGCATGTTTTGGACACTAGAGGCCGATAATGATGTGATATGGGAACATGATAATGATAACTAAAGGGTGCAGGGTGATAGGCGAGGACCGCTAAAAATTAATGATTAGATAAATAATGCCTAATTTAGAACAGAATAAAAATTACAAAAACAACTTAGAAACTCAGTATATGTGGAAAGTGGTTTTACCCTAACAATACATGATAACTAACCATAATACATTGTAATCAAGCTTAAACATATGTATGTAACTCAATTAATCATACATTATTGTATTAATTGATATTATAATAGGATAAGAAAATCAAAATAATTAAAACAATTGGGAAAAGTAAGGTTTTAGAGTAATACAATTTTGTTGCATTTCAGAGAGTTCTTAGAAAAAGACAAGATACAAAATAGGTCCGAACATCGAGGTGAATGAGATCTAGAAAAATTAATGAAAAATAGAAAACCTTGACCAAAATTGTGTCACTCCTTATGTGGCAAGACACATGTACCTTACTAACACAGGGTTAAGGAAACTTTCATATAACGTGAAACCGATTTGAAAACTCTACTCCTCTACTTTTGGTCTTCGAAAGTCTCACTTCCTTTTCCAAAATTCATAACGAATCATTGTGAAACTTCTCTACTTCCTTCCAAAACCCTAATATGACCACAACACCTTGCATACCAACAAATAAATGTCAATAGGGGCTTGTGTTATCCCTCCACTATTACCAAGTCCTTCAAATTTTAAATAGTTTGGAAAGTAACACACCATGTATAAAGTAGTTTAATAGGCAATCTAATACAATGAAAGTAGCCAATTCCTTATCATTTTAATGAACACAACAAGTAAAATGGTAGAGGTTCTTTTCTAAATGATTGAAATTTGGTTTTGGCACAAGGATGCTTCTCTCTTAAATAAATTCCTTGTGTTTACAATTTTATCATTCCTTTTCACTTGTGTTTGAATGCAATAACACACTTATGTATTTACTGAGAACTCTTAAATTCAAATAAAAACCTATTAGATCTTGATAATAAATTGAGACCGTGTTGGTATCCTAGTGTACTTCTCCTATGTGAGCAAGAATATAGTAACCGACGCGTGCAAATTTTTCCCCTATCCTTTGCGATGGCCTATCATGCCGTAGTGTGGTCTAGGGTACGCTCACTCGAAGCACGAAAGGTCTCCGTGTCCCATCAAGGTTAGTAGGGTTGAAGTAGATATGTTAGTGAGTAAATAGTCTTGAGAGCATAAGTGCTAAACATAAATGAACAACAAATTCGATTATTGACCAAGCCACATAATTCTCATATATTAATTAACAATATCCCATCTATACTCATGATATTTTGGTGTCATATAGATTCAACCATCTCAACAAGTAAGTCCAAAGATACAAGCTTGCGCCTTTAAACCCTTACACTCCATATCTCTATGTATATCTCCCTCTACGATGATTCCCTCAGAGGTATTTATACTAGTGGGGACTTGCCCTTCATTAGTCTTCTAAGAGCTAATAATATCCTTTGAGTTATAATTGTAGTATAACTAGTACATCTAAGTAATGGATAGAAATATCCACTCTCCGATTATCCCTACTCTGCATAGTGACACTCCCGAAAGATCATTGATTATACTTAACCAAGTTCTAATTTTATCCAAGCTTTCCATCGGCTTCATGCAAGTGATCCAACCTGCAACTTGAAGTCTATCTTTGGACTCATGTTTATCTTTATCTTCTTTCACCTTGCATGTCTTCATCCTAGCTTATCCTTTTGCATGTTCCTCTATCGCTTTCAGCGCTATCCTTTCCTTACATGACATTTAGTTCCTTTCTTTCATACTTGTCATGACACCTACTCCTTTTCTTAGTGCGCACGCTTCCTTCTTTTTCTTTCATGTGCATCCTCCTCAAAAGTTCTACGCATCCCCCTCAAAGAATAGTGGATAATGAATAAAGAATATTTCGTTCCCCAAGGAATTAAAGAATAAAGAATACAAATTTGTGGGCCCAACATCACCTTGTATTAAATTTGTTGTCCATCCTCGAGAAACGCTTATTGGATATCTTCAAATATCCCTAACACCTCGATTTGTTACAAGTTTTCATACGCCTTCCACTTATTGACTACCTCATGAATACATTGGTCCAATTTGTTCAACTTTTCGGTATTAGGGTAAAGACTATAGCACCTTTCATTACTTGTATTCACTATTGCGCGTAGATGATTAAAATTTTGGCTCAATTCCTAATGCACGATCCCTAGCCTGCTTCTACCTTATTAGTGAGCTTCTGCAACTCTATTAACCATTGATTTACCCTCTCTTTTCTTTCTGCAACTTCCTCGCTAACCTTTTCACATTCTTCCATTAATTTGTTCATGGTAGCTCTATCCAAGTAGGCATCTTCAAGTTGAGTTTCAACAACCGCCACTTGTCACCCAATTATTTCACACACGCATTGATTATTCTTGGTTGCTTATAAAGCCCCTTAAGAATTTTTTTAACTTTATCACTTTGGCCTCTAATTACCTCACACTATTCTCACAAACTTTGTGTTTTTTTATCGCAAACGACTATGATATTTTCATTATCACCTTTTTGCATCTTGCTCTCTCCTTTTCTTTTTCAATCTTCTTTAATAATAGATTCATGAGTTCTTTTAACTCATCAATGTTGTCTCCTGCGATGAGCAAAGCTTTTCTTCCGTTTAAGCTTGGGGTCATTTCTTATCATCTACTCCCCCATTGTTTGACTTTAGAGTCCATGCGCTTGTATTTATCTATGAGGCCCTTAGTTTCATGTTGGAGCTCACACAAGTTACTCTTTATTTCTCCGAGCTCTACTTCCATATTTTGCGACTGGACCTTGTATACTATGGAGTCATTGTTGATTTGTAAGTTTTTTTGGACCACTTCTCCAACAATTTTTAACAGTGCCTCCCCCACTTGAGCTTCTGACATGTTATATGTCATAGTGAGGAGGAGATGATCCCCTCCCTTTGTCAAAATGGTGTGGATGATATCGTTCGACATCTCAACGAGTGACACCTATGTATAAGCATCCAAGGAAAATGACAAGGCCTTTTTTGAGCGCTATATGGCCGCAATGTGTTTTAAGGTAATCTCATAAGAATAATTCTTTAATGTTCTTCCCCTTTTATATTATGCATACATTGAACTTTTTGTTGGGTTTGGTAGAGTTGGGGTCCCACTTCTTCGTCATCTATTCCGACCTCTTGTTCCTATATTGGCCTATTTCCTACAGTTGATTGGTTTTTCTCTACCTCTACATCACCCGTGTGACCACTTCTTTCCTTATGAATCCTTTTGGCGCTTTCACTTTGATCAGCCTACTTAGGGTTATCTTTGATCTCAATTACCTTCAAGGGTGACTTGTGAGTAGATGTAGTTTGTGCACTTGCATTTGATCACTCCAAATTTCCACTTGACCCACCTTGAAGCTAACATGAATTGAGAGTGATGTACTATACCTTCTACATTGAGCCCCTCCCGATCTTGTAGCAACATCATTGTTTGGATAGGTTATACTATAATATTTGTGCCGTTGGGTGTGTTGCATCCCGTTTCTTTTCACGCCTCTTACGCCGAGATAGGCTCTTGCCTCGGGTTTAACATTATCTTTTTCATGGGTTGGCCTATTTGTGCACATGAAATCTCTTTTTCATGTTGTACCCTTTTAATGCGGTTTACTTGATCTAGTGCACTTTGCCATGTGTGCTTAGGCACAATAATTTCCTCATTTGGATCTTCTTCTTTTTCTTGTGCATCTTCAATGTCCGCCTTTTTCTTTGGACATAGATAGAAGAAGAGTTTATGTACGCCATTCTTTACCACAATAATTTCCCACCTAGTGAGGTGAAAATATCTATCACATGTCTCTCTTCATGTATATCTTGATCAAGGTGTTTTTAAGTGGTGTGCATTGTATGAATGTCCTCATCAATTCTTTGTGTCAATCTCGAGTCTTTTGGACCCCTTGATCTAGTGGACGGATCACACAAAACAATCAGTGAAAGCATATGAAAATTTTGTCCATGGTGACCAAGTATCATAAACCCTTTTGAAATTGGCCACCATATAGTTCATTGAGATGGTAAAATATGCCTCTCTAGCCAACTCCTTCAATAGTTGGTGCATAATTCTCAATCTGCTCAAATACATTGTGCAAGTATTTTAACCATTTTGTGAACCGTTCATTGTATGCATTATTAAGTGTTTTGGGTGCCATGAATTATTTGTACATGACGGCCGAAGATGGATCTTCTAATGGGTGTATCCATGTTAGCTCCCCACCCCCTCTAACACGCCAATTTCATTGAAGACTATCAACAATAGGATCATGCCCCAACAAAATTTGATTCCTTGTTTCTCCTGTGCCAATATTGCGTCTTTAGTTATGCTCTGCACGATGAATTGAGAGAGATTATATTCTGTTCCTTGTGCTCCCTTTTGCACGATGCACATGAATATCTTATTCAATTCATCCCACCTTTATGATCCCACTAATTTGGAAGTAATTAGTCATGCCATGACTCTTGTGCAAGGGTATTTTAGCTCATCAATGGACATGAAATTTCCCCCTCACTTGTACTTGAGGAGATCATCGATTATGTCCACCTCTTCATCATCTCCAAGGGCTTGTGCTAAATCTTTTCCTTGATTATTTAGCCCTATTACCTTATTGATTAGGTGGTGGGAGATTATCATGCACCTACCCGCAAAGTAAAAATACCCCTCTCTTATGCGCGAGATAAGGTATTGGAATGGTTTAGTAGGTTTGTTGAAAAAGGACAACTTAAGTAGCCAAAGTACCCATGCCTTCTCCAATGTCTTCCTTACACTATTATCATAAACATCATTCCCCACACTTTCTTTCTAGCTTGTTGGTTGCACCATTTCCTTCCCCAATGTTCCATCCATCCCATGCACAAGATGATTACAATTTGATATTTTTTTGTCAAGATTACATGATTTTTCCACTGCCCAATTCTTTCATCTTCGTATGGGTATTGTATTTCAACATTTATAGTTATTATGCTAGAACTTGGGTTCTTTTTATTCTTCTTATCTGTGGCCATAGTCTTCCTTCATTTCTTTGTACGGAAGAGCTTGTTCTTTCCTCATTTGTTGGTATTTCCTTTATAATAACTACATCTTTCTCGTTGTTTTTGTCTTCTTTGATTACAAAACTTGGCATACTTGAGGGCCCGATCTTGTTAATCCTTGCTCACCCCCTTTCTCTGCGCATCCCATTCCTAGTTTTCTATTTTCCCTTTAGGATGGAAACCACTTTGGCACACACCGGCATAGTTAATTGCCCTAAAGTTTTCATTCGATTAGGGATTCTTGACCTACACGTTAATGGTGGTCGAAAACAAGTTTTTGATTTTCTTGAGAAGCTAACTCTCTTGTTCACTCTGGTTATCATTGTAAAAGCTTGAATATTTGAGGTTGAATTTTCATTAATCGTGGTTGATTTTTTTAGGCTCGGGCATTGAATCTTTTTTTTCCTTGTTTTTTCATTGTTTTTCACCGAACTCTCATTTTCACCGCAAGGTAAGTAAAATGAATTACCCTTCCTCCTATTTATACACCATTTTCATAGGCAATAAAAACCTCTCTTCATTTACTCCTCACATGCATGAGATTTTAGTTTCCACACTGTCATTAATCTCCATTTATTGATAAATGTCATTTTCTCCATTTGACAACTTTCCTATTGTGCATCCTCACGATCCTTCACCTTTATTTTCAACCTTGCACGCCTACTTTTTTCATCTTTGTGTGCCTACTTTTTCACTTGAAAGCTTCAGTAGTGAGACTTTATACCATTTAATGTCTTTCCTCCTCCCAACATAAAATATTGTGTGATCCTCCACACATTACTAATTGAGAAATCGAGGTATCAAAAACATGGTCAAAACAACACAACTATAAGACAATTTATGTAACTTTCTGTGTTTATTCCATGCATGAAATAAATTTAAATATACTTGAGTGAAATAACATGTAATCTAATGGCATACACTTTATTTCTTTACAATACCACTTTCTTGGAATTAGGGTTTTGGCTTGATCACATTAAATTATCCTAGTAGAAAGATTTCGCTAAGATACATTAGTTTACATGCCCTAGTTGGAAAAATTTCCACTATCTCATAAGGACTTAGCCAATGGGTCTTCAATTTTCTAGGGTGGCATGTAACCTTTGAGACAAACAATAAAAATTTTGCGCCACCATAAAAGTCTTATTCTTGAGGTTTCAATCATGCCATGCATTTTTTCTTGCTTTCTCAATATTTTGTAGCCATCAAGTTTGTAACCTTGTTTCATCCAACCGTAACAACCTTGTCAAACATTGAAGAGAATCTTCGTCGTCCAAGTTAGAACTTCTTGCGATTTAAAGGGATGGTTCTATAAAATCTATTGGTAAAATTGTATCTGCTTTCGTGAACAAGCTAAAATGGAATCTCTTTATTGAGGAACTTGTATGTTGTTTTGTAGGCCCAAAGAAATGCTGAAACCTTATCATCCCAATCCTTGTGCCCTACATCACAAATATTTGCTAAGGTGTGACTCAAAATTTTATTGAATTCTTGAACTATTCCGTTAGCTTTTGGGTGATAAGGTGTAGTTTTGTGATGTGCTACCATAAACTCTTACGATAAAATCCTTACAGTATCATTCAGGAAGTGTGTCCCTCTATCGTTTGTCAAGCTTAACGAGACATCCAAACCGGCTTATAATGTTTTCCCATAGGAACCTTATCGCTATTGCTTTTGTGTAATATTTGGTTGGTGTGACCTCTTCCCACCGGTTAGATACTCGGTGGCTATAACTATATAATGTGCACCGCTTCGTCGCACAACAAGATTGATAGGTCCCACAAAATCAATCGCCCATTTTACAAATGGCTCTTGTGTGATCATGGGTATTAGTGGCATGTCAACACGCTTGTTTGGTTTGCTGATTCGTTAGTAGTGGTTGCATGCCTTAACATATACAACAAACTTTGCCACCAGAGACCTACATTGAGAATTTTCTACATGGTTGTGTCTTTGACATAGTGTCCTATTATAAACCATTCATGCGCCTCACGAAGAACATAAGTCCTTTCATGATCTAAAACACATTTTCAAAAAAATTCATCGTGCCCCATTTTATCAAGTTTTTCTTCGATCAGCTGGTATGGTGCCGCTTTAACAATTAACTGCTTCCTTTGAATCATTGTATAGTTTCCAGAAGTGAATCCATGGTGTAGAAAATAGGTTACATATTCTGGTTCATACAGAGTACTTTGTATTTATAACAATTGTGTGTCTTGCATTCCTTCTTCTATTGGTGTTTCCCTTTTTCCAGTCTCTATGCATGAAAAATGATCAGGTCCCGCATTATTTTTGCCTGGTTTGATAACCACCAAAAATTAGAACTCTTGGAAAATTATAATCCACCTACAAATTCTCCCGTGCAAGAATGCTTTATTTATCACGTGTTTGAGATCCATGTGATCCGTAAAGAACAAAAATGGAGTTTCCTAAAGATAGTGTCTAAAATTTTGAAGTCCATAGAATATTGATAGTCGTCCTCACTCTGTGGTAGCATAATTTATTTCCACGCATGCATTAATTTTTAAATTAAAATATATAGGATGGTCCAAAGTACCTTCTCCTGGTTGTGCCAATATTGATGCAAAAAAATTCCTGAGGCGTTTATGTGTACATGGAATGGTGTGTTCCAATATGGGAATTGTAAAATGGGAGCTTGCATTAATTTCTCCTTTAGTTGTTCAAACACATCATGTTGATATGCATCCCACTCGAATTCTCCTATCTTTCCTATTACCTTTTCGAAGGGTGCTGCAAGTTTTGTAAAATCCTTAATAATTTTTATATAATACCCAGAATGTCCCAAGAATGCTTGGACTTCTCTCTATGTTCGTGGTGGCTCAAGGTGAAGTATCACAACAATAGTTTATAGATCTACTAAAAACCATCCTTCCATAGTATATGTCCTAACAATGTACCGAATGATGTTACAAACACACATTTCTTCAAATTGAGGGAAATTTGTAACTATCGACAATGCTCAAACATTAATCTCAAATTATCATAATGCTCCCATACCAAGCCATAGACTGTCCAATCCTATAGGTACACCTAAAGGAAATTTAGTATGAAATATTCAAACACAATTACAATAATGCATGAAAAATAGTGGGTGTATTTTTAAGATCAAACGACATGACGATATAAGCGAACGATCCCCATTCGATTGCAAAAGTTGTCTTTTCCTGTCTTATTTTGTAATTTATACTTGTTGATATATGGAGATTTCATCTCGTGAAGGTATATATATCCTTTCATGTGACACCTTCTCAAATCTCTTCGGCAAATGGTGTGGGAATGTGTTAATTATACATTCGAGTTCAAGGTGCGATAATCTACAAAAATCATATTCACCCATCTATTTTTATGCTTCAAGGATAATTTTAAGAGGCCTATGGGAAATTGGAGGTGGAATATCCGTGGTAAATATCCTTATAGCCACTTTCGCGGGCAAATTTCCTTGGATTTATGAATACAATATTCGATTGACATAATTTTCATAGTCACACGATAACAATGCTCTTATCGTGCAACATGAGATTTGTTGTCTCCCAACAAAAAATTTCCTGTTGTGCGACAAAAAAATTGTTGTCGTGCGAATAGAAATTTGATGTCACGCTACAACAAAATCTCCTGTCGCATGACACCAGCTCCTCTTTTTTTTGTTGCGCGTCTGCTCCTCTTTCTTGTTACACATCTTTACTTCTTACTTGTTGGGATGATGGGTTACAACCTAAGTCTTGGAGGTGCATAAGGATTGGGTGCACGAGACATAGGGCACACAAGTACACTCGAAAATATAGAAGAAAAAGGGCGCACATGAGAAAATATGACTTTAGGACTTAGTCGTTTTTGTTTACCACGGGCTAAAGATAGATTGAGTACGGAGCACATCTTGCTGGAAGACTTGGAAAACACGCATCGGTATAGAGACTTGAGGACAGAGAAAGGCTATTTTGGGGCAAGTGGAAGATCAAACGACATGCATAGTTTTGAGCTAATAATAGGATGTGAACTAGAGTTATCTATAGAAGGTCTATTATTAGAAGTACTTGTATGATTTTTTATTTATCTTGTAAGGGCACATGGATATTCTTAGCATGTAGCCTATTTTGAGGATGCATGAGTAGTGAAGGGAAATTCCCCACTACCTATAAATATGTATTGATTTGCATGGTTTAGGGATCTTTGAGAGCTAGAGACATATTGTAGTAGAGTTATGTTGATGGTTTATGTGCGCTCATGACTCGTGGTGACATTATTTTGCATGTATTCAACTTCTGTTTTCTAGAAATTAATACAATAGATCTTAGTGGTTGGATATTGGTTGTTGACATATCTGTAATTGGTTCTTGTATGATAAACCTAATCTTGATTCTTGTAAAAGTTATTCTTGCATATGGTTATGATCTAGATCTATTTGTGGTTTATAATTGCATTGTTATTATGGATCCGAAAGATATCTATATTTGTGTTTATTATGCTAACTCCTTGACAAATCTTACATTAAAGAGGGACTTGTACCCTTGTGCGCTTTGGGTGAGCGCTTAGGTACACTGGTGATGTGTCAGCGCACCTTGGGCTATTTGGTAAAATAAAAGACTAAATTTTGGTTCCATTGTCGGGACCTCTTTTTAAGTTATTTCAAGGATGTTACATGATGAAAATGTATTGGTTGACTTTGGCCAACATTGAATTCTCACATATTTAAAACTAGACCTGAATTCAATGCACACGTGTGGGTTGAAAAGAATCTATATCACGAGCTCTATGAGACATTTTTCACCTATTTTCCCATAGAGTTTTACGAGTGGATGGCAACATATGCATCAAAGAAAAATTAGAGGTTTAGAACAATTGTATGGACACAAAAAGATTATCAAGCTTTACATGATGCTGATTTGAATTGGACTTGCACTTGTAGATAATTAGTGGAGTGGTATTTTGCATAGTTACACGTTGGAATACGTTGTTTCTACTTATTCTTGTCCAAAATTTGTTGAATTCTAGTTCTTGTGTGAATCTAGAGGATCTTATTTGCGCGTTATCCCTTTAGCGATTAAAATCTTGATTGTAACTCTGGATTTGGAAGAACATCCTATGGCTAGCTAAACCCCACCGCACGTGGGGGCAGGAGAAAGCATGGTGAAAGATGGAAGACCTAGCGACGTAAAGATAGACGGAGGAAAGGTGGATTAAGTTTAATGAAGCACGTAAGAGGGACTTGACAAAGCAGTGTGAAATTACGGACGAATGGTGTTACGAGAGAGATGACTCATGAAGGATTTGGAGCTCACGTGGAAGATGTGGAGCTAGAGCATCTGAAACTCCCCATTTGGGTAAGCATGGAAGAGAAACCTCTTTGGTTTCGATGAGAGGAAATCTAAGGAAAGTCTAAGAAATGTGGGTGTGCATTTGATCATACCTAGCAACCCAACCCTTGTGCTTGGTGTTCCAATTCCTAAGACACGTTATCGAGAATTTGACTAGTGTAGGTGTTTCGGTAGCGACATGTATATTCTATTCTCACATAAATTTAGGAATTAATCAAATAACACATTTATCTATGGCGGTGCAGATTTCATCTTTGTTATTTGGGGGTCTAGTTGGGGGTCTAGTTGGGGTATATTTTCGGCACGTCATCGGCACAGAATGTGGGTGCACGCACAGAATGTTGGTATTACATATGGGAGTAATGTAACTTCATAGACCATGGGAGTCCAATTTAGTAATATTGTTGGAACAAAAGGCAACACATATTATGGTCCATTTCTGCTACGGGGAGGATCAAGCGGATCAAGTGGCTCGGGATCTAGAAGATCCGGTGGCTGGGAGGTGGAGGGAATACTGGTGGTAATACAGGTTCTCAGTATCGGTGGGCACGGTCTGTACTAACCCCAAAAATTTATTATGAGATGTCTCTTCACCTACCAGTAGTACAGAGGAATTGAAGATGTAGTTGAGCACGTGCATATGTGTGAGATACTATGGCACACTAAGGGGATCACAACTCCTGAGTGTAAGGAAAGTCAGTTTGCTACTACTTTGCAAGGGTGCGCACATAGTTGGTACATGAAGTATGATCTGAACCAAAGTTGTGTAGATTATACTTTGCGTTGTGTGATGCTTTCTTAGCAGAGTTCCATATACCTGAGTTTGATTAGAAAAACATTAGCGCGCCAAAGGACATCAAACAAGATATGGATGAGAGAGTTAGGGAGTATGATGCCCACTTTAAAACTTTGTTATCGAAGTTATCCTACGATATCCACCTAGTCAACATACTCAATGGTTCGTTAGAGGTTTGATCACACCTTTCAGGAGTGCTCTCACACAAGACTTTTATAGATCTACGCGAGGCACTTGAGGCAACTCTATGCGCTGAGGAAGTTGGGAGCATAGACACTGGAGTTAGCCCATTTTTGGAAGCTCAGATTGCATCTATGGAAAAACAGTTAGAAAATTATCATCTAATTCATCCCATGAGACACATAGTGGTATTTGGTGTATGGATTACGAGGTGGAAGGACATACCAAGGATAGTTTCCCTCATAAATTGGTGCGTGCCATGTTGTTGGATTGTGAAATCTATCATTTGGATCATGATTCAAGTAGGTGCCCCTTGTTGCAACGTGCGATAAGGAATAATGTGTCATGTTATTGTAAAATTTGTAAGTCTACCACTCATGATACAAATAATTGCAGATTAATTGATCAGATTCATGATGTCATTAAACTGGTGTATGTCAGACTAGTGTCTCAAACAATTCTAAGGAACAAGGTGAGCATTATAACAATAACCATAATGAAGGGCACTCTGATGGAGGTGGTATAAGTAGAGGTTACTGTGGAGGATTTAGAGGTCGAGGTCGCGGTGGAGGAAGAAATGAATTCCCTCACGGGACATGCTATACATGTAGATCCCATGATCATTACAAGTATGAATGCCCCCAGAACATTATTTTCTCATGGTGTGGAAAGGGCCACAAGTTTGAGGAAGGCTCAGATTTGTATGAGCACATGAGAAAGCAACACAAGTAGGATAAGGGCGTAGTAATGGTAAGAGTGCAACACGCCATGGAAGATCATTGGATGCCAAAGGTAGCGCTTGATCCCGAGATATTTCCTGTATTGGTAACTACACACACCGAGGTGGCGCGTGCAGGGAAGTTCCAAATTAGTAACTTTGATATAAAAAATAGGAGGTATTACATGCAAAATATCCAGACCCTACTCATCAGAAGGAATTTTATCAAGAAACTATGGAGGTTATTAGAAACTTACAGGGTGAGATACAATGTTTGAAGGAGCAATTGTGGGAAGCTAGAGTATTCCAAATCAGTTGAGCTTTCCCGGAAGCATGTTGATGACTTGATTGAGGTTTGTAAGATGCTTCACCAAGAAAACATCATTCCTTTATTAGGGGAATGGTTAAGGGATAAGATACCACATGCTTTGGAGTTGAGCGTGAGAGACAAATATTACATGCGAACTTACCTCCTCACAGTCTTGAGTATGATAAAGAGATCAATTTGAATGTAGTTGTTGATGGATGGCTCTTGAGTAATATTCTGATTAATACAGGTGCATAAGTAAATGTCCTCACCTTGGATGTGTGGAATCAGATGGGGAGATCACCATTACAACCATCTTTAAAAGTGCTATTTATGGCAGACATGACTAAAGCCACGCCGTTGGTTGGAGTACCGAAAGATGCCACTATTACTATTTAAGGGGCCAAGTTTATTGGGGAATTTGAGGTCTTGGTGCTTGCAGAGGCAACCATTTTTCCAACTTTACTTGGGTGCCCTTGGTGTTACACAAATAATGTTGATATGCGCTTTAATAAAGGTTACATCAGTTTTGAGAATAGGGAAGAGGGTGTGATTATTCCTTTGACAGACGGAAAATATATGACCCTTATGTGGAACCCTTGAGTGAAGAGGATTTAAATAGAATATACGCACACACAATTAGGGATCTCGAGTTTCTTGAGCCATCCAAGGAAGGATTTATTCAATGGGATGATGCTCAGTCTATAAGTGATACTACACGTGTTGCATGTGATAATTGGGTGCATGGAACATATGAAATGGTTGGGCGCGAGATTAAAAACACAATTACTCATGTCATCAGGACACACATGGTTAGGTGTTTGGACATCAACCAAATACCTTGGTATATTGGTGAATGAAATCAAGTATTTCTCGCACGGCATGAAAGCTCAGTGGGCATATCAGGTAGAAAGAAGAAATATGTTTATTTATACCATGCACTAACAACTTCGCACTAGTGGAATACACACAAAGATGCCCATTTGGAATGGCGGGAAGTGATAATCACCTTCTCTACTAGGTTTCTTAGGAGAAATGTACCCTAAAAAATTACGAATTTCATGGGAAGGATTCTGCTCAAAGCATCATGTTTAGAAGTATGAGAGACTCTAGACGGAGGGGCAGGAGGCCTTACCACCATCACTATGGGTACATAAGTTCTATGCCACTCTCAACATCTATGCACGTGTATGGTATGTTCATGTAGAATTAACAAGGGAAACAATTAACTAGCAGGAGATGACCTCATGGTATGATTCAGACCTTTGACTATTTTTCTACTAAACCTCGGTGCATGAAACATTACAGATTATAAATCACCTTACAATGGGGGATAGTGCAAAGGATGAAGAACTCTTATTAGACATGTTTGGAGAATTAGACTTGAGGTGTGCTTTGATGAAGAGGAAGAAACAAATGAGGTACAACTTGGGTGTACTTGGTTAGAAAAAGAGAAGGGTAAATTGGTTTACATGATTGATGATGAAGAAGTTGAGAATTTGGATGTTGACCACACTTTGTGGGTACGCGCGAGGTCTTGGAAAGTGCAGATGAGAAGGCACGCGCGTATCATGAGCCTATGAAAATGAAGAAAGTCAACATTGGGATAGATGCAGAACCAAAAGAGGCCATTATTGGTGATTATTGGTCTGAACAGGAGGTTTTTAAAATTATTGAGTTGTTGTGTGACTTCTAGGATTTATATCCACACGGATATCATAATTTGAAATGGGTGCATCCATATTTGGGTGAGATGAGTATCAAGTTAAACAAAGTTGTGCGCTCGCTTAGGAAAAGGCCTTACATGATGAATCCTAATCGCCTTAAGCTCATCCTTGGAAGCTTTATCCTTATCATATTTTTCCAGCAGATTTCCAAGAGTAGTGTGTACATCTTTTTGCTCCTTCATGAGTGGCTTTTCCCAATGAGAATCTAGAAATCTGATAATTTGTAGCTGTAATTGTTTCCTTAGTTTTTCCCTCAATGAGAGTGGCAACCTCCATAACTCGTTCCCCAGATGCATTCACCGTCAGGCTTGAAACAATCTTTGGCCTCTTGGCTTGTCTCTTTGGGGTATGTTCCAATATGCTCAGATCTATTACATCTCCCAGAGGCACTTTCTTCTTTTTCTTTGGATTCTGCTAAAACAACCATTCTGGAATGGCTGATGCTGATTGAAGATAGAATAGTTGACTTAGTACCTGAAACATTAGCCACAACAAGGGTACCAACAACATTAGTTGGCATTTGAATGGTAGTGGTAGTAATGGATGGGGTGGATGTGAGGATTTCCATAGGAGTTGATACAATGATGTTAGGAGATGAGATGGAAGGAAATGGAAGTGTTAAGGGAAGTGAAGTAGAAATGGGTGACCCAATAGTTTCTCTAGCTGAGAGAACTGGAAGGGATGAGAATACTTGGGCCATGGAAGGAGATGGGAAAGAAGAAATGATTGTGGAAGTAGAAGGAAATGATGTAGGAAGTGACAATGGAAGAGAAAAAGGAAATGATGGGTCTTGTGGGACACTTGGAGAATCACTAACTTCAACTATTTTTGTCACTGGTACTATAGGAGACATGGATTTGGAAACAGGAGCCTTAGAGAGAGATGAGCTACCAACAACAAATGAAATATTTTTTGGAACTGTATGGACCTTTTGGGTTGACCTTTTCCCTTTTGTGGGTGTTTATTGGCTCATGGTTGATGGGGCTTCTATATTTATAGGTTGCTCTAACCCCTTGGGTGAGATTCCCAAGGTAACCAACCAATTATGAGTTCTCTATGCAGAATGGGCCCCGCCTCTCCTTTGTGTTGCAACATTCTTCCACATACCAATCAATCCATGGCAATGGTTGATTGGCAATATTATTATTTTTATACACTTCATCCAAAACCTCATCATCATCCTGCATGTCTTTTGGGACGTCGGCTATTCCAAATTTCCGAACCTCATCCAAAGTTATCCTTTCATAGTCTCTCTGTCGGATGATGAATTCATCCCGACAATGGATCCAGATATCTTCCAACTAGGGCACATGGGAACTAGACCGACTTGTTTCACTGAATTTACCCCAATAGTCAAAATTAGTTCGTGGATGGAAAGTCTCGCAAGGTTACCTCTATCATTTCCACATCCACATTCTTAGCCTTGTAAATATTTGGGCAAGTGTATCTGCCAATTGAAATAAGGAATTGAAGTCCCACTTTATGTCTTTTGTTCAATCTTATGGTAGTCCAGTAGTTGTCGAACCAATTCTAGCAAAACCCATTTATCGGTGGGACATCTTGGTAAAACTTCTTTGGGTGCACCTACAAAGCTAGGAATTCAAATGTAAGTAAATGTGGGGAACTGCATGTAGATAGTTCCCCACTCACGCACTTGAAGGCTTCGTTAGAAATCCTCCAGTTATATAGCTCCCTATCGAAACGGTAGAGAATAACAACAAAGAAGGCATCATTGATCCTGCGGAAGTGCTTTCTTCCTTGTCTAGTGTGAGTTGAGGATAGAAATCATAAATTTGAGAGGTGCTTCGAATACCCTTGGTATTCAACCCAATGAAATCTCCCATAGCAGTTGCGGCATAAACCAAGAAGGATGTCATATAGAAACTCTTTGAAGAATGCACTCTACTCAACTGATAGCAAATGGAGCTACTGATATGCTCCCCCATCTGATAAATTCCTTATTCTTTTTTATGGTAGCGATATATAAGAACATCCACTCTTGGAATTCCTTCATAGAGGGAAGACCTGAGACTCTGCTCAGTAGCACAATGATGTCATTGACCTCCTGAATGAATTCTGACCAATACATGGTCTTTGGTAATTTGTTCGCTCTTGGCTAGATAGGTTTTCAACATGACCCTCATGCACAACTCCACTTCTTTATCCCAATGTTCCACTACTGAATCTGGTGAAATTGTGGCGTAATCTTCAATGTCAAGGAGTTTGAGAAAATATTCAAAGAAATATGGGTCCAGGTGGATCACAACTTTTCCATCAATGTCTTTAACTGTCATAGATTCTTCATCATAGTGGGTTGACTGCAGCTAAAACAAATTTTGGGAAATGCATGGATGTGGGAAAACCGCAGCAAGAAGAGCAAGCCCACTGTCATATATGGCTTACATCCAGGGTTTCTTATTTGGGGCCTTCACCCTTGCCCAGAAGTCTGGAAAATAAATTTGTCCAAGGTCGGTGTCCCCTATGTTTCCCGTGGAGGATAAGCAAGAGTGAGGGGAAACTCGAGGAATGAATATTTCATCTTTTCCTTGCCCTTGGATGTGGAAGTAGACATCAAATTCTAAGTTCTGAAATTCAAGAAGAGAAGTATGAAAACCTGAAAATCTCCAACCTCCAAAACCTAAAAATTAGAAACCCAAAGTGGAAACCTCCGAAAACCTAAATTGGAGAAGTCTGAAATGACAGGTTCCAAAACTTGAAGTCCAAACCTCTGAAACAGAGAAGTCTGAAATCCTGAAATGAAAACCTCCAAAACCCAAATTGGAGACCTCGAAATGGAGAAATCTGAAATCCCAAAAAAGAGAACTCCAAAGTGACAGGTTCCAAAAAACCCGAATTGGAGAACTCAAAGTCTGAATGGCACAATTCCCAAAAGAGAGAACTTGAACAACCAAAGCTCAATTCTAAAAAGAGAGTTCTCTGAAAATGCCAATCTCCAAACTCTGAAAAATAAGAGGTGCTTTGAGAGGGTGAATTGAAGAACTCGAGAGGATCCTTGCAAACTTTGAATGCCTGTAGAAACTTAAATCATGAAAACATGGTAGGAAATGAGTTTTTCATTTTCCAAGGTATGCAGAGGAGGAACAAAAGAAACGAACAAGGAGGAAACAAAAAAATATCTTAAACCAAAAAGAAAATGACCAAAATAAAAATACCTTGAGAATGACATTGAAAAGTACAAGATACAAAAAAAATTGGGTCGTCAGAGCAAAGTGTCAGGTGAAAATGACAGTGAAAATACGATTTAAATAGAAAAATCAATATTAAAGGTGAGAATTCCAATCAGACATATGCAAGTAGGTAGGAATTAAATGTGTAGAGAGCTTTGAAAGTCCGAAACCCGAAAGCCCAAAATTTTAAAATTTTAGAATTTCGGGTTTTAGACTTCAGAGATCAAGGGATGAAAATCGTGAAATGGCTAGGAAAAGTTCCAAAACCCAAAAGCCCGAAAGTTTGAAATTTCAGACTTTCGGACTTCGGAAGTCCAAAAGAAATTGACTCGAAAATGATCGAGAGAGTTTTGAAATCTGAAAGCTCGAAAGTCCGAAGAAATTTTCCAAAAACGCAACCAAAGTACCGAAATCCAAAATCCTGAAATTCTGAAATTTTGGACTTCGGCATTCTAAAGGGAAAATCTAAAGAAATCGTGACTTAGAGTTCTGAAACCCAAAATCCCAAAATCCTAGAATTTTGGACTTTCGGGGTTTCAGACTTGAACTTGAAAAACATAGTTTCAAATTTAAGTCAATTAAACCCCAAAAGGGAAAATCCTCAAGTCCAAAATCCGATTTTTAGACTTCGGGACTTAGAGAAATTTCAATATGTAGAGACCTTTTGTGTGAAGATTCTTTCAAAAAATTTCTGATTGATTTCAAAGTTTGCTTCTTAAGGTAGATTAAATCGGTAACAGGTCCTTAGTACAATGATTCCTTTCGTGGAGCACCTATAACCAGGGGGCGTTACATAGCAATTGGGTTCAACACAGTCTACAAAACTCTACACAGTGGCTTTTACAAGGTAGATTGTCCTTAACACATGTGTTAGTACACACCATCTGCAGTGGTGTTTTATTGTAGGTAACAATTAAAGGTTAAAGGATAACACTAGACCTTCCTCTCTACACTACTTCTGTTGTGGCATTGGATCGCTCAAAAAACCAGATAGTACAAAGATCTCTATAGTTTTAGGAAGCGGTTAAAGGGTGGAGGATGAAGCCGGACAATTTTCTACACTTTTTCCATTGCTTTGGTGTGAGATCACCTAAAAACTAAGATCCTTTCTACACTCTTTCCTCTTCATGGATCAGGTGCACATGTTCCTTTTTCACATTTTCCAGAATTGTCTTTTACATACTTCCTTACATATGTATGTGTATTTGACTACTTGATTCTCTTCTCTTTTACACGTTTGTCTATATGGGAAGAAATAATTTAAAATAAAAAACAATATCACACACATCGACACCAACAACAGGTACAACATTGACATTTACACACACATTCCTGTCATAGGTTCATTTTCATAACCTTTTTACACTTTTACATCTTTAGTCTCCACACTCCATATTTTTATCACTCCACACTTTGTCTAGTCCCTCGACACATTTTCTACATCAATCTACATGGATATCAGGTATGCATCTCTATCTGCTTAATGTTACCAAGATTTATTTGCACCAAAATAAAGTGGGGGCCAATATAGACAAAAAATCACACACTTTGGGTAATTATCTAGTCTCGATCACATACTACTATTCATATGGTTCCTAAGTAATAAAATTAATAATTAGCCCATGTCTTTGGCCACCTTTCTTTATTTTATGCTTTTGATTTCAGTATTACACTCTTACTTGCTCAGTATGTCTTTTCACCTTTCAGATTTGTCATTTTGGACACCAAAGACTCACCAAGACGCTAGCACCAGAACCCCCGTCCCCTCTGGGAGTCATTTTCCTCTTTGTACTTTGGTCACACTTTTTGGGTCCTTTCTAGCCATTTGATTGTCTTATATTTTTGGTAGTTGACATTTTCGGGGTTAATTATTAAATTCAAGCAAGGGAATTATATAAATATAAAGTTATGTGATCATAATAGGGGACTAAACACTAAACATCTACTATCTCCACCTAAGGTTGCATCCACTAAAGGAGTCTATAGCTCCATTTGCATCCATCAAGCTCCATCACAAGGGAAAAAGGTTGGTTCATCTGCATCACACTTAATAAGAGGGGAGTCTATTGTTTCTATGTACACATTTATTACATTTTACATCTAGCTACTTTCTCACTATTCACGTGAGACTCGATACAAGAGTAACCTAGGGCACAATTCCACACACACACACACACATAACTACATTGGGTCTGAGATGTAGTGTAATGCTCAGTGACAAGTCCATCATTTTGGCGAAGTAAGGATAGTATGACCCCTTCATTTGCATATTTATTTTTTATGGTTTTGATGCTTTGTTTTTGTTTTTACATGTGATTCATTCATTCCATATTTACAGTACTTCGGTGATCTTACAACAACCTTGGAGGCGATTAAGAGAAAACAAGTGCAAACATCTTGCGGCCATATAAATTTAGGTTTGTGAGCACCTACGAAGACCAGGGTGCCCAAACTAGACCATGGTGCCGACATGCGTCCCCATCCCTCTCAAAATGCCCTGAGTCTAGTCAAATCCGTCCAGATTTGTAAGTTTCGGGCTTCATGCGATGGTCTTCCATCTCTGTTTAGTTGGTCTCCACTGCGACACAATCCAACAACCTCTGTGAATCAACTAAGGCTCTTCTAACCCTCTTTGCACATTAGGGTTTTATATTTTCATTTCTTATTTGTTTGGTTATATTTCTATATTTAATTATTCATTTATTTACTGATGCTATAACATCTATATTATGCTATTATTTCAAATTTTAGCATACTCAAATGCAACCTTAGGTAGTGATAGCTAATGCTTAGTGTTTGGTTCTTTATTATGACCACATAACTCTATATTTATATGATTCCCTTTCTTGAATTCTGTAATTAAACCCAAAAAAATTTGACTACCAAAAAGATAATATGATCAAACGACTAGAAAGGACCCAAAAAGTGTGAGTGAAGTACAAAGGGTTCAGGGGTGCCTAGAGGGGATGAGGGTTCCTAGCGTTGGCATCCCGGCTAGGCGCTGGTGTCCAGGATGATAAAATCTTGAGTAGAAAAAGGTAGACTAAGCAAGTAAGGATGTAAGACCAAAAGTTGTAACAGAACACCGTAGTGCCATATTTTTTTGTTGAAATAAAATGCAAGCTAAACTTTCAGATTTTATATGTAATGCATATCTATATTTCATATTCCTAAACAACAAATCTTTCCAAATGAAGGCATTGAAAATAAAAAGTTCTTGGTTTCATTATAAATTCAAATGACCATTTTACAAGATGCTTGCAACTACAAAATGAAAACTTTCTTTGTGGTGACCAATATTTTCAAGAAACAATAAGTACAAAATGGTTATTTACAAGAGTGAGAACTTTACAAGCCACATTTATTTACAACAAGAAGAGAATGCCCACAAAAGATGAGGATGACCAAGATGGCAAGAGGCTTCAACTATCTCCAACATGAGCTCCAACTCCATTACTCCTACAAGAAACCAACTCCAAGAGAACATGGCTTGTTTACCACCCAACCAATAGGCATCATCACATGCCTTTCCATGGTTGGAAGTCATGCTAGCCTCCCCCAAGCCCATGGGAGAGAGGAACTAGCTTCCACAATGTGCACAAGTAATAATGGGGTTTAAACACACAACAAGACAACATAAAACCATTCAACCACTTACTACATATGAAAACAACAATATGAGGATAACAATGCCAACCTCACAAGGGGGAAGAGAGGAAGAAGGATGCCCAAATCAAGGTGTCCAACCATAGGAGCACCAATAAATATATATATACAAAACTCCTTATACCTCCTAATCATACATCCTCCTTATTCCTCCTTATACTATAGAAATCCTTCTTGGGAGGATTTTCAAACCCACATGGGTTTCCTCACCAAGAATGGGGAAAGGATCAAGCCATATGAACCTTTCTCCCACCTCAAACCATATGAGGGGATGAGAAGGGACCTTCATGGCTTGACCAACAACCATGAGGTTTGAGAGGGAAATCCCTCTCTCTTCCCCTACATTCTCCAAAAACCATCAATCCAAATGATGGTGGAGGGAAAACAAGAAAATGCCACAAGAACAAACAACTACATTCATCATACACTTCTCAACACATATTTCACACACATTATTTCATTGAATAAGTATACATACAAGATAACAAAACTAGGAAGAAAAAGGATAAGAACCCTACCTCTAATATGCTTTCCAAAACTCTAAGTTTTTTTCCCTTTGTCCAAGCTTCCTCCAAGCTCCAAAATTCTCCAAGTGCTCAAAAAAAAAAAAAATGAACCAAGAAGACCCATTCTTCCCACATGAGAGAGAATAAAAAGAGGAGCCCAAAATTTTCCTCACCAATGGGAAAGTGACAAGTGTCACCCCCTCTCCTCTCAAGAGTCAAAGATTCCAAAAACAAAATAAGTAAGAGTAAACTCACCTTTTATCCCTTTTCACCCAAAATACTAAAAACTAAAATAAAACAAAGTGGAGCAACTTTTAACACTTTCACACAATCCAACCATCTTACATGGATGGTGACTAAAGAGGGCTAAATGGGAGGGAAACTCCCTCCAAACCTTGGAAATAGGTCCCCCTACCTATTAGGTAGGGTCCAAGGGCCCATTTTCATGCTAAGGGAACCCCCAAACTCAAAAGGGGTCCCTAAAATTACCCAAAATAACCCAATTTCGGGTTTGGCATGCTTGGGCACAAGGGTAGAGGGTGTGGGGTTCACCCAAGGTTCACATGTGGTCCCCAATCCCTTCTACCAACACACACACACTTCCCAAAACCAACACTTAACTTAAGATAAGATTATTAACCCCTAAGCTAGTTTACTTAATACAAACACATCCTAAACCTAATTAATTTTACAAGACATAATTACATTACAAAATGAGGGTTCACCCATGGTGCCCAATTAAAATACATCTAATCTAAGGCTTCAAACAATTTAGCATGGTTAGGACTCAGCCCTTGGGCCGCTTGTGCACAATTGCGTAGCTGCCCTGAAACCCATGCTCTCCTATACCTGTCACCTGCACACTCATTGCACACATTAACCGCATCTGTCCAATATAATAAACATCATCTATACATCACAATAACAGTCAAACTTATAATGTCCGATCATAATTTACAATTGATAGTGCAATGCATACAATTATCCACATAGTTTGCCATGAATCATCCACAATCAAAATTGCAACGACATATACTTAGGTTAGCATAAAAATCACCATCATTAAATCCAAAACACTATATCATCAATCAAATTAACCACAAGAGACTAACATCTAACTGATAAGTCTATCATATAACCCTGTTAGTGTCATCACATCATACAAAATATATCAGTATATGAATCTAATCCAATTGGCGCTACGCGCCCAAAATGCCATAATGTCCAAGAGGATAAAATATCATAGTAAAATGTCCAACGTCTATCAGAGTCTCAATCAAAACATGTCTAGAAATAAAGGAACCAACAGATAACTGGAGCTATAAAAATGTGGGCACTACAAACACAAAGAAAGGTAGCCAAAGACATGGGTTAATTAGTACTTTTCTTACTTAGGAATCATATGAATAGTAGTATGTAATCGGGACTAGATAATTACCCAAAGTGCGTGATTTTGTGTCTACAATCCATAGTATAGGGTTAAGTTTTTTAGTAGTCCATATCTCCACACATTTATGGAGATGTTCCTTTAGACTAGTGACTCCACTATAGATGAGATATATTTGTGCACCATTTTTTCACTCGAACCTAACCCTCATGGAATCTTTTCGGTCCATCCATGTTAATAACTTTATCCTCTGTGTTTCCCACCATCTTGCTATAGTCCCCTTCAACAAATATAATAAAAATTTAAGTCATGAATTTTTGGTTTTCATATAGGCCTCTTGATTCCACTCAAAGATGGTGGGGTCAGTGGATTTTCTGAATCTCCCAATTATTTTACAAATGTATTTAGGCACTTAGATAATTAGGTACCTTGGCACACTCTTAATCATACCATAATCTCTCCCAAGTAGTTCATAATAACCATGCACCTGATTTTCA
Source organism: Taxus wallichiana var. yunnanensis (assembly GCA_018340775.1). Taxonomy (NCBI): domain Eukaryota; kingdom Viridiplantae; phylum Streptophyta; class Pinopsida; order Cupressales; family Taxaceae; genus Taxus; species Taxus wallichiana. The sequence continues at coordinate 727,343,986 of CM031238.1, forward strand.
CACACCACACTAGTTGTATTAGACATCAGCTACTTATCGACCCCACTTTATTCTCCTTCTAATGTTGTCTCATAACTTTCCATCCTGGAGCTTGTATATTTTATATGCACTCCAAATCTTCATATTATTTTACATTCTACACATATGGGAAATATGTTTTGGATCCATTAGGAAGGTGATATGCTGGAATCCATTCTTGAAGTACCACTTCTTGAATCATAAGTTAACATTATTGTCATAAAACCAATTCCTTCATAGTAGCGTTGGAAAATTATCCATTCGCAAAGTGGTATTACCTCAAAATCACCATGAAACTTATCCCCCATAATACGATGATGAAATTACTTAGGAATCTTATAGGCACTAATGTTTTATTGGAAATAAATAATACATGTGGATATGAATACAATGTTGGTCACCCAATTTTATTCTCATGTGCATCCATTGTAATTATGTTAACTTCTACACTTGTGTTGACCAATGTGTTATTAATGTTCCACTTGTTTATACATGCATCAAATAGTATTTCTCTATCAAATCACTCTATCTTTTCTGATCTTACAATCTATAATTTTTTCTTCCCTAACCGTTTCCCTAGTGCAACCTTCGTAATTTGTAAACCAACAATTGACCTAGTATGGGTATAGACCCTATGTGTGCAACAATATACAAACCTCTTAAAGCTCATTTTTACTGATTATTTATTCTTAAGAATATTTTAACCTTTCATTTCATAGCCTTACTCCATATATGTGAAATTATATTTCTCCTTGAAGTTCACGTACCAAATCTTTCACTTCTTGAAGAATCTCTTTATGTTTCTTCCCATTGGGATATGATTTCACAACATCAATTTCTTTGGGTTTCACTTTGTATAAAGAATTATCTTGTGCATGTACAACATCACATGTTATTATCTATACCTTAGCTGAAGGTTCCATTGCTGGCATAAATTTTGACTTATATTTGTCCATTATGTTCCGTGTAATATTAATCATTCTTGCACCCTTCTCAAATTTTCCTTCATAAGTGCATATAGGTCTGGAAAATCTTCTACCTCGTGGTCTTTTTGACAATGTGCGTAGACTAGGAATGTTATACAATCACATTGGTAATGGTTTAATGACCCATAATTATAACAAGTCCTTGGTGGAAATATTCTGCCACCATGACCTCCTCATCCTTGACCATTTGTGACTCAGCCAAACTCACCACGTCTATCTTTAGTATTATCTACTATAGCTTGATGAAGTCCTGGTAACTGATATTCATGAATTTGATCAATAATGCAATAGTTACATGTGTCATGAATATGCACATCACATATCTTATAATAAGTAGCAACTTTTTCCTGCTTGGATCGATGTAAGAGGGGATAATTTTGAGCATCATGTCCTCCACATATTTCCCGTGCTAGACACATATCCTTCAAACTTATGCGTGGGCACATGTTTTTGGTGTGGCCTTACACTTTGCAATCAATACACCATATCCTACTGTGGGTTTCTCTTATGTTGTTTTCCATCAGCTTCTCCAGCCGAGTCACCGTGGATGTGATTTGTGCCTCCACGAATGATTTAAATCATATATCAATACTGCCAACTGCTTCAGGATGTAGTGCCACTTCTAAATATTTACGAGGGTCAGTGAAATTCTTGTGTAATAGTGCACACATAAATGGCATGAGTAACCTCCCTACGCGTGTTGTGTGGGATGTATCTCATACAAGAGTTTAGAAATGAGGGGTTTGAAGTACACATCAAAAGTGCGTACACTCTCAATGAGTTCTTTCTTGATCTCTTTAAGTGCTGAAATAATTTGCTACTCTAACTAAGGACTGTCAAATTATTTCAGAAACACCACCTTTAGTTGATCATAATCTACTGTAGCTTGCAAAGGATCATGTTTCCTATACCACGTATGGGCTCGATCAAGCAATGTGGTTGTAAAATGGTTTTCTTATCATTCAAATGAAGTTATCCCCTTTTCTAACCATTTAAGTTCACACTTGTGGACATGTTCCACAATATTTTTAACATTGCAATATTATGGAAAGTGTGAGAAAGTTTCATAAAAATATTTGTGCGTGTTACGTGTTGTGCGGTATTCACAACTAGACCTTGGACTGGAATATTTTTGTTGAAGCGACATTCCCACTCTCACTTTTGATCATAGGTGGAGGATTATTTTCATCGACTTGTTGTCTCGGTGTATTTCCTTGTGCACTTGTTTTTCTTTGGTGTTGTTGTATTGGCACTCATCATGCCAAATCTCTCGCACTTCCAAAATATGGGGATTAAGATGTATTTTCTTTGGCATAGGTTTCATTGATTTTAATACGTATGAAAATCTAGTACTCGAAAGTCTCTTTCTCCTTAGCTTTTTTGACCTCTTTATCACTATCTCTTGTAATTAAGACTTGTTATCATGTATTAGTTATCCTAATTACACAAGAAGGTTTAGTAGGTTGGATCAAGATACTGAAATTATAATGCCCTTCCTCATCCTCTATATCTCATATCATCTCTTGGCACACTACTACTTCTTCGAGGCTCCTTGTCCTTACTTCATTCTCCCTACCATAACCAATGCTATTGGTCATCTCCCGTAGTTCCTAGCTTCGAACCCCATAAATGCAATAGATCCTTCTCTATTACCTTAAACATTTTCTTTTCAAATCATATCCTCTTAAGGGTGCACTCATTTAACTTGATCCCGATATCTTCCTAACTTTCCTATGTATTGCGTCGCCCATGTTGTAGAGCATTTAGCCCTCCATTGGGAAATTCTATTCCCATGTTAACCATATTTTTCTTTAAGTATGATCCCCACATCTCCCTAAAGAAGTTAAACCGTGCTTTTTCTACACAATATAACATTAAGACTCAATACTCAATGATATACCTATGAATTCTTCCTTTCCACCAATAGTCTACTGTGCGTGTCCATGTCAAGTTAAGTCTCACAAGTTTTTGCATGTGATTTGAAGTCGTAGGATGCTTCCAAACTAAATTATGGATTTTCCCTAGACAATAGGAAACTAACCATGCATGTAGATGTACTCAAGTTCTTAGAAAAAAATCTTATATAATGCATCATAGAGTTTGGATTCTACCGACGCTCATGATGAACAATATATGTGTCTTGGATGTTATTTGGAAAGGGTGTCTCACCCAAGAGACCCGGTTTAAGTCCCGTGACAATTTTTTTTTTTTTGGTATCCTAGTTTACTCCTCATATGCGCATGATAATATAGTAACTAACATGCACACAAGTTTTTCCCTATCCTTCGTGTTGGCCTATGACGTCGTGAGTCCGGTCTAGGGTGTGCTCACCCAAAATACGAAAGGTCTCTAGGTCCCATCAAGGTTGGCAAGGTTGAAGTAGATATGCTAGTGATCAAATAGTCTTGATATCATAAGTAATAAACATAAATGAATAGAAAAGTTGATCATTGACCAATCCACATAATTATCATTTCTTAATTAATAGTAGCCCATTTACATTCATGATATTTCAATTTCATACAAATTCAACCATCTCAATAGTAAGTCCAAAAGATATAAGATCATTCCTTTAAACCTTTACACTCCCTATCTCTTTATATATCTCCCTCTACAACAATTCCCTCATGGGTATTTATACTAGTGGGGACTTTCCCTTCACTAGTATTGCAAGAGATAGTAATATCCTTTGAGTTACTACTACAGTCTAACTAGTACATCCCAACGGTGGATAAAAATAGCCACTCTTTTCCTTACCCTTGCTCTGTATGGTGACACTCCTGGAATATCGCTCCTTATACTTAAACCAAATTCTAATTTTATCCAAGCCTTTCGTCGGATCCATGCAAGTGATCTTACCTACAACTTGAAGTCTATCTTTGGACTCATGTTTACATTTATCTTCTTTTTCTCTACATGTCTTCATCCTAGCTCATCCTTCGTATGTTCCTCTGCTCTCGTTGATGCTATCTTTTCCTTATGCGGCCTTTATTTCCTTTCTTTTGTGCTTGTCCTAGTGTTACTCTTTTCTTGACACATGCACTTCCCTTCTTTTCTACCACACACATCCTCCTCAAAATTTCCATGCATATCCCATAAAATAATAGTGTATCATTAATAAATAATATTTAGTTCCCAAGGAATTAAAGAATAAAGAATACAAATCTATGGGCCCAACATGGACCACTACTTCAAGGTAGAGGTTTAGATTCAAAAATACAAATTTCCAAGAAATTCCATCATAATATAAATAACAACTTCGAGAGGCATTTGAAGTACTTTTTGAAGTGCTAAGAGCCTCAAAGCACAAAAATTAGCTAGGTGAGTGTGTTTTTAGCAAGCCAAGCTTTCCAAAATGTATTATCATTGAAAATCATAGAATACCATAAAAGATAGCTCCTACTTTGGGTGACTCGAACTCAATGGGCTATTATTAGTACTTATTCTACAAAATATCTTATTATTAGTAGTTTTCATATTCTCATGGATATACATGTTGAAATTATTTTGTTAATTTGGTTTAACATTTAAATAAAACTCATATTCACATACCTATGCATGTTGAGTGGATCTCAAGTGATGAAATAACATTTAGGTTCACTTGTTATCTCATATCACCGAGTTAGAAGAATATACTCATATAATATTACATAGATTTGTGTGACCTTACATATTATTGTATATAAGTTTATTTAAAATAAAGAAGCCTTCACATAATACCATCATAATCTTTCACAACCTATAGTTTTAGTTTTGGAATTGAGATTTGCATGGAGATCATACACGAAATGTTGTGCAAGAAAACTCGTATCTCTTGTGTGACTTTCTGGATCTTGCATTTTTGTATCCAATAATGTAAATTATTTTCACCTAAACACGAGGTGTTGATCTATCTTATTTACAATGGATGACCGAGCAACATGATATCTTTTGATTTAATGAAAATACCCCCATGAGTGAAAAACTTAAATCGATGCTTTGATTTGATTGAGTTATGGAATATTTGCAAAGGTATATTTATTTATAGATTTATATTTCTACTCCCTCTATATTATATAAATAGAGGGAGTGAAGGATTTGATAAGAAAATACATTTAGGGAGGAGAGCTAGAAGTATGCTTAGAAATCAAAAAATCAAGAAAAACATAATTGTGTTAAAACTCAATTTTCAAGGGTTGATTCTGGTTCAAAGTGAAGTCTTGCGAATTAGAAGGATTTGTAAAGATTAATCCATAGGAATAACATATTTTAAAGGATTGATTGTAAAGTATTATTTGTGAAACAATAATATGATTGTGATGCATTGTGCCTTGTTTGTAAAATTTCCTTAATGATTTATAGAAGAAGCGCTTTTTGTTATTTACAAGATGCGTAATGATCTTTCACCTATGATAGAATATCTCTAAAACTATTTGGTCCACATGGTCTAAGAGAATACTTCATTGGACATTCTAATGTGACTACATCTTTAAGTAAATTTTTTAACTATAAATTAGTTTATTATTAGTTTCTATTACTATAAGATGAGGGTTTACCCTATTGTAATTCAAAATGGATAACTAATATATATTCAAAAAATGTTTATTCCTTTTTATAAATTATCCACCATATTGTGATATAAATTTGGTTATTAATCTTACAAATTTGTGTCAATATTGTATAAAAGGGTTTGGATTTACTATAACACACTAATCCTTGGTAGTCGGTGTATGGTCCCTTAGGTTGAAGCTCAAATCTAGATTTGTGGTATCACATCAAGTTAGATTGTGCATGTCACATTGAACGATGTGAAACTATCATAAGTTTGGTTTGGAGATAATATATCCCAATACTACCTAAGTGCGAGTTAACACCACTTTCAGTTCAATTTTGAAATTGTTTTTCATTTAAATTTTTATGTTCTTTTCCATGTGGTGAAAATTATGGTCGAAATGTAGAGAAATATTTTTGACATATTTGTGCCACTACCTTTTTGTTTTCAATTCTATGTTTAACATTGTCTCTACATATTTAAAATTTAAGAGTACAAGCTTTGTGTCGATCCCCACCTTGGTTGTGTTGGCTCTTGAATTCACCCCTAGGGAAGGGGGATAAGGCACGAGTGGGCGAAGCGGGAAACAAAGTCGAGATCCACGTGAAATGTTGTTTGGTATCTCGGGGTGGGGTGTTCCTCCGCTTTCAGTTGGCCCTTCCTGGGGAGTGATAGGGAGCCACCCAAACAAAGGGTGTGGCTGATATCCCAGCTACTTTTGAATTTTCCTTAGTCGGGATGAGAGGACCCGAGGTGCGATCGGGAGCAAAAGGCAAGGCCAAATATCCAAAAAAATCATATATCCATTGGAGTAGACTATAGGGGTCGTGCCAACCACCAAATGCAACAATCGCTTGAAAGAGTGGTCACTTAAGAATTGAAAGCACTGGAGCTGCAATATGGACTGCTAAAGGAAGTGTAGCCCTACCCACACTTTAATCCGTGAGGGCTTACACAAGTTGTTTACAGGTCGATAAAGGGAATCTTAGATCATGGGTGAGAACACACAAGGTGTAATCATCGATAATGTGTTCTCCAGGAAGATATGTAAAGTGTGAATAGATAAGATCGAGATCTGCGCAATGTGTTAAAATGTTTGCCAAAGGTTATTCAGATTTTTGGTGGGAACAAGAGAAACCTGGAGTAAAGGATGGGAAAGAGGGGAGAAAATTCAAGGGGAATTAGGGAAATGTAGAAACAACATGTCAAATATCGTATGAATCCATTTTCATATAAGTGAGAGGAAAATGAATGATCCTCTTGCGGAGACAAGTTTCCGTGGAAGGCTCCAAGAAAGCCAAGAACTAAATTCTTGATAATCCATCTTAGTACATGTAAGGATGGATTGTCCCACATGAATCATTATAGATAGTCTGATTAAGGTACCCCCAATATTTAAAAATGGAGGGATATTTTTACAGTGTTTCAAAATGATGCTTTTAGGTATCCCTAGAAAACGTCAAATGCTCACAACCTTGCTAGACATGAGCTAAGTAGTAACATGATAATTTCACAATAGGATTACAACCACAATTCACTCAAAATCACAAAAAAATATGCACATCACTTCATCCGCAACATCATTTCACAACAAGAACATAGAAATATCACAAATCCTAATAAATTTTCCAGGTGAAACCCATTAAACTTAGTAAAAACAAGGGAGACATATATTTATGCTCTCAAAGCCTCTTAATGACTATACACATGTAATCATCTTAACATATATTCTTGATAATTGAGTTACATAGAAAAAAACCGTCATCAGAACATTGGGCCGTTTCCTGGTTGGCGGTGTGTCTGTGAATTCCCTCCAATTTTCCCCTCAAGAGCTTCCCACCCCTTTTTCCTTCTTTCCAAGACCTCTCCCAAAGAACCACCACCTTATTAAACCCTCTTCACTTCTTATATATTGCCTTATCATCTTAGGGTTTTAGAGTATATTCCTCATATCTCCAAAAACTATCACTACCCATAAATGCTCGAGCCCGCCATGGAATAATACAGACGATTCCTCACAAATGACTGAAAACTTTGCTTACTACCATTGTGTCACTCATACATCATCATGACACAACCAAATTTTTTCCATGTCACGTCACATTTAATATCAAAATTTCCACATGTATATAAGCATGACTTGGCCCAAAAAATTAATGTGACAAGACATTTTTGAAATGCGCTGGCCTTTAATCACTCTCTCGGTGACACATTCCACATAAATAGTTGATCTTTATTTAAACTTCACACGTACCTATAAATCAATATGTGATACAATATTAATAGAAAAATGATGTTCTTTGGAAACATCAGCACCAATGACAATGCCATGCCTATTTAAGTGGTTCACCAGTCCTCCCATTCATCACCTATCTTTTTCGAGTCTTCTAGCTTTCAAATTTTTGATCAACCGTCTTGTTTCCATGTCTTCTTCACCTCTAGATTTGAATCTTCCTTTCAAGAGCTCACCCAAATTGGGTGAGTATTTCCGATTGATCGGGATGAATGAGGCCCTCATTCATCATATTTTTAGTATAAAGATATCATGGTTGGTCCTCCTAATGTTTCATCTTTAGAGGACATGCTTTCATCTTTCCTACAATGCCTCTCAAAATTGTGCCCTTCATTCCCTATTTTTCAAGTTCTCTATTTCCACCTAGTTCACGCCCAAAATACTAGGTGGATACAAAATAATTGAAATCCCATTGGATTTTCTAATGCCCTTCTATTAATGGTGATCACTGGTGTTTAAACAGGGATTATTACTAACCCCTCAATTTGACCACGGAAATCACAATGCCCATCCTTCTACTTACTCAACATGGGGAAGAGAAACTGCCAGCTATCTAGAGAATGCAATAGAGAAGTGTCTGACGGCCCTAGAGGATGCCCTTGCTGAGGTATGATCCATGATAGGAACCCAATCCTTTCCTCTCAAAAAGAGAAGAACCATGAGAGAGGGTTCTTCTAGCATAATTCCTCATTTCCCTGTATCTCAACTCTCCTCAAGTATGAAAACCAAATCATATATAAGAGGGGGAAGTTCCCTTTTTTATTGGGTACACTCACCGAAAGGAGAATGAAATACACCCGGTTGTTGTATGGGCCATGGTTAGAAAATTACAAACTACTAGAGATGGGTATGTCTTGGGGTTTATGACCGATATTCAATTTTTGTTCAACGCAGGTGGCTCATGATGACTTCATTTAGTGCAGAATGACCGCTAAAACATATTCCAGTCCTTCTTCGGGTGAAGATGTGCATGTAAAGGATTGATAAATATGGTTTTATTCTTTACAAATCCATTTATGTATATGTATACAATTTTTCAAGGGCAGAGGCCCCTAAAATAGAACCCCATTTTGTTCACTGTAATTGTTTCTCCGAGCTGCCTTTCGTATGATGTGTGCAAATCTTGTTTATTTAAAATCGTTCAAACATATATTGTATTTCCTTGTTTTCTTTTTTTTGCAACAAGAACACCCTCAAAACATACATTCCACCTCGCGGTTTGTAGCCTTATATATCACACATTACTTCACCAAATTATGGGAAAAAATAAATGGGCCTTTGTCACCTTGTTTGCCCTTAGAAGTTTGGAAAACGACGTTACTTTGTTCCTTTTGCCTTCACTCGAGATGGCCGTGTCCGAAAAAAAATCATGAATTGTATCGAAGCTAAACAACAACAAATCGTGCCCCGTGTTATGAAAATTTATTTACTTTATAAGTCAATTAAGGATAGTTTCTCAGATACCGAGGAGAAACTAATTTTTCAACATTCCCAGGTAGGGCCCAAAAATAGATAACACCTGTCCATTTTTACTATGGAAGATATAACCTGGATCAGAGTTCCGAGGGAACTATAGAGTATACTTTTAGGTTAGGCCATACAACTCCGAAGATACCTATCCTTCGAGCTTCAGGTAAAAATTGCACTCACCATACTCGCATTTAGCCAGACACATATGAAGTCCCGAACTTATACCAAAATACAATCTGTTCAGTACCTTAAGTATGTAGAAGTTTAAGAACCTTCGTAGCAGCGATAAGGCCAACTATATACTTAACCTCCCCATTGCAGAAAGATGAATCCATAAATGAGAGATACAACTCAAAATCAATTCTCATCACATATTTCTCCCAAAAATGATTTAGTGAATATAACATTAGAAAAATAGAAAATGGACATGTATGGGTACCAACAAGTTGAACTCATGATAATGTATCGATACAACCCACATATATTCCATTTGAATAAATTTGAATTTATCACAATGGATGATGGAGGATGATGTGGGTTTGACCCCATTTTCAGTAAAGGATTTGAAGAGGGAACTATTGTATTGTAGTTCATAATGGGCTTGTAGGCATTTATATGTATATACTACTTAGAGCTCTATTTGGGTTTTGGATGCCATATTTCTAAGTCATAATAGTGAAGATGAGATGGAATATACTCTCAATGTCAACCCTTTCACCATTATTGGGCCTAATAGAGAGGGTTGAATGTTTTTGCATGTTTTTGAGTTATCGAATGATTAATTCTTCATCTACTAGTAACATAAAAGGAGGAAAAGGAAGACTATTATAATAAAAAGGAGATAACAAATTATAAGAGGTTTCAATTAATATTAATAACTACAAAACTCAACTAAGCATTTTATAAGAGGTTTCAATTAACAAATTAATTCAAAAACATGTTAAAATCAAATTGCAACATAATGGTGGATAAGGAAGTGGTTGTGAATGATGTAGAAGTTAGATAAGGAAGTTGTCAAAAAGTAGATACTATTTTGTAGTTTTATATTCCACCAGGGAATGTAGTTATAGAATCGGATCCACTATTATCCCATAATTTCTAAAATGTAGGATAACAACCTCAGAACACCATGCCCTGAACCATCTTGTACTTGGGGACCACTTTTTGTAATCGAGTGAGTAATCCATAATCTAGGCACTTAACCTCCTTGGGGTGTGTGATTTAAAGTCAATGCATTGATAATTTATAAATAACAATTCTAGAACACGAGTGTCCCTTGTGTCACTAATAAGTTGTTTCGAGAATAACCCAATATTCAATCATGATCCCAATGAACAATGTTAAATACGAGGTCCATATTTAGATGTAATAGGAAATACATTCCAAGAAAACTGAGATCAAGTCATTCAAAGGGGGAAATTAGTGTGGGTCATTATTTCCCCACTTTAGTTTATATAAATCAAACCAGGCAACATCTAAGGCTATTTTCTATAATTAACACGATGAAATATGTTTCCAATAATCCCACTATATAAGTTAAAATAGTAAACATTCAAATCCTACATATATTCAAGGAAAACAATAATCTAATAAACAATAATCAACCATTAAACCAAATGCATAGCAAAAAAATTAATAAACCTTTAACCGAGCTATCTACTCTAGTAGTTATAAATTCATTCAAATGATAAGAATATGAAATAAAACTAATAAAATACTAAAAATATTCTCCTCCTTGGGTGATAGTGGCCCTTTCTCTCCCCTTAGATTTGGTTTATAATTAATTAGAAATGGTCAAAGCAGATATCCAACATCTTCAATCAGATTGTATCAACTTAATTTTGATGTTTCTTATAAAGATATAAAAATAGATATTCTACTACTACTAGCCTCTTCCAAATTTACAATGAAGCATATATAAGAATCTTGAAGTTTGAAACTTCCAACCTCACATGAATGTTGAACTACCTCCTACATTCATTTTGGAATATTTGAGTAACAATTCATAGTAGAACTAGATTATGAATTTAGCTTATCAATTAACAACTTAAACTACTACAACTATCCTATTACGAAGTAACTAAGAAATTTTCAATGTGAGAGTTACATTAGGACTCTATTCATCATAAGATGGGAGAGTTTATTTTCTTTCCTTCTTATTGATTGTTGCTTTCATGGAATTGGACTACCATGTATTTAATCAAAGAGAACTTCTTCAAGATTTTCATGGATATTAAATGTCCTTCCCAAAATGGCTAAAAATTTGTGTCTTTGTAGAGAGTTTGTATCTTTCAATTTGGAGTCTTGAGCCAATAGGTATGAGTCCTACACTTTTCACTAAGTCCCGTGCTTTTAGCGGAAGTCTTGTAATTTGAGAAAAAATTCCTACAATTATGTCCTATTAATTTGAAGCAAAGCAATGAAGTCGATAGCTTCATTACTTAGTCAAGATTGAGGCCTTTGATCAACTCATTTCTCATTGCCATCCTTGTTACCCTGTTTTTGCATGGGAAAAAATCTATTTCACAAGAAATATTAGGAGCTACGTGATAAACAAGTTACAATGCCTTCAAGGTTAATTCATCATATATGCATCATACTCAATCTTTAATATAGATAAAATACTTTCAAACATGATTAATTATGTTCCAAACTTACTCAAAACGAGGATTCAAACTCTAAAAGGTGATATTATTTAAGTCTCATCACACCCCAAAATTTAAGATCTTGCAGACCTCTTACAAGCTATACTTTTTTTTTCAAGATTTAGGGATTCAATGATTCTACCACAATCATACTCTTGGGTATGTGTATTCCATGTATTTCTCTATGAAGATTGTAACCCTCGTTTATAATACCCTAGGTTCTCCATTGTTTGAAGTCTTTAGCAGATTTCTCATCCCATGAGTTCTAAGAAGGTGTTGGTGTTAAAAGTAGAGGTCGTTGGTAATGCATTCTAATCCACTCATGTTCAAGAGATTTGATTTTATAGACCAGTGTTTGGGATTTTCTCGAGATCCCATCTTAAGTTATTTGGAAACATTACCTCTTTCTTCCCAAGCTCATTTGGTAAGCCCCCTGCCATCTTTTTCTATATGCTTGGAAGGATCCTAGGAAGGTTATGTCTATGTGATTTTCAAAGAATCTACTATACTTATCTTGCCTAACCACATAATGAACTTTGAGATGGGGTATACAAACCTGATAGTTGAAAGTGGTTATAAATTTACTAAGAGCAAGAAAATCATTCCTCTATAGGAAACTTGCAGCTTTCCGAATGTGAGTGAATTCAACCACTTACTCCACCAAGGTGAAATCTCTAAGTAGTAGTTCCCTTATAAAGAAATTGATGAGAAATTTGGTATTATGCCCAATATAAATATGTGAACAAATAATTCACACAATAGATTTTTTAATTCTCTATTTCAGCTATGTAGGTATCCATAAATTCTTTGACGTATTCTAAATCACGTGGCATGTTTTTTTAGTCTAAAAACATGACATACAAATTGGAGGGTATCCTTCATGTAAACAAAGATTCACCTATTTGGAAAGCTACAATGAGATTTCCTTACAAATTTATATTATGTTCCCTCAACTTCTTGATTTTAGTTTCTAACTCTTTATTCTTGGCTTCCATGCCTCTAAGTTCATAAGTAATGGTACATCCATGCAAAATTCTCTTATAGATGAAAATAGGAAAAGGAAAACCAGGACGAATTCCTTATCATTTAACTCTTTTTGAGAGATATTGGTTAACAATTTTTCTTTGTTTTCCCTTGCCTTAGTAATATTATGCTAGAATGTGTATATATCTGGTTAAGAATTCGGGAAATGGATTCAATTTCATTTCTCCATTCCATCAAGTTATCCTACAAGAATAAAACTTAGTTATCTCTCTCCCATAGCTTGTTATTGACACTATCCAAGTATATTTTCACAAATTTCATCTTACATTCAAAATTTTCAAACTTTTTTTCTCTTTTGTAAGTTCTAACTCTAAATTATGTTTTTACCTCTTTTCATTTAAGAGTTGTTTTAATATATCGATATCTTTGTTTTGCATTTGTAGGGAAAACACAACTTTAGATAAGGCCATTACCTAATTCATTTGTCTATATTACTAATCAGATTAACTTCAGTCTCCTTTACACATTGTGGTGATGAATGGAAAGCTTATTCAATAGGTTACATGGGGCCTTCCATTTATCCATTGATTAATGTTGATGTTGAGGTTTTTCTTCTTCCTCTTCTATTGGAGTGGTGGTGAAAGGAATGGTAGGTGTCTATTCATATGGCTCTTGTGTAGGTGGTTGATATAAATGTTATTGTGGGAAAGTGATAGGCTACCTCAAATTCTAGAGAGTTTTACTGTAATTATTTCTTCTTCACACTCCTCATCCCTCTACAACACTAACCTTGTTCTTTCTTATCTCTTCAAATGATATGTTTCATCTTGTGGAGGAGGTAATTTATCTTTTGGAACCTATTATATATCATAGAGAAGGGTTACAACAATTGGATCATTGATTTCAACCTGGATTTATACCTCCTCATTCCTTTGTAATTTCCTCTTGAGGGGACGGGATTTAATAGAGAATTTTGACCTAGCTTCCCCTTACTAATTTCTTCAAAAATATCTGTCATGTTACATCTTCATTATGCAACTTTAGAAAATGATGCATGTAAACAAGGTTAATTAGGCCATGATTCCTTAAAGGTTCTCCTTTAATGTTAAATTTTTCTACCATAGTCTATAGATAATTATATAAAAATTCTAGAAAATTGATTCTTAAGTTTGGACACTATGTCCCATGGTGTAAATGATTTAAAATTTGCATGGTGGGCCAATCAAAATTCAATATTGTCTTTCATAGGTAAGGTATTTCATAACCCACTTTTCCACTTATTTTTAGGGGGTCGAGAAACTATCTCTCATAATTCCTTTCACCTTCCTAGTGTTGTCCTAACATAACCTAAGAGTGGGATAAATTTGTGCTTGAGAGTTCACAATGATTTCATTTTAAGGAACTATAGAGAAAATAAAATATACTTCGTACTTGGAATCCCATAGATTTTGCTTCGATTTTGATGCTTACCTTTATGGTGGTTCTCTTTTCTTTGGAAATTTTTCGTTGAACATTATGGATGAATTTTTCAACCATATTTTTTGTAAAAACCCTCAAACATTTGTAGAAATTAAAACCATCCCACAATTCCAAGTATTTGCAAAATGACCTCATCTTGCATGAGCTTGACATCATTCCCTAGATTTGATTATTTCTTTTACCCATTTCTATGGACAATTTTTAACATGCAGAATATTCTCTTAGAAAAGTGGAAATGAACTCGAGAGTTTTAGACTTGGAATTGGAGTTGTGGTAACCGTTTGCTATGTTATGAACCTTGTGTTTGAAGAAAAACATACTCATTACCTACACTTGAATCAAATTTTCCGTAAAGTCCTCCATTCCCACTCATCCTTCAAATGTGTAGATAAGACTTCACACATTTTACCAATTGTATATTAAACTAGGAATTTCACGTTAGTTTAGACATGCATGGAAGTCATTATTACCTCATCTTGTTTAGTCCAGGTTATAGAAAGTTTCTCAATGATGTTTAAAAAGACTTTTATGCCATAAAAATAATAATATTTGATACACATACCTGAATCATTCCCTTGCCAACATGTATCCCATTGTTCCCGTGGAGAAGGAAAATATTTTTTCAACATGCTTCAACAAGTTTTTCATTTACCACCATACATTTTTTTCTTTTTAAAATTTAAAAAGTGGTCGCCATCTCTCGATTTTTAGCCACACACACACACACATTCATAGAAAAAGACCACCAATTCTATTTTTAAATTTTTTTATTTATTAAATTTTATCAACATTAAGGATTGAGTTGTAGAGGAGGAAGCCTCCATCATACAACATAATTTTGGAAATGTCTTTACTTTATTTTCAAATAAATCCTTCAAAATTGGTTTTCTCGTATAGCCAAAACCGATGACCATTGACTAGTAGTTTCTTATATTTACCATTAATGGGTTGAGATGAATAAAACCATTAATATAGACTTATTTAATGTGATAGGGGCCTACTCGATGAGTTCTTAGTTTTCTTTTAAAATCCTTATACTTAGAATCGACAACAATGCACAAATTTTCATTTAAATTTATCTTTGTAGGATATGATGGTCTTGCCACACTTTCCTTTTGTTGGATTCATTTTGTATGGTGCAAATCTTCCATTATTATCTCATCTAATTCATTGATTCGTAATATACTATGCTACCGTGTTGATGTCAAGTCTATCATGAGTCTATTGTTGTCTTCTTCAAAGTCCTGGAGCTCAAATTCTATAGGAAAAATGGTTTTCCCCATACACTAGACCATATGGGGAGAATTTGATCGTGGATTTCCATGTTATGTTATATGAAAAAATACTTTTGGTAAATTCAGTTCCCAGTCCTTCTTGTTGATTTCTATTAGCTTAGTCAAGATTTTTCTATCTCTTTGTTGGTGGCTTCAACTTGTCTATTTTCTTGAGGGTGATAACATGAATATTTGTTTTCATCATATGATATAAATATGCAAATTATTTGATCACATTAGACACAAATTTTGGCCCTTTATCTAAAACAATAGATCTTGGTGCCTCAAATCTGAGAAATATTCTTTCATATAAGAAGTCAACCACCTTCTCATCCCTATAAAATTACAAAGCTTAAACTTCTACCCATTTGGTAACATAATCAATATATATAAGAATGTATACCTTCCCTTGTGAGGTTGGATCAACAAGACCAATGAAATATAATCCCCATTTCTCAAAATTTTCCAAACCACTTGAGGATGGAGAGAAATTTCATTGGATAGAGAAGCCCTTCCCATTCTTTGCACTCGGTCATATCATGAGACATATCTTTTTGCATTTTTGTGTAAGAAAGGTCAATATTATATAACATCCAAGAATTTTTGAATAGTTTGGAGCTTAGTAATGACCTATTGATCATTTACCATGACAATACCTCAAGACATAATTAATTTTATTATCAATTATGCATCTCGCACAACAAAAAGTCAAGATCCTATTTAAATAACAATCCTTTTACCCATGTTAACCTTGAACTATCCTTAATGAGGCACCTTTTCTATTTTAGAGTGAAAGAATATAGAAATTTCCCCAGAAGAAATATGATTGGAAATGTTAGAAAAAATGATGGTGTAGAATATTTGGAAAACAAGAATTCATATGGTAAGTTACCCTCTACAAGTTCATATTGACCTCTAGTTGTTAGTCTTGACAAGAAATCTGCAACTACATTATCTTTTTCAAGCTTATCAATTATTGTTACATTGAATTCTTATAAAATAAATAACCACCTAATAATCCTACTAATTACCATGGCTTTTTTCATCAAATACTTAATGGCATAATGGTATTGATATATTATCACTTTGTAAACGATGATGTAATGGCGGATTTTTTTAATAAAGCATAAACTACATCAAAAAAATTGTTTCAGTGGTGGTGAAGTTTCTTTGATTGGGTTATATGTTTTTAATGATATAGTAAATAACATGCATAATTATTCCTTCTTTCTGGCTAGAACAAATCCTATTGCCTCATTTGATATATTTTTTTGGAGATAGAAAGTAAGTTCCTAATTAGGTCATCTCAAGACAAGGGTAGAAGAGAATTTTTCTTTAATGGTTTTAAAATACTATTGGTAATCATGATTATAGAGAAATTCAAAGTATTTAGTAAGAAAATAAAACATAGGGAGAATGCTATCTTACTAAAATTTTCTATGAATCTCCTATAATAACCAATAGGAACCAAGAAACCTCTTACCTCGGTTCGAGTGAAAGGTGTTGGAAGTTGTCTAATTTCTTCATTTTTATTAGGTTCTACCTTGATTCCTTCTCTTGAAATATGATATATCATAATCAAACAATTTTTATGATTAAGTGAAGATTGGTGGTTTTTACACCTAGTCAATACCTTATCTAGATTAGTCAACGATTCTTCAAAAGAACTTCCTTAGATTGTAAAGTCATCCATATATATCTAAACACATTCATTGGTTAAATACATAAATATGGCTAGCATTACTCTTTGAAAAGTTATAGGTGTATTGTACAATCAAGAGCATGACTATGTTTGCAAAGGTCCCCCAAGGGCATGTAAAGGTGGTTTTATCTTAATCTTAAAATGCTACTTAGATAAAATTTAATCCACTAAACCCATCCAAAAAGGAAAAGTATTCATTCCTTACTAAATTGTCTAAAACTTGGTCAATAAAGGGAAAAGGAAAGTAATATTTCCATGTGGCTTTGTTTAATTCTCTATAGTCTATGTAAACTCTTAATTTTCCATTTTTATTAGGAAACATGACCAAAGGAGACACCCGTTGAATGTTTGAGATGGGGTATATAAAACCTAATGATCAAGGAAAAGAACATGATGTCTATTATCTCAGTAGGACCCTGATTGATTACAAACTCAAATATTCCCAAGTTGAGAAGGTATGCTTAGCATTGGATTTCACATTTCACAAGATACATAATTATTTGTTCAATCATACAACTAAGCTTATCACAAAAGTAGATCCACTCAAATATATACTATCTAGACCTATCCTAATAGGAAGAATGTCTAGCTGGGTTGTTTTACTCAATGAATTTGATATAGATTTCGTTAATCAAAAATCTATCAAGGGACAATCCCTTTAAAATGAACTTTCTACAACACCTCTACAGATTAGAACCTCTTTATTTTGAATTTCTTGATGAAGAACTCTTGTATATTGATGTAATTCCCTCTTAGACTCTTTTTTTTTATGGCTCTTGTAATATCCATGGGTTAGGAGCTGGTATTGTACTACTCATGATGAATGACGATGTTGTTTCAAAATGTTTCCGCATTGGCTTCCCATGCACCAAAAATATTACTAAGTATGAAGCACTCATATCTAGATTAAAATTTTATATTTAATGGTGTCTTAATGAGTTGAAAATTTATTGTGATTCCCTCTTGGTCATCAAACATGTCATATGTGATTATCAAGTGAAGGATAACAAGTTAGTACCCTACAAGCTCATGGTTGATTGCCTTAAAAATTACTTTCAACTTATCACTTTTGAACAAGTCAAGTAGATGTAATGGTGACTATAAGATCCATTATTGAGTTTGATCCTAATAAAACACATAAGGGTTTTTTCATTGAACATATTCTGATCCAACCTACAATGTACCTAAGTCAACCATGATATGTGAAATAGTTAGTATTGAAAACCCTTGGTATCATGATATCTACACCTTCAGCCATGATAAAATTTTCCCTGAAACTATTAACTTCCAACACAAACAAACCCTAACACAACATGCTTTGTGTTAAACTATCCTTGTAGACACCTTATATTGATGAGAATATGATGGAACTATCCTAATATGTCTCAATAAAGATGAAGCACACCAAAATATAGTCAAGGTTCATGTTGGTATATGCGGCTCATACACAAGTGGCATGATTTTAGCGAAACAAATTTTTCACGTGGGTTATTACTAGGCCACTATGGAGTCTGATGCTTGTATATTTGTCAAGAAGTGTTTGGCATGCCAACAACATGGTAATATCATTCATGCACCTTGACAAGATCTTCAAATGATCACCACACCTTTCCCTTTCTCCCAATGGGGCCTCGACCTTATAGGAAAAATCAAACCCACATCCTCTAATGGCCATGCATCCATTATTACCGCAATTGGATATTTTACCAAATGGGTAGAGTTCACGCCTCTCACTCATGTCACTAATACTATTATTTCCAAATTCATATTTAACCATCTCATAAGCCTTTTGGCATATGTTCCTTGATTATTACTTGATAACAATAAGTCATTTAAATATAAAACCATTAAAGATATAGTCAAATGCTTCCATATCCACCTCCGTTGGTCCAGTCCATATTATACATAATGTAATGGCTAAGTTGAATCATCGATAAGACACTCAAATCGATCTTGAAAGTATTATTGATAAAAATGGTTACAATTAGCATACACAAGTTTATCTTTCCTCCGAACCTATTAAAAATCTTACCGTACTCCAACGAGAGACACTCCTTTTCACTTGTATATGGCTCTAAAGATGTATTACCCATAGAGGTCAAGCTTCCATCACTCTGTATATCCTTCAAATATTTGATCAATGAAGATGAATACAAACAGTCTCATTTTTCTAAACTTGACCTCCTGGATGAAAAGAGGCTTAATGCCTTAGATAATTTAAAAGTGTATCCGAATTGAATTCGATGCGGCTATAAAAAAATTACTAAAACCTAGAAAATTTGAGATTGGAAACCTTGTACTAAAATTAAATTTGAAAAACACAACCAAGGAGTGATAAATCAAAGGAAAATTTTAACCTAACTAGTTAGATCCTTATGTTATCATTGCAAAATTTGGATCTGGAGCATACAAGCTATCCAATAAAGATGACCAAGAGATTGGAACCCATGAATGTGGTTCATTTGAAAAGATTCTATTATCAAATCATCCATGGGTATCCCTTATGTTGGGGGCATTTTGGCACATCTACTTATATAACTTATCCATCATATTCCTCTTACAATATCATCCCAAACCACTTTCTTCACGTGTTCCTTGTTCTTAGGATGTTTATCATTTATTATACTATCCATGTTCACTCGATGTCCATTTCCATTCATCCTTTGGTCTCATAGACCTCTTACATTCTTATGAATTCTTAGATGGGTCATGGATCACCTAGAGTATGGCATTGGCTAGTAAACATTTAAAAAACACAAAATCAAACAAATATTCAAAAAACACAAAATCCCTACAAATTTAATATATTTCCAAAAATCACCAAAAAACACTAAAAAATTCTTCCAAAACTACCAAAACATATAAAATCGATAAAAAGTCTACAAAAAATTGAAAAACCATCCAAAAATAAAAAAATATTTTCATAAAAACCAAAAAATCCCAAAACTCAGCACATTGACTCTTAACATGGTGTCTGTTCCAAATATCAATCAATCAATCAGAATAAACTAATCTAAATCCCTTTTTGTATATTTATTGGGAAATCTTGGCTCTCATTTTCTTCCTTGCATGTATCCTTGCTTGGGGAAATGACCCAATCAATCCCAAATCATCTTACCCTCATATGCATCCTTGATTGGGGGTAGACTAAATCAACCAATCTTCACTATGGAACACATTAGGGACACAATTAAGTGTATTTATACAAAGTTGTGTTGCATTGTTACTTGTTTTTAATTAGTTGACCAATTACAAGTTTATTGTTTATAATCTTGGTTCATTTATAGCCATGGTGTAAACAAATACTATGTATATTGGGTTTGTTTTTAATTTTATTAGTTAATTGTTTGACCAATTACAAGTTTATTATTTTTCATCTTGGTTCATTAATAAAAATTATGCATATATTTCCTGTGTATATTGGGTTTTTTTTTAACCTTTTATGTTTGTTGTGTGTATATTTATTTACGTACATAATGACTTACTCATCATAGTTCTTTAATAATCTTGGTGTGAACTATATTGTGCAATGCAAAAATAGATGCTCTAAACTACAAAACTCTAAATGGAAAGTCAAGCTACGAGAAATTTTAGTCATGTCATCATTACATTCATTCATGCATCTCATTCAAAAACCAAAAACATATCATATCAACATAATTCATAAATCACTAACATCTCATCATATGCCTAACATAATCTCTACTCACAACCACACTAACATACATCTATAACAATTTGTAAATAAATAAAACCATCCAAATAATAATCTATATACATAATTAGATAGAATGTTCGAATGTCCCCAAATTTTCATATACATATACACACTCATCACACCAAAATGGGTATCTATATAAATAATTTTCCTTCATGAGGCATACACAAAAATAGAATGTATAAGTCTCTATTAATGTGACTTCATGAGGCATATACAAAAAATATTGTCTATGGTACAAGTTCTAATCATCCATCATCCCTAGCTCTCACCCTTCCCTAGACTTCCTGGTCCACCATCTCACCTTGGTGGTGGAAATCTGGAATGATATCAATGATCTAGATGGTCTCATGTGATCTAGGTAATCTCCCCCGACCTCGTCTCTCTCCTTTGGCCATAGTCGGTTTCTCTATGGATCTCTAAGGTAGTAGCCTCATACAACCCTCTATAATATCTCACATCATGATTCATTGTCGTGAACTCCTATAAGAAATCATCCATCCCACTAGCCTCGGCTACTCGACGTGCCATATCCCTCACTATGGTGACCTAATGTAGCCATTTTCTCAAAATTCCCTCTCCATTGTCATCTATTATAACTAACCCCCGATATAATTAAGTTATGTCTCTGTAATGTCTATGACAGGATCAAAAAAACATCTCTATTCCACACTACACTATCTCTCTTCTCTTGTACTACCTGAAGCTCTTCTTGAGATGGTTTTGGAAGTAGAAATACATCTCTCTAACTCCAAACATCTATCTCTCCTCTATCTCCTCATCCACCATCTCCATATCCCTCTATATATCCCCATCCTCCATCTCCATCTACCCCTCATCCTCCTTATCCTCTTGGACTAGGTGACCTCTATGGCAAACATGGTACATATACACCCTACACCTATGCTTACACATCATGTACTTATATCTTACCCTATACATGTGCTTATATATGCCCCTATCCAACATGTACACTATGTACCTATCCCCGTCGGTCTCTCCCTCTCCCTCTCCTCCCTCTCCAATGCTACACTAACCTCACCGCTACTACCATCCCTACCACCATCACTACTTAGGGAATATTCGATACAATATCATGGTGTACCATGCGTCGTAACCCACTAATGCTCCTAGATCTACAATGCCTACTCAAGCATCCCATACCTGTGGCAAGACACCTAGAAAACTAGCCTCGGCTATACTCAATCTAATAAAAGGCCCAAATGTGGTAGTTTATTAAGATAATATCACATACCAATATTCATCATCAAGAATCTCTTGTCTCACCCTTAAATCTTTGCATCACCCTATTTGGTCTATATCAATAAATAATGTATTACTAACTACCAATGATATAATGCACTATCTCCATAGTCCCCAACATTGCTACATCATTCACCCACACATAGGCCCCAGTATGGTCTCCAAGTGATGTGTCTCAACTTTAGATCATCCAGGGCTCACCAATAATATCTCGGGCGTCCCGATATCTAGCCACATCCAACTATGCCATTTAAAAATAGATAGCTCCTCTGATTTTCTCGTCACTTAACACTCACACATTTTGACCCACTTCTATATGATCCCACACACAGATTTGTAGTAAATTATTTGGGCCCAAAATCCTCCGATCATATATACTATCATGTGCAGATCCTTGTATAAATGTGCTAGCACGCACGGTCCCCATGAAAAAAATATTGTTGTTTCCATCGAATCCACCACTATGAAAATCAACCCCAACTAAAAGTGCATCTCGGTCTTATTAACTAGCATAATCTCGCCGATAAGATCCATCAAATAGATATGTATCAAATATATCTCATCATCCTCCAAAAACACTGTAAGGTGTACTACTAAATCCTCTATGTGAATCTCATCCAATCTAAATAATGTCTATTTATGAGCTCGGATGTAGGATGATCTCCCATCCCATTGTATCAACCTCCTCTGTATAGACACTCTTAGTATCTAATACACATCATCTAGTGTCACAATCATCTCTCATGTTAGTAATATAAACATTTGTGACTCATGGCATCGCTCGACTAAAGAGGTCAACAATGCATGATCTAACCTAACCTTTGGAATTCATGCTATGTATGCCAACACTACCAATATTTCTCTTTGCTCTGGACATGTCATAAAAATCTTGAAGTCTCTCAGTCGTGAACACATTTCCCAAAACCTCCAAGTTCCCTAACATCTACTACAAAATTCTAAAACAATTTTCACTGACGTGACAAGGATTGAGAGGGGGGGTGAATCATTCCCCAATAAAATTTACTCACTTACTTCAAACCCTAACCACAAAAACTCATGTAGACCACATCAAAGCATATACATTTTTTCAATGAAGTAAAATCAATGTAAGGAACACAATATATTATCAAAGAAACATGTATTGATGATAAAATCATATCCACACACACTTATATAGATGCTCAAATCAGATCACAAGGTGTGTTGTCTTCAATAATGATCCACAAGATACAATAAAGTTCTCTCAAGAAAATCAATGTCTCATGAATAAATATGAAGAATTAAAACTATGAGAATGTCTTCAACCTTCAATATCATATTTGAAAACTCCTTAGAAAACTGAAAATTACATCAACATGCTATGAAGATAGAATTCAAACACAATCATCCAATTCTCCCTCCTTCTCCAAATCGATTTCAAAGAAACAACACCAAATTTGCACTTGCTCAAATTATCCTCATGAAAACTCAACCAATGAATTTCCTAGAATGGAATTCCAAGGGTTTTGTGCTAGGCCAAAATAATTTTACTTTATCGCAAAAAAGTTCTTCAAAATAAGATAAAAGGGGTTTCAAAAAGCTAGAAACAATATGCCCATAACTTCACTTTTATAGCCTCTCCAAGGCTCAAATTAAAACTCAAACATTTTACCTCATTTGGCTTGACCCATGCATCATAGATAAATTCAAATCATAACAGCCACAAGTGACCCAAGTAGGTCGGCCTAGCCTAAACCATCATTTCATGTGCCAAAAATGGCTCAAAACCCCATGGGCACAAAGATATAATGCACTTAATTCAAACCATCCATAGTCATGAATCGTAAATCACCAAACATGTTTAAATTAATATTTAAACATTGTACACGATCATAATTAATATCAACCAATCAAATTATTTTGTTTAATGGGCCCAATGCTCTTTGTATTTCTCAAAATTGTTGTTTCCTGCACCCTTCAACACCATCCAAACTTCATTAGGCCACTAAATCACTTCTACACAACTAAAACATGCCATGTGAAAATTCAATGGAAATGGAATAAATTTTAGAACACTTATAAGAAATTTATAAGCCATGAAACATCAATCTCTTCAAACCACAACTACTTTTGTCTTCACCAAAATAACCTGCCAAAAAGTTGTTTCCAAAGGTTAGCTCATAAAATAATTTAAACACTAAAGACCTAAAAATTTATTAATTGGATCAAAAATTCACCCCCTTCATGTTCTAGGTGATATCAAGCATCACCCAATCCATCTCATGCTTCAAACAAGTCCAAACGTTCACTTGAACACATCATGTCTTAAACCGATAGAAATATTTCTATCCAACAAATGCCATAAAAGCCTATAAAATTACCTCACCATGAGGAAAAAATCATATAAACGAAACCTCTCTGAATATTCTTTCCAACACAACTTGAATCATCTCAAAACTCCACATTTAGCTCAAGTTATAGCCATTTTACTTAACTATACTATTTGAGATCCCAAAACTGCCATTTGACTAGTTCACCTATTCGGACCTCAAAACACAATTTACCTGTATTAAATTGTCCTAAAACATTCATGAAAATCAATAAAAAATACCATACATCATGGTCCATAAAATTTTCATGCTACTCCTTTGGACCATCTTGTCCTAAAACCTTCTTCTTCATAAACTATTGTTTTTAGGTTGGTCCCACTCATCACCATGATGTCAACCATAAATTTATGTAAATCAAAGAGATTTATATACAAAATAAAATAATCACATTTTATGAAATAATAACAAATGGGTCACTATTCTTCACTTTCTGCAAACTACTCCTAGCTAGGGTTTAACTATGGTTTTAGACCACTTTATCTTCTTAACCTTCGTTCATAAAAAAATGAGGATCAAACCTCCTAATTATTTTTTTGAAACCTTCTAAACTCACCATATAAACATCCCTAAAGTCCACAAGGTCCCATGGAAAGCAAAAAATTCACAACGAGCATTAGAAGTATAAACTCAAGCTGGAATTTCACCGGATTTTGACCCCGTCTCACATAATCAGTCATATTTGGAAAAATACACATCATGGGAACTTGAACTTTTTCTAAAATCACTATGAATAATCCATATAATATATCCAATCATCATAATTTCAATTCCATATCTCAATCTTTCCAGTCACCAAGACTTACCTATGTTTGCATGCTAGATTATTATTATAGAAGCTAGGGTCAACTAAAATAATGTAATAACTAAACAATAACCCTCTGAAAATGACCCAAACATACCTCATATTCCATGATATACCTAAATTTAAGCTTCCATGAGCTCATATATCTCCAAACCACTCAGTCACACCTCCAATCTATTATGCCTACTCCCAATGAGCACATGTAACCAAGTGATTGATTTGTACCTATAACATGCTACTCTTTGTGAGTGCTCAAGCACCCTCAAAAATCAAATCCATCATGTCAACATGCTTACCAAACATCCAAGAAGCTCATATTGTTAAGTTGCATCTCCTAGGTACCTAAATAGGCTTGCAATAGCAAGCACACCTCATTGAATATCATTGTACCAACTAGTAAACATATGAAACACAATGTTAGCATCGTAAGATCATCATACAACATTAATTGTGTCTTTAATGTGGTTTTTCATCAATGTCAACACTTGTTGGAACTACATGCCAACAATCTCCCCATTTTCATTGATGGAAAACACCCCGAACTTCTCCCCATTTTTACATTAATGAAAAAGGCATACCCGTAGCTCACATACATAACCTTCCTCAGCTTCATCCCATCATGCTTTGGTTAGAAACATCAATTAAAGATCTTAAACTAGCTCAATTTTTTTATTTTTGCAAAAATATGATTTTTGGCCTTATTTCAAGCATGCAGACACCATACTCTCCTTGGGATGAGCACTTCCGACATTTGAACTTCACCATAAAAAAATGAAAGAAAAATGATCCTACCTTGTTAGGAGAAAAACAATACTTTCTACATTCTAGTAATGCAAATAGGCACATTTTCACCTATAACCCTATTTTGAACTTCTTAATGACACTTTATATGTGATCTTGAACAGGGCCATCAACACCTTCAACATGCCAACAATGGCATGAATTTCCATGTCATACCAATTTTCCACCTTTGAAAAAAATTCAACTCTTCATACTAAGAGCAACACTATGAGTCCAAAACAAACTTCTTAGAGCAAATTTGACCAATTTCAACATGCAACCATAGGTCAACCAAGCTTTGACTCAACCAAATAACACTCCCCTTGGACACAATACCTCCATTTCTAGCTCAAGAGTACAAATTTGAGCTACTAGCCTAGCTATCATGCCTTGAAAACAACTTTACAACTTTTTCAAGGTCCAAAACAACATTGTCGGTCCTAAAGCTGTCATACTTGATTGAAATAATCATTCATACTCCATCGAACTTGGACAAAGGAGAAAAATCAACTTTCGTACCTTATAAGCTTTGAGAACACAATGAATCCGTCAAGAGGCTTTCTCTTAAGCTCCCCTATCTAGTAATGCACATAAAAACTTGTAGCAAACTTGAAGAGTGTGAAATTTTCCCTCCATACCTGTAACTAGATATTTATGCCTTTGTACATGTCTTATGATCCAAATCATATCTTTACAAGATCTTATTGTCATCACCTAACTCCCTTCGTAACAAACTCTTCCTTGATATCAAATAAACACCGCAATTACTTCTTAGGACATCTACAACTATGATATACATTGGAACACAATTTCCCTGAAGAGTTATGTAAGAGACTAGCAATAATCACTCATGAAGCAATAAAACATCTTGGCATCAATCATCATGCCATAAAAATCTTGATATAGATACGAACATCATCTTCTCACGCCTCATATACTTCTATATTGCATTTACACAATTTACCTTACTTGTATGTGCTAATTCTCGACTCAAGTACACTAATCTTCCATAAAAGACAATGTTTATTCATCACGTATAGGGTAATATAAATCATCGAGCACTATAGATCACTTATCAAACCTAATTGAGGCACATACACCCTTCACATATGATGAAATACCTATAGGTTCATATCATACCTCTACCACTTAGGTTTTAGCATCTTCCTTTGTCTAGGAAGCCCCTATCCAGCTTTTCTATCAAGTAGCACTTTGAAACACTTTTCTAATCAAGGCCATAGATGACTCGTGATCATACATTTCCTTTTCACGGACCCTTTGTAATCATAACAATCATAGTCATGCCCGAGAGTTACTATACTAACTTATAAATCAACATATTGATCAAATAATACATGTCGAGATCACACAAGGAGTTTACATGAGATAAGAAGGCCTGGAACCAAGGGCGTGGAAGGACAAGAAGGACTCACGCGTGGAAGGCAAGTTCACTTTTCAGACTTAGCTGATTTTGAGCATGAGGACCTATTTTTAGAAGGTGGCATGCAGAACACACCAACGATGTAGGGATGTGCACGCCATGCATTGTCTATATTTGGAGAAGTGGGTCAAGCATTTTGCATGGAGATGAGATGATAATAGAATTGACACTTCAGTTAATTGCAAGAGGACTATAGATATCACACTTACATGTGTGGCTATCAATAGGATGCGGTTTATTTCTGGAATAGATAAGCGGTGAAGGGAAAGTCCCCACCATATATATATGATGTTAGGTACATAACAGATGTAGGTATGAATGTGTGAGGATGTACGTGTGTAGAGAATATACAGAGTGTGAAGTGTGCATATATGCATATGATTGAATGATTGTATCATATCCATACGCACGTTGGTATAGATTGACAATACTATAAGGAGCTTATGTATTTATTAATAAATGGAATATATTGGTTGAATCTAAGTGTCATTCTATGTGTAGTTGAGTAGTGCATGTTATTAATTCAATCATGATTACTTGTTTAAGCTTGTTCTTTCATAGATCTGAGGGTAGCATGCATTGTAGAATGATGGATTAGTTATGAATCTATATGTTTCTCCCTTCATCATGCTAACATCCTGCTACAACAACCCTAAAGAGGGACATGGTACCTTTACGTGCTTCGGGTGAGCACTCAGTCAAGGTTGAGTGATGTGCCAACGTGACTAGGGTGTTATCTGTAAATTCTAGGTTGTATCATTGGTTTTGTTGTTGGGACCTCTTTTTTAGTTATTTTCAAGATGGTTCACGATGAAGATGTACCGGTTAACTCTAGCAAGTATTGAGGAATGGATACACGATTTGGAGGAAGAATATGCATGGCGGTTCAGCAGTGGATTTGAGTTTAATGCATGCACTTGGGTAGAACAAAATATGTATGACAACTTATATGAGAGCTTTTTTCGCTATCTTTCCAGTAGAACTATACGAGTGGCTTACTGCTTATGCATCCTAGCGGAATTTGAGGTATCGTGCACTTGTCTAGACATAGGAATAATTTCAAACTCTTTATGATGCCGATCTGATCTGGACTCGCACTTTGTGGATACGTGGTTTTGTGGTGTTCTAAACAGTTATATTCTAGAATATTCAATTTTGACGTACTCTTGCCCAGAGATAGCTGAATTCCAATTTTTGCAGTATCCAAGAGGAACATATTTGCAAGGTATTCCAATGGTGATCAAAATATTGATGGTAACTCTGAACCTGGAGAATAAACCGATGGCTAACTAAACTTCACCACGCGCGAGGGCAGGAACAAATTTGGTTTAAGATGGCAGACCTAGTGGCAGAAAGGTAGAGAGAGGAAAGGTAGATTAAGTATAATGAGGTGCACAAGAGGGAGATAGAGAAGCAGCATTACATTACAGAAAGTATGGCGTGGAGGAGAGAGATGGCTCGTGAAGGATTTATAGCTCACGTAGAAGATGTGGAGCCAGAGCATCAAGAACTCCCCCATCTTGGAAATCATGATAGAGATCCCCCTCGGCCTCACACAGAAGTGCACCAACAGAGACTACTTGGACCGCGGGCGCGCATCTTAATCCACCTGGTGACCTAGCCCTTGCGCTTGGTTTTCTAGTATCTAGTAAGACAAGTAACTAAAAACTAATTTGGGAAGTAGGAGAGCAAGAGTAAATCAGGGATTGAGTACATCAATGGTAGGATAGATGACTTCAATGTCATTTGGAGGAACATTCTTAGGCACATCATCCACACAGAATGTGAGCACGTAAAATGTTGGATTCACCTCTGTAGTGGAACTACGTCACCGACTATATGGGTTCAATATAGTAGTACTTGTCGAGCATAGGGAGTACATCTATAGGTCCTATTCCAACTATAGGAGGGGATCGGGAGGTATAGGTGGTTCTAGTTTCAAAGGTGGTTTGGAGGCGAGGGAACCCGGGAGGATCTGGATCAAGTGGTCAAGGTTTGCAACAACCACATAATATCTATATGGAGATGTCTCTCCACCTCCCGAATATAGAGGTATAGAGGATGCTACCGAACATGTGCATATGTGTGAAATATTATGGCACGCTAAAGGGATCAAGGTTGCTGAGAGAAAGGAAAGTCAATTCACCACTACATTATAGGGGCACGCACATAGTTGGTATAAGAAGTTTGACCCTGATCGACTTGCATGGATTATGCAACATTAAGGGATGCTTTCTTGAAAAAATTCCATATCCCTGAGTTTGAGAAAAGAGTATAAGTGCGCTCAAGGATATCAAACAAGGCACTACTGAGAGTGTATGTGAGTATGATGCTCATTTTAAGACACTTCTATCTAAGCTATCTTATGATATTCATGCTAGCCAGCATGCACAATGGTTCGTTGGAGGATTGATTACACCTTTTAGAAGGGCACTATCACATAAGACATACACTGATCCATGTGAAGCACTGGAAGTAGCTTTACGTGTTGAGGTAGTTGGGAGCATTGACACTGGCGTTAGTCCATTTCTAGAGGCATAGATTGTGGCTATGGAAAAGCATTTAGAGAAGCTATCAAAAATTTAGCCCATGAAATGCGCTTAGGAATTTGGTGTACAAATTGTGAAGTGGAAGGTCACACCAAGGATAGTTTCCCTTGCAGATCTGTATGCTCATTACTATTGGACTGTGAGATCTATCATTTGAATCATGATGCTAATCACTGTAATTTTGTTACAATGCATGATAAGGAAGAATGTATCTTGATTTTGTAAAATTTACAGGTCCACGACCCATGATACTGAGGATTGTTGGTTGATTGGTCAGATCCAAGATGCTATAGACCTTGGGGTACAACAGACAAGTATAATAGATAATTATAAGGGTAAGAATGAGCACTAGGATTGGTATCATAACCAAACATGCTATGATAGGAATGCGGGGCATTTTGAAGGAGGTCATGGAAGGGGACGTGGATATGTTGGTGGATATGGAAGACAAGGCTTTGGTGGAGGAAGAGGTGAGTTCCCTCGTGGAACATGTTATACATGTGGGTATCATGATCACTATAGGCGCGAATGTCCTCGAATATTACATGTTCCTTCAGGAAAGAACCATAGCTATGAGGAGTGCCTGGATTTATATGAGCATATGAATAAACAACATAAGAAAGAAAACAAAGGTGCCGGGATGGTCGAGTCCAAAGACGTGGTAGATGATCGAGTGGAAGCACAAGATAGCATAAGGAAATGAGGCATTGATAGTGAAGATTACTACATGTGCTGAAGTGGTGTGTGCAAGAGAGGCATTGGACTAGAAGCCTACGATCACCAAGGAGGAGGTTTTTCATGCAAGGTACCCAGATCCTACTCATCAGAAGGAAGTTTACCAGGATACCATGGAAGTGCTAAGGAATCTTCAAGGAAAGATACAATACCTAAAGGAGAAAAAGAAAGCATCGAGATAGTCTAAACTGATATCGATGATCTACGAGAGGTGTGCAAGATGTTGCGCCAGGAGAACATTATTCCACTATTAGGAAATTGGTTAAGAGGGAACACTCCACGCGCAAGTCTTGAGACTAGACGATAGATTCTGCATGCAAATCTTCCCCCTGATAGCATTGACTATGACAAAGAAATTACTCTGAATGTTGTTGTGGATGGGTGGCTATTGAGAAACATATTGATTGACACAGGTGCGGAAGTAAATGTGCTTACATTAGATGCATGGGTACAAATGGGGAGGCCCCATTGCAGCCATCATCTAATGTGTTATTTATGGAAAACCAGACTAAGGCCACTCCCATAGGAGTTTTGAAAGATGCATCTATAACTATATAAGGGGCCAAGTTCACTGGGATTTTGAGGTGTTAACACTTGCGAAGGAGACAATTTTCTAGCCTTGATGTGATGCCCTTGGTGTTATGTGAATAATGCTGAATTGAGGTTTAATAAGGGGTATATCAGCTTTGAAAACAAGGAGGAAAGGGTTGTGATACCTTTGATAGATGGGAATTCTACACCATATGTTGAGCCTCTAAGTGAGGAGGACTTAAATAGAGTCTATGTACGCGCTATTTAGGACCCAGAGGTAAATGAGCCATCAAAAGAAGGCATCCTACGGTGGGAGGATTATCATTTTATTAGTGATAATATGAGTATTGCTTTCGATAATTGGGCCCATGTTACATATGAATTGGTAGGACACGAGGTAAAAGTGTGGTTGCGCCCAAGAATGGACTTCGTTTGATTCGATAGATGGGTATCACAATACCTTGGTATATAGGGACACAAGATCTCCTTGCCTTTACAAAGGCCATGGAAACAAAGTGGATAGATCAAATGAAAAGGAGAGATATGTTCGTATACACTGCATGCGACATAACAGCGTCTTTAGTGGGTAGTCCACATAGATAATATTATAAACTAGGAAGATATTAGAGTCACTTTGTCTACTAGGTTTATACGAACAATGCACCTACGCAAATCTACACTTATCATGGTGATCAAACTGCTCAAAGATCACATTCAACAAAGTGAGAGACTCTAGACATCGGGACAAGAAGCATTACCACTTTTACTCTAGGTACATAGATTGTATTCTAAGCTACAAGGATGCGCATGCACTTGGTATGTTT
Source organism: Taxus wallichiana var. yunnanensis (assembly GCA_018340775.1). NCBI lineage: Eukaryota > Viridiplantae > Streptophyta > Pinopsida > Cupressales > Taxaceae > Taxus > Taxus wallichiana. Next base: position 727,376,380 of record CM031238.1, read on the forward strand.
ATGCAGAACTACATCGAGAAACTGGGAACTGGAAATATTTAACTGTAGGAATGATCCAGACTTTTGACTACTTCTCGACTAAACCTTTGGTAGACGAGGCGTTAAAATTTGTCAAGTGTTTAACTATGGGAGATAGTGCAAAAGAAAAAGAGCATATTTAGGAATTATTTGGTGAGATAGAGTCAAGATCATGTTTTGAAAAGAAAGAAGAAATGGACTCCATACTACTTGAACGCGCTCGCCTTGAGAAAGAGAAAGGAAAGATGGTTTACATCATGGATGACGAGGAAGTTGAGAACCTAGATGTTGAACATTCACAAGGGTGTGTGAGGTTTTGGACAAGTGTGAAGAAAAGGATACGTGTGCCTACCATGAACCCATGACGAAAAGAAGGTGAATATAGGTTCAGAGGCTGAGCCTAAAGAGGCCATAATTGGAGACTACTGGTCAGACCCGGAGGTAGTAAAGATCATCGAGTTACTTAGGGATTATTAGGACTTATTCCCTCAAGGGTATCATGAACTTAAAGGCGTGCATGAATCACTTGGGGAAATGAAGATAAAACTTAAGGATGATGCACGCTCAATTAGAAAGAGACCTTACATAATGAATCCTAATTTGCATGAAAAGGTAAAAGAAGAAATTGATAAAATGTTGAAATCTGGAATTATCAAGCCCCTTGATGAGTTAGAATGGGTTAGCCCAATGGTGATCAATATCAAGAAGGACAGATGGATTAGGATATGTGTGGACTACAGGGAGCTGAATGCTGCATGCATCACAGATCCATTCCCTACGCCATTCACTGAGGAAATACTAGGAGTTGTAGGGCGTGAAATATATTCCTTCACAGATGGGTTTTTGGGTATCATCAAGTTAGGATTTCTCATGAGGATCAAGAAAAGAAAACATTTACTACTGAATGGGGCAGTTTTTCCTATACTGTGATGCCCTTTGGATTGAAAAACGTTCCTATTGTATTCTCGCGCATAGTTGTTCAGAATTCAAATATTTTATTCACAACTTCTTATAAGTCTACCTAGATGATTAGACAATATATGGGCTTATGAAAGATCATTGTGAAAATCTGCACTTAATGTTTGAACGGTGCAAACAATTGAGTATCTCTTTGAACATCAAGAAGTGCATATTTTTACACCATTTGGGATACTATTAGGACATATAATCTACAAGGAAGGTTTACTGGTTAATCCGGCCAAGGTTGCAGTTATTTTAGGCCTGGAAGCGCCTACCAGACAAAGTAAGGTGCACAATTTTTTGGGTCATACAAGATATTATAGAAAATTCATAAAAGGGTATGCCAAAATTGTTGAACCCTTGGAAGAATTACTGAAGGGGAAAGGTACATTTTATTGGGAGAACCGCAAGTAGCACGCATTTGAGATATTAAAAGAGAAACTTACTACTACACCCATTATGTGCTTTCCCTCATGGGATAAACCATTTCATGTATATTTGGACACTTCTGCATGGCCATTGGTGTTGTGTTAGCTCAACTCGGTGAATGTATTATAGATCATCCAATTTGTTTTGCTAGTAGGAAGTTGACTCTTCTTGAATGGAATTATACAACTACAGAGTGCGAAGCTTTGTCAATGATCTATGCATTGCACAAGTCTCGACATTACTTGTTAGCAACACCATTTTTTTATACAGATCACATGGCATTGAAGTACTTGGTAAACAAGCCCGTCTTACAGGGGTGCATATGCAGATGGGTGCTCCTATTTCAAGAGTTTGAATTCACAGTTGTGGTGAAGCCAGGGAAAAACAATTATGGACTAGACCATTTATCTAGAATCAATTCAAGAGAGGAAGCACAAAAAATTGAAGAAACCATGTCAGATGCATAGTTATATAGGTTACAACGTGTGCCCATGGAATTAGAAGACATTGTTATCTTTCTACGAACAGGTATGACACCAAAAGGAATGAAAGCATTAGAAAAGAAGTAGCTTGCTATACGCGTGACACTATTTATGTTAATCAGTGGTGACCTCTACAAGCTAGGAAAAGATGAAGTATTACGCTTGTTGTGTATTAGAATGTGAGCGCAAGGATATCATGGAAGAAGATCATGGTGGTATTGTAGGAGGACATTATGCAGGTGATGCACTGCCCGAATATCCTACTTGCTGGATTATGGTGGGAGACATTGTACAAGGACTGTAAATAATATTGTAAGGTGTGTGATCATTGTCAATGTCTCGGAAGACCAGGGAAAAGAGATGAGATGCCTTTGAGACCGATTACTAGTGCCAAACCATTTGAGAAATGGGCCATTGACTTTGTAGGACCTATTTCGCCAGCCGCGTGTAGGACTGGATCACGCTATATCATTACTTGCACAAATTATCTCACACGGTGGGTAGAAGCAGACACCTACGAAGGACTGTACAACAACTACAATAGCTAGGTTTCTATGGGAGAATGTTCTTACGCACTATGGATGTCCTTTAAGCTTGACAAGTGATAGAGGTACACACTTTTTGAATGAGACAATCAAGATCCTATTAGATGAGTTTATGGTTGCACAACATAAAACTAAACCCTACCATCCTCCAGAAAATGGAATTGCTGAGGCCTTCAACAACATTTTGAGCCAAAATTTGACAAAAATATGTGATGTTGGAAGAAAGGATTGGGATGAAAAATTGTCGGTTGTGATTTGGGCATATAGAACAACTTACAAGAGATTGAACAAATCCACACCATTTCGCTTAGTTTTTGGTGTGGAAGCTATTCTCCTATAGAATTTATGTTAACTTCTTTGTGCATTACACACACTTTGGAGGTCTAGCTAACGAACATTCTTTAGAAGAGCATCTCGAAAAGATGGTTCAACTAGATGAGCATTGAGCCATAACAAGATGGAGTCATAACCGGGAAAAGGCCAGCAGGGCGAAGGCATGGCATGATAGAAACATAAGGGATAAGAAGTTTGAGATTGGACAAATGGTACTTCTTTATGACTCAAATTTCTTGTGCCATCCAGGAAATCTCAAAGTACATTGGTTGGGGCCGTATGTTATCACTTATATACTTGAATCAAGTGCTTTTAGTCGAAGCACTTGATGGAACACAACTACCCGAGTTACTTTAACAGGAGTAGGTTGAAGCCCTACTATAAATAAGTCTTCTTGGTGTTTGTAATAAGGTAGTATTGCCATTTAGCTTAGGTTTTCAATTCTATATTTTCCTTAATGTATTTCCTTCATTGTCACTATGCTTTGTCAATTTAGTTGTTTTTTTGTAATAAGCACGCTTGCGTATAAAGCTAATTACTATATGAAGAATGTTTATGCGTAGAGGACTACACATACTTTTAGTGTGGGGTGGTTGTAGTTATCCAAGAAAAAGACTCATGGGAATTGAAAGGTGAAAGGAATAAGTTGCTATGGGTGTGCTTTAAGTCAAAAGAAGATTGCTTCTCAAAAGTGACCAAGGATGGAGATGAATGAAAGGACAGTATAACGTGAGGTAAGCAGAGGCCATGATAGCTACCAAGAGAAGGTACAGTGATGAGGTACTTGGGTGCAGGGGCACGCGCTGAAGAGAAGTCTGTGACCAGAGGGTAGGAAGGCATGCTAGAAGGTTATAGCTGGGCGCAAAGATGTACTGCGTGGAACGAATGAATTTGGTCAATGAATGAGGGGATATTTGGTAGGTGAAGGAGCAATAAATGCATCAAAATTTGAAAAAATATAAAATGATGGAATGCGGATTCATTTTTATCATTGTGACTAAGAGTATTTGAGGAAGAGCCAAGTGCGAAAAGTTGAGTGATCGAGTTAATATGTGTAGGGTGTGAAACCAAGTGTGACATCCAGATCTGTGTGCGACAAGAAGCTTTCATCCCTGGTGGTGAAGGGTTTGAGTGAAGTAGGGAGACAAAAAGAGTTAGGTTATGAAGTTTCCACCTAGGGCATGATTGAATTGAGATAGGGTTTGATTCGCAAAGTTGTAGAGTTGAAGAGGAGACATTTGCAAGGTAAAAATGGCACCAAAGAAGGCATCTGCAGTAGCAGTAAAAAATGAAAGAAGAAGGTGGTTGTCAAGGAGGAAGAGATGGCACCCAAAGCCATTTTTCAGAGATGCAATATCCATAAGGAGTCATCATCGGTTAGGAATGGGATTCACCCATTAGAAAGAGAAAAGTAAGTGAATACAATCATAGGACTTTGGAGAACAAGAAGGAGCTCGATTCCTTACTCACTTCTAGGACAAACAAGTGCACAATGGATGACGTGCCAGTTATGACGATGTAGGTGAGAAGCTTTTAAAGATAATGTGGGTATACGAGTTGTATGAGCTTCTATATTTCTTGAAGTATGAGCCCTTGTATTAGTGGCTCATGAGTAGGGTGAACGAAGACTTCTTCTACTTTGCAGGATGCAGAGTTAGAATCTCATCTGCACTTGTCTCATCGATTCAGTGTCGAAGGCCACAAGATAGGACATAAAAGTTGATCTCGTAGATAACACCGTGATTGTAAGGGCCAAACAGGAGTTGGGGTACCTGAAGGGTCCACACGGAATGGACATAGACAAATTGAAGAACTATCCAGTTGTGCAAGCTATAGCCCACCTTGTTGCAAAGTTGAATGATCGAGAGCGATGGTCGAGGTGAATAGTATGTTGTTACATGTGGCACGTAAGATGTTAGAAGGGACAATCTATAACATTGTAGGCTATATTGTACAGCAAAAAAAGTTGAAGAAGTGCGCACAGGAGGGAAGATCAGCTTTGGGGCTGTTCTACTATCACTATTATTCATGGAGATCATAGTACCAGATGTGACCGAAGGAAAAAGTATGGGAATAACCCATGGAGAACAAGTCCCCAGCTAAAAGATTCAGCAAGTACCTATACAAGGGGGTCATGACAAATGACATAAAGCAAAGGGTGGAGAAGTGGTATAAAAGGTCCCATGCAGCATTTGGGGAAGAGTGGCGCATCCCAAAGGACCTACCAATAGTGGTAGGGAAACAAGTTCAGTTTGCTATATATCAGCATTTTTGTGTCACATGCTTCCCAATGAAAGATGGAGTTTAGAGCCCTTGGTGTAAATTGCCTTATGCATTCACTACAAGGTATTTCCAAGCATCTATTCATAGATTTATAGATTCACACCGAATGGTCTAAAATGTAGATAAGATAGATTGCGACTACCATACATTGAGGAAGAATTATGTGTATCCAGGAAAAGTGCTTATACAGAGAGGATCATTTCAGAAGTGCTGAATATTAAGCCAATAAATATGGCTATAGAAGATGTGGGGGCAGCATTAGTGTATCTCCAGTTGAAGCCAAAGATGGAGAATAAATATGTGGAAGGTGAGTTTGCACTTCCATCACCACCAAAGGAAAGCATACAATGGAGAACATCCCAATTCCTAAGCCCACAGAGCCAATTGAAATGGAGGATGAGGAGGAGGAGCATGAAGATAGTGGGGGTTTGGAGCATAGAGGTAGGAGACATCCTACAAATAAGGGTGAAGCTAAGCACATAATTACACCACCTCAGCCATAAGAGTGGGATGATGAGGACTTGAATATAGTCCAAGGGGAGCACAAGTTTAAGTGGGTATTTAGGAGAACAAGGACCCAAGGTTCTACTCCAACCACTATGCACAAATCACCTATACTCTCTCCATAGAAGGAGGTGCCCCGTGAGAGGAGGAAACTAAAGTTGAATGAGGAGGCAGAAGAGTCAGATGAGAGCGTACCTAATTCTCCTACTCTTCCGAGAACACAAAAGAACATTGTGAGGAATCAAAGGAAAAAGAAGAGGATGAGAAAAGACCTGAGGAGACAGCTGCAGAGAGAAAGTTTAGGACATGGAGTCATAGGTCCCAAATTTGGAAGTTAAAGTTCCTAAGCAAAGAATGGTCTAGAAGAACAAGTGGAGATCACATTCCACCAGCCAAGGGGTATGTAGAGGACGTAGGAAAAATTGTTCACGCCCACTTGCAGAGCAGCACAATAGCACGAAAGGATTTATTTAGGCTGGGAACTAATGGATGAGGACATGGTGACCGTGCACACTTGAAAGCAACTATCATGGTCAATACATATCCACATGGATGAGCCTAATTTTGATGTGTGCGAAGAGTCATGTGTTTCAACATGATGAAGAAGGCACCCCAAGCGAGACACATGACAGTAAAGCCTACTGTCATGTCAGATGAGCAGGTCAGTAATGCATTGGTGAAAGTTTATGCTTTGAGATGGCTAAAAGAAACATGGACAAAGCTACCACGATCAAAGCACTACGCGAGGAGATGAAGACAAAGGACGCAGAGATAGTGCACATAACGTAGGAAAGGGACTTCATGTAGAAGAAAAATGAAGTGTTTATCAGCATTGTAGAGGAGATTGGGGACAATGTCATCAGAGCAAGGCCACACTTGGAGGCCAAGGTACCACAGATGTTTCCTTCAGCGATACATTATGTAGGAAAGTTGGTGGACTTGGTACTTGAAGATGAACCTCTGCATGCATGCCAGCCAAGAAGCTCAGAGCAAGATGCCGAATGGGAGAAATCCTCGGTGATGAGAAAGATCACATCTTATGAAGGGTTGTTGCAAGCATTACAGAAGTATTGAAGAAAGCAAACCATGCTTTAAACATATGCACAGCCCTAGAGGCACTTATCAACATCAAGACCCTAGAAGAGAACAATGAAGTCCAGAAAGCGATGAAAGATGAGACCTTGGGCTGCACATAAATATTGTCAATGGTTAAATAGAAGCGTGAGGCCCAGCAACACAAGAACCACACAAGACTCGGCTGGAAGAGCTTGGGAAGCTAATTACGTAGAAGATGGACCTTTTAGAAGGAAGAATGACATCAATGTCTAGTGTTGTGTTGGTTCTGAAAAATGAGAAAGGAGAGATTACACGGGATGAGTTGGAATCCATTGTTGTGGACATCCCAAAAAAATAGAACAAACACTCACTGAATGGCAGGTTTTGGAGGCTGAAATAAAGGAGGAGTATCCAGAGTTGATACTGCAAAGTGATACAGAGGAGGCTATCTAATAAAAATTCTTTATTTTTCTACATTCCTTCATTCTTATTCTTTCCATTATTTTATTATTTACCTCTATTTTGGAGATACCATTTGTCGAGATGACAATGAGATTAGTGTGGGGTAATGTTGATCAAAGAATACATGTCGAGATCACACAAAGAGTTCACACGGGATAAGAAGTCCCGAAACCAATGGTGTAGAAGGAAAAGAAGGACCCGTGCGTGGAAGGTAAGTTCAACTTTCAGGACTTAGCCGATTTTGAGCATGAAGACCTATTTTTAGAAGGTGGCATGCGGAACACACCAATAATGCAGGGATGTGTGCACCATTCATTATCTATCTTTGGAGAAGCGGATTGAAGCGTTTTGCATGGAGACAAGCTAAGAATAGAATTGACACTTCAGTTAACTGCAAGAGGACTATAGATAACACACTTGCATGTGTGGCTATGCTTGTAAACAACATGTGGCTATCAATAGGATGTGGCCTTTTTCGGAATAGATAAGTGGTGAAGGGAAAGTCCCCACCCTATATATATGATGTTAGTTACATCATAGTAGGTATGAATGTGTGAGGATGTATGTGTAACAGAGAATATATAGAGTGTGAAGTGTGCATATACGCATATGACTGAATTATTGTATCAGATCCATATGTGTGTTGGTATAGATTGAAAATACTATAAGGAGCTTCTATATTTATTAATAAATGGAAGATATTGGTTGAATCTAAGTGTCATTCTATGTGTAGTTGAGTAGTGCATGTTATTAATTCAATCGTGATTACTATTTAAGCTTGTTCTTTCATAGATATGAGGGTAGCATGCATTGTAGAATGATGGATTAGTTATGAGTCTATATGTTTCTCCCTTCATCATGCTAACATCCTATTACAACAACCCTAAAGAGGGACTGATACCTTTGCGCGCTTCGGTGAGTGCTCAGTCAAGGATGAGTGATGTGCCAGTGTGACTAGGGTGTTATATGGTAAATTCTAGGTTGCATCACAACATCACAATGCATTTGATCTCGTAGAAACTCTTTAACAGACCTTTTTTTCATACTAACAAGATGAAGATAACATTTCAACCGTAAGCACATCTATAGGCCGGGAGGTCTTCAAGATCAATGAAAAACATTTGGAATCCACATGAAATACTTTGTGATCACATTTCCTCAAGCCACATAGTTAAACCTTCTCATTTCTGTAGCACATCATATTTTTACCCCCGATACAATCTTAGACTCCATTATAGACCCTTGCACTTGTGATCATATCTTGTCTTGATAAGGATATTAAGCTACCTTAACATCAATCCACCATTTAAGATGATGGAAATTCCTTTGATAACCTTGAACCCTTATTTCTCTTAATTGTTTAACTAACATGTAGCCCTTCATAAAGACCAATACACATCTTGATAGTACTTTAAAGTTAGAGACATAACATTTATGACTTGAATAAACATCTTTAGACAGACTATGCACCTCAAAATATTCAAATTTTATCTCTAATAACCCTTTCATAGTGATTCAAGAAATATTTTCATGCTCAGACCCTAGAACACACTTTGAACTCTCTCATTGTTCTTTGATTGAGACCACACAAAGGGATATGTCTTCGATTCTTAAGGATATACACCATTGTTCCTTAATCCTTGATTCTATATTGACAATCTATCTTTTTATTTCAAAAAAACCTCTATAGACTATGAATTTAGACCCTCCTTACATCTTGAAGACCTCACTTCTTAATCAAAGTCAACTATGGAATATTAAAATTTCATCTTCTTGGTATTGATCTCAGCTTAAAGAATTGACATCACTATTATAAATCACCTTGAAGCCTCTTTTACTTACAAGTATAAATTCTATCAAGAGTTGTGCAATTGTGAAAATCCTTAGAACCTAAACCTTCTTGATTCCATGAGATATCCATGTCAAGAATTTTTGTACCAAATTTTAGTCTTGAACCCCACAATTTGATCCTCCAATTTTCATATTCCATCCACAGACATTGTTAAAACCGAGTCATGGCAGAGAATCTCTAAAAGTGACCATATTTTCCCTTATGAATTTCAACCTTAGCTAATACCTATGAAGCTACATTCTCTAGCACTTTGAGCAACTTGTATCATGATTTAAGAGCATGATCATCATTTTCTTTCCTATAGCCACCCATGTTTGTTTTGACAACTTTAAGGATACATACAGAGTCCCTGTTTTCAAAAGTAACCTGATCTTGATGACCCAAAGACCTTCAAACAACCTCAGAGAAGCATTTAAGCCTTTTGAGGCTCATAATACATGATCCAATAACACACAATCCAATATACATGCCTATACTAATTATAATGACCAAGACACATCATTGTATGACAAAACTTATGATCAATTTTGACACATACCTTATGATATGAAAAAATTACAACATGATTCTCTTTAGAAGACACATCATAGACATTTGCATAGTTACATGACCCTTTCTCTTGAATCTCATGACAAACACAACATATATCTCTAATTAGGAATTAATACTATGGTACTCCACAGAGACATAAGAAACTCTTGATAACTATGCAATGTACTCACTCAAAACTTACTCAAAGACTCTTTTCATGAGTTTTATGACACCACAAACCTCAAATGAGACATAAATATTACTCCTAAACACACTGAGTCATCTCATACTGATGATACACCATAGAAATGCAAATATTGTCTTGTAAACATAATCATACACTATTTGATACAAAAGAATTGAAATCCATACACTACAACTTGAAAAACCATATACAAATAGTAAATTAATGCTATATGACTTGAAGATACATACCTATACACCATGGTGAAGACATACACTTGACTAAGAGAGCTCCCCCTCACCCCAAAGTTTTATTTTCACCTATACACCTCCAAGAATCCTAGTAGAGGTATATAACACCATTAAGGAGCTTTAAGAGATACCTAAGTAGGTCTTAATCCTTCTTCTTGCACCTTGAATGAGTCTTAATTTTTTTATTCAAATTTTATCATAGTAGATCCCTCTTTTAGCTCAGTCACATCCTTGGATTCCTATTTCACACTTTGAATAATCTCATCCTTATTTTTTTACGCTTGAGCTTGTGGCTTAGGTCTTTCAGTCTCTTTCTTCAACTATCCTGCATTACAAAACCTTGCAATATGCCCTACCTTGTGGCACCTAAAGCATTCCATTTTCCTTCCTTTGCACTCATAAGCCCTATGTCCATATCCATTGCAAGCATAAAAATACCCATTGAATTTTATTACATACCTTCTTGTGTTTGATGGCCCATTTTTACAAGATGTCCCTTTTCATGGGAATAATAGCATTCAACTCCATATAATTGACTTAACATTTTCTCCTTCTTGTCTTGACATTCCTCTTCCTTCTTTTCTTCACAATGTTCCTTTCCTTTTCCATCATCCTTCTTTTCAACCTTAGGACTACAAAAACTAGCCCTATGTCCATAAGCACCACATTTGTAACAATTACCATGAAAAAAACCATACCTATATGCATTTGGCTACCTGATAGGTGATCTTCTAAGAGGTGGAAGCCTTGAACTCTATCCCTTATTTGGATTCTTACTTTTATTTGATCCTTGACTTTATTCTTCTTCATTCTTCTTGGATGAATCCTCATTGAAGCCTAGTCATGTCCTATCACCATATGCATTTTTTTCCAACATCCTACTTAGAATTTCTCAGCTTCCTTGAAAATATAGTATTTTACTTATCATAGTGTCTAGATCTTTCTTCAAATCCTCTATTTCTTTCCTCTTGATCTTTATCTTACCTTGTTCCTCTTCAAGTTGAGTCATTAAAACATTGACTATTTCTTCTTTCTTAGCCTCATGTCTGATACATTCTTCTCAAATCAACTTGCGCCTCCTCATCTTGAGTTCTCAAAACCTTGACTACTTCTTCATGAGCTGCGACTAACCTATCAATATTATCTGCATTCTCACCTACCCATCTCCTTATCACGAAGGTATTAGCCTCAATTGTTTCCAATGATAGAGGTACCTTCTTGTCACAAAATATCTCCCTCTAGCTTGTTAGGCTACTTCCAAGGGCCTAATTTGATACCAATTTTTGGAGGTGACAAGGAATTTGTGGGGGTGAATCATTCCCCAATAAAATTTACTCACTCACTTTAAATCCTAACCACACAAACTCATGTAGAACACATCAAAACATGTAAAATTTTTCAATGAAGTAAAATCAATGCAAGGAACACACTATAAAATAAAAGAAACATATGTTAATAATAAAATCAGATCCACACACACTTATATAGATGCTCAAATCAGATCAAAAGGTGTAACATCATCAACGAAGATCTAAAAGATATAATAAAGTGCTCTCAAGACAATCGATGTCTAATGAATACATATGAATAAGTAAAGCTATGAGAATAGATTCAACCTTAAATATCATATCTGAAAACTCCTTAGAAAACGCAAATTACATCCGTAGACACCTGTAGTTTGATCAATGCACTATTATTCCTAATATTGCAGCCCCTATTCTCCCCTTTACAAATTGACGGCACACACCACCGGTTAGACCTATCTAACTCCCTTCTCACAACATATTTTTTGGTCGTATTTCCTCTTGTAAACCACTTAAACATGTTGTCATAGCCTCGTTCTAACTACATTAGCTTCTTATTCCCTTCTAGTCTACTTCTACCATCTTCCTAGACTGTCAATCCATTTCATTGGATTGATCGGACCTCTCAAAATTCTCTCAGAGCCCTAATTATCCTCTAAACAGGGTTAAGTAAGTGTTAACCATGGTAAAACTCTTCTAAACATAGTCAAAACACACTTTGACTTACTAAAATTGCTTTTTGGACTTTAGCATTTGTCCCACATGCACCCAAATCTCCCATTTCCCAAATAGAAAACTATAAATAGGGCTATACCCCCTCCCTCATTTCCTAAGAATTCTCTCTTCTTCCTAGCACAAATTATAGTATTTTGTTTAGGCTTTAGATTGTATTTCATTTTCTTCCATTGAGCTAGTAGCATTTGCTTTTGTATTTTATAGCACCAATATGGAGTAAAAGGGAAGATCCATTGGCCTTGAAGCCATTAATGGGGAGATCTCTTTCTCTTAAAACACATAACTGAATGCTTAGATCCTCTTAGGTTCATTATTTCAAGCTTTCAAAGAATAGAGGTTAGCTTCATTTGCTTAGTTTTCTTGTTTACTTCAAATTAATGTATGCAAAGAAGAAACCTTGCTCATTTCTTATCACATGGTCCATTGATCATATTTAAAGACTTTGGGGTTTCTTTAGAGATTCTTACCCCAAATCCATGGCTTTTACAACTTTTCATTGAACACATTTGGCACACCCAGTGGGACACTTATGTCCATCCTCCATTAATGGAGGTCTTTTGAGTTCTTCAAAGTTCATTTTCAAGTTTTTGGGTCAAATCACTTGTTATTTCCTCATTTTTGTTTCTAACACTAGATAAATGACCTTCATTTACATGCATTTTGTGGGTTTGATATAGAAATAGGAAACTTTGACTAACCACTAACCTATTTGCTCTTGAAAATTTGAAAATCCGTGAGTTTTGTAGGTTTTTCACAGGGTGTGTGTAGGTGTTAACAAGGGGTGCATACATGTTGAAACCCCAACGTCTCCATCAAAATAGGCACATACCTGTCTAATAGTCCTTATCATTTACAAATTTCACCTCTGACGCTTACAGATCTCCATCATCATGTTCTCTGGTCATGTATCCGTCAAGGGCTTGACATGTGAAAATTTGAATTTTTTTGTCTTTATGGGGACGTGCACACATCTCCATCATCTAGGCCACGTATCCACCTCTATGGCTACGTAGGCGTAAAATGGTTTGACTGTGTAAAAATTTGAAAATTTTATTTTATGCTTGGGTGCGTACTTGTCAAAACCTAAGCGTCTCGTTAATATACGAGGCATCTATGTCAGTTGCGTATGTGTTTTGATATATTGGCTTTCACTAATTTTCATCTGCAGGTGTATACGTTGAGTTGGGCATGTTATGTTTGTGGAGCCTGTTTTCATGTTAGAGTTTGGTACACCTTCCATATGTTACACTCATATATTTTTATTACCACCCATGGGTAATGGGTAACCGTTATGGGCTATTGGCTTTTCGGTTTCCATTGTTTTGTAAAATCTTTGACTACCTATTGATGTACTTATAAATATATGGACATACAATAGGATATATATCAGTGTGTTTTGTGAAGGTGAATAGTGTGTGTGAATTCAAGTGTGAATTCGAGAGGGTTTGTTGAGCGCAACTCCAAACAAGACCTGATTATTGTAATTGTGAAGACTGTTGGCTTGTAATAAAATACTTGGTGGATGTAGCCCATATTGGGTGAACCACGTTAATTTTTCTTCGTGTTGTGCATATTTCATTTTGAATTCTATTCATACTTCTTATGATTGCGATTAGGAGCATTAGATTCTATTAATTCCTAACAGGTGAATACCTATCATTTTGAGAGCATCGGTGTCGGTTTGGGCGTGCAGTGTGTCTGTAAAGATTGGAAAATTTTCTATAATCTACAAAATCTATTTTTTTGGTCTTTTCTGCAAAATTTCTAAGACTAACAAGTTAAAAATAGAGTTCTTCTTTGATCTTTCAGTTTGCATAGTTAAGTGTTTTTTTTTGTTTTTAGCCTAAAACTGAGTTTGTAAAAGTGCGTATGCTCTCTCCTCGTGCCTTAAAAAGTGATCTTGGATATCAGAAACACTTATACCAAACTTATATCAAACATTCAAAACACTTATTTTATAAAGGACAAAGTAAACTTTCATATGATTTTAGTAGGACTTGTTCACATTGCATATGCTCTTCCTTCACACCTTTTGGTGATCTTAGGAATCAAAAGAAAAGTGTAAAGTTCTCTTTCTTGACATCAATCTACGAACGGGAAATTACTAAAACTTGTTGTCTATAGGACCCAAAACGCTTGTCAAAGAAAGGTGTCGAAGACAAAAACACAAACTTCTAATACACGTGTTCTCACAGGTTGCCAAATGGTGTGCTACTTAAAACCACATTAAAGTTAAGCAAGATAAAAAAACACACCACATTCGAACATTGTATTGCAGGTTTCGAAAAGGGTACGTCCCTATCCACTCAACTGGAACATAACCCCTTTGGCATAATGCCTTAAGCTATAACAATGGGGGTGGTTCCAAGAACCCTAAAGTAATCCACCGCTGAGTAACCTCATGGATGAAATAGGAAGTGCTCCGCTTACCCACTTGACTAGTACGCCTTGTGAGATAGAGTTACCGGTTGTCCGTATGGTGACCCCAGGAGAGCACACATGGATGCACTAGTTTCCCTTTGTGCTTGAAGGGGGTAAAGTAAATCCGAGATACTCCCAAGATAGGCAAGGGACTATTTGGGTAAATCACACTCACTTAAGACAAATTTGTAACACCTAGTTGAGAGAACTTATTAAGGAGGCCATTTTATCTTAGAGCCCACTTTACTAGTCCATTGTTGTGTTAAGCCATCACGAAGTGACAACTCATCTGAATCTAAACCTTGTTTGTCGAACAAGGAAAAGAACCCTTGTGAGTTTGATCTAAGTGTCTTTCACCATGAAACTAAACTACGTCCCACTTTCGCTTAGTTTTATTCTTATCTTCGGATGAGGTGAAACTCTACCCAAGTGGCACTTGGTTTGTTTTCAGCTTTTGATCTACACCCTTGCATTCTCACCACCCAATTTTTTTAGGGTGAGAAAGATGCATACCTTGCGCATTATTTATCGAGATAGTGCTTGCCACTTTTTTGTCCATTTACACCCATCCATGTTAGCAGCTAGGTTGTTAAATGTCTAAAGTGTGCAAGTACATATCTTTGATAAATCCTTCCATCTTGATTTCAAGATCATCTTCACCGCTGTGGGTCCGGCTCATCTCTCATCTCTTCTTGAGTTGATAGTTTTGTTCACATCCTAGATGCACAATCTTGGTACTTACATCGTATTCTCATTTCTTTGAGAAAATGGTATAAGTCCCTTTATTGTGCGGTTACACTACTCACACGATTTGAAACTCCTTGTTATACTTATCACTTGGTTTCAATTTTGACATCATCTAAGTCTTCTTGAAAAGTGTCGATAACGCCTTATATATATCATAATAATATCATCATGGTACTAACACCTTCCTTGCTTGGTTAATGTATCACGATGACGTTATTATGCTATATTTATTCGTGACTTCCATTTTTCAGAAAGGTTTAGCTTTCATCGACATTCAAACTAGTTTTACATATACCTTGTCAAGGGACTGCGACAACATCACGTCAGTGCTTAGGCCTTGTTAGGGTTCTAACTTGACCTACATATTGATACATGTAGTGTCGCTATCTATTTTTAGGGCATAGGCTTGGTAACAACAAATTGAGTGATCATTACATTTAGGTGTGCATATGAGTGTTCCTTGATAAAAATGATTGCATAACACTACATCTAGGATACACTGTGGTATAGTTCAAACATTATCTTGGGTGGCTTGCAAAACCATACACTTAGGGGTCATGCTAGCTGCATACAAATGTCTACTAGTAATGCCTAAAATCATAAAAATGGCAACCAAATCAATAAGCATGATGTAGGAGAAAACCCTTTCGAAACCTTCCCATTTAGTGGCAATAATTTAGCACCTCTCTTTTCTCAAGTCAAAGATACGAGAGGCATTAATTGACCATAGTGGAGAAGAGTTAGACTCTTCCGGAGAACAACAGAGGTTAGACCTAAATAGATTTGATGAAATCCTATATTATAATAAATATCAAGTACTTGCAAGAGTCTTAGCATTAGGAGATAAACTTCCGCACAAGCGCAAGAAGAAGAAACAAAGGTCATTAATCCTAACCTAAGAGAACAAGGATTCATCTTAGACATAGATAACCCTTTTGATGTGGGATACGCTTCCACTTCTGGGTAACATAAGGCCGCTTGTCGAAGGAGAACCATCATGAAAACCTCACTATAAAGCTTCACGTAAAGTGAAAATTGAGTGTAAAGCTTCCCCTCCTCTAAAATTTGATGAAGAAGAGGACCCCCTGGTTGAGGAGGAGATCCTCCAAAAATAGATCTTGAAGTTGAGAAAGAAACTAGAAAACCTAGGCTCTTCAAGAAGAAACATATACAAAGACAAAGAAAAAAACAAACTTAACAAGTTTTAATTTGATCCACACATAGACTATACCTTTAAAGTGACTTAGGTACAAAGACCAATGTCACCTACTAAGGAGCAACTCATTCGGAAGAGTTAAAATCTATGAAAGATACGCTTACTACATTACAACAGGGAAATGTAGGCCAAAATAGAAATATTCATATGAAGAAATATGCCCTTACCCCTTTGACAAGGACATGTTACAACAACCTTTCCCAAAACACTTTACCGTTCCCAAGTTTGATAAGTATAAGTGCAAAAGTGATCCTCGTGATCATATAAAAGACTTTTACATGGCTTGCCAAGAGGTCGCATATAGCGATAATTTCTTAATACGACTTTTTCCTGCATGCTAGGGGCCGTGGGATTGGAATGGTTCTATAACATACCAAGGGCTCCATTACAATGTGGCCCGCATTAGCAAAAAAATTTGTAAGGCATTACTCTATAATATGGAAAGTGACATCACAATGAATGATCTATGTAATACAAAACAAAAACCCAATGAGACATTTGTAGGATTTTTACAACGATGGCGCATGGATTAGCCAGTCATTTTCCTTGTGCATTACCAAAAAATAGTTAGTGAGTATATTTGTTCCTAACTTGAACCCTAAAATAGCCTTTCACTTACAAATGCATTGTGGCTCAAACTTTGAAGAAGTCATAGAGAAAGGCAGTTCAAATTGAGAAAGCCCTCATTTCCAAGGAACGCTTAATCTTTGTTAAGAAAAACATGAAGCCAAATCCATAGACAAACCTAAATTCTTCAATAAGAATAAACATGTTGTTGGTGATGGCATTACGGACTCCAAGAGAGTCCAAGCCATGCAGACATGCCCACTTTTAAAGCTTTCACAAGGACCTCGTCCCAAAGCACCTACAAAACATACATTTACATCCTTAACAGAGTCCTTATCTACCATCCTAAAATAATTGGATGATGCAAAAATGGTGGAATATCCAACTACAATGGTACCATACCTAGAGGATGCTCTAAAACCAGTTTGGTTCAAAGATCATGAATATTGCGACTTCCACCATGTTAAAGGACACAAAATGGATAGGTGTTTAAGATTGCACCATTATATACAAGACCTCATCGAGGAAGGAAAGATCGCTGTGGATTCTCCCCCTGAGTCTGGGAAAGGCCCAAATGAAAAAATGGGTATTTACAAGGAACCTTTTCCTAACCATGCGGATAAAAAGAAAAGGAAACCAGATCAAGGGAAAACCTCCAATGACTATAGGATTGTTGCCTATGTTTACCCTACAAATGATAGTCCTTATGATTCCCTCATTGGATGTATTAGCTCATCTAACGAACAAATCAACACCATCCAGGATTTTAGAGAAGAGTTGTGTAGTAGGGACAAGATGTGCCCGCTTAGTCATACTAGATCCTGTACCTATTCCTCAAGAAGGTCAATATAATTTAATAGAATAGTTAGAGAAAACACCTGCTAGGATATCTATTCTCGATCTCCTCAAGATCTCTAATGCCCATAAGAACATATTGTATAAAACTTTACAAAACTCAGGGGTTTCCACAGATGTAGACCCCACCAATCTTCAAGCTATGATTGCGCGCCTAGATGCCAATGATCATATTACTTTTGATCATACTACAATCCCACATAACAACCTAGAACATAACTTACCCTTGTATCTTGAAGTGGTGGTTACCCATCACAAGATCAAGAGAGTACTTGTAGATGATGGATCTGGTCTAAATATTTGCACTTTGAAGCTGGTTAAGCAGCTAGGCCATTCAAAAATAGAGCTTGGGAGCTAAGACTATCACAATCATGGCTTATGACAATGAAGAAAGAGAATCAATGGGGACTATAGTGGTTCCCATGGAGGTAGGACCAACGTGTCATGACACATGTTCCATGTCCTTGACTTGGACCTTCCATACAACATGCTCTTGGGGTGCCCATGGATCCATGCCATGCAAGCTATTCCATCAAATTTTCATCAGTGCATCAAGTTATATCATGAAGGTCAGGTGGTTACCATTTTGGGTGACCTGGAACCATTCACACATTGTAGGGCATTACATAGTTTTTCTCGTCCACTTATGAATGTCCTTCTGCAGATGTAGTTGTCCCCTTACAGATAGAAGCTATGAAAAAATGGGTAGATCCAGAGTCCCTCACGCCTTGCAATCAAGAATTTCCTTCATTGGTCAACCCCTTCACTTCATGGGAGGCAACATCAACAAAATACAGCTCGGGAAAGCCCTTCACTCTTGAGCAGGCTCTTTTGATATCAGACTTATCAGTATCCCCCAGGACAAGGGGTAAGCCTTATTTTTAGTTCAAGAGCACTCACAGAAATGCCTAAACCATTGGAAAAATTTGTCCATAGTGGTCTCCTATCTAGGAGAAAATGTTAGAAGACCCTACCAGTAGAGTGCCAGAAGGCACCATGGCTTCATGCAATCAAGCACCTCAGTACATCAAAGGTCCCCACATGATGTTTTTCATGGGCTATAGTGGGTTTGGATGTGGCATTAATGCACAAGGCCAATTAGAGCCTATTCCCATCCCTCGTTTTAAGTCGATAAACATGGCCTTGGGATAAAGCCTCATAACACTCTACCTTCTGAGAATGACGCCACCTCTTCTGAACGTGAGGACATTTCATCTCATTCTGATAGTGACGCAGATTCCCAATATAGCCTCTATGAGGATCTTGCCTCCACGAACCTATTCCCAAATTCGTCGGTCCTTACCTTATCCGAGTCCATTCCCTTAAACAAATATCCAGTAGCCCTTGTATATCTTGAACTCATAGATTGGGATCAACAACTTCACGTGCCCCTAGATTTCTTTGAAAATGATGAGGCATTTAGAGTTCATGGGCCTCAGGGATTTTATTTTGGCTGGAGACCACAAGAAAGGATTTAAGATTCAATTAGACACCTGTGCCTACTTCGGGAAGAAGCAGAGATGTGTGGACGGTTGAATAGGAAGGCTATAAATAAAGGTATGACCACTTCTGAGAAACCTAGCAAAAAGGATAAACAGAAATCACATAGCGACCAACTCTTTGATAAACTCATAGACAAACAAATGAAGAGTCTAAAGATAAAGTGATTTATCCATTTAAAGATGATCATGAACTACCGCAAGAGGTCGATCTTACTCTTCCCCCTGATCCTACACGGATGGAAGATACTTCTAAAATGTTGGTTGAGGAAACAATCAACGTCAACATTGGCTCAGGAGCAACCTAGAATACTAAAGTTGGGAGCTTCACTCTCAGCTCAAGAACAAAAGATCTTTGTAGAGCTCTTAAAAGAATACGCGACATATTCACATGGACATATGTAGATATGCCTAGTTTAGACCCAGAGCTAGTCGTGCACAACCTCGTTGTGCACCCAGATGCCAAGCCAATCAAGCAAAAGTTGAGAAAGATGCATCCTAAAGTGGCACTCCTTGTCAAAGAAGAATTGGAAAAGTTGTTAGCTACTTGATTTTATTAAACCTATTGACTATTCGGAATGGATCTCTAACATAGTCCCAGTACAGAAAAATCTTGTTGGCATAAGAATCTGCACTGATTTCCATGACATTAACAAGGCATGCCCAAAGGATGATTTTCCCCTACCTAACATTGACATGATAGTTGATTCCATAGCTGGTTATGAAATGTTGTCCTTAATGGATGGCTTTTCAAGTTATAACCAAATACGAATTACAGAAGAAGATCAACATAAAACAACATTCATCACCCCTTGGGAACATTTTTCTACAAAGTCATGCCCTTCGGGCTCAAGAACGTTGGGGCTACTTATCAGTGGGCCATGATAGTTATATTCCATGATATGATAAGTGACATCATGGAAGACTATGTTGATGACATCCTAGCGAAATCCAAGAGTAGAAGAGAACACCTTGGAGTATTGAGGCATATTTTTCAGCGTCTACGAGACTATAAGGTTCGCTTGAACCCTAAGAAATGTGTCTTCGGTGTCTTATCAAGAAAACTCCTAGGGTTCATTGTTTCACAAAGAGGGATTGAAGTGGACCCTACAAAGGTTACAACTATCACATAAATGCCACCACCTACCACTCTCAAGCAACTAAGGAGTCTACAAGGGAAAATTTAGGCAATCCATCACTTTATTTCACAACTTGTGGATAAGTGCCACCCCTTTACCCATTTGCTCAAGAAAGATGTCACATTCAATTGGGGACCTGACTGTCAGAAAGCCTTTGCATTACTCAAACAATACTTGGCTAGCCCACCTGTACTCATGCCACCTACCCTAGGTGAACCTCTCCTCTTATACATTTTGGCTACCCAGTTTGCTATTGGTGCATTACTTTCCCAATACAACTTAGACCATAAAGAGAGAGCAGTTTACTATCTCAGCCACACCTTGATCGCATACGAGTTGAATTACCCCCAAATAGAAAAGGCCTGCTTGGTAGTTGTCTTCACATTCCAAAAGCTTCTTTGCCATTATCTCCTGAACAATAAAACCAAACTCATATCCAAAGTTGACCCTCTCAAGTACCTTTTATCCAAACCCACCCTAATAGGCTGAATGGCTAATTGGATCATTCTCTTGAGTGAATTTGATATCGAGTTTGTGAATCAAAAGTCTTTAAAAGGACAGGTACTGGCTGATCAGTTGGCAAAAGCTCCTCTCCCAGGAATGGAACCTTTGTGCTTAGATTTACCAGATGCATCTATGATGTATATTGAAGAATCCATAGAATGGCAGGTCCATTTTGATGGATCTTTCACCTTCCATGGATCTAGAGCAGGAGTGGTCCTCATCACTCCAACAGGTGATGTCATACCACGAGCATTCCGGCTAGGATTCCCATGCACAAATAACATTGTAGAGTATGAGGCACTCATTATTGGCCTCAAGCTAGCTATTACATGGAACATCAGACAACTATGAGTCATTAGGGACTCTCAACTTATCATAAACATAGTTAATGATGAGTACAAGGTTAAAGATGAAAATATTATTCCGTATAAAAAGATGGTTGAAACCTTGAAGGAATATTTCACAAAGGTCATATTTGAGCAAAAATGAGGTCACATAATAGATCCATGGATGCTATGGCTACTATTGGGTCTCTCTTACGCATAACACCTAAGAAAGTAAGATGTCTTTCTTCGTAGAGCATTTACAAGTGCCTACATATGATATGTCAGAGTCATGTTTGGCATGTGAAGTTGTTGGTCCTTTATCCCCTTGGTATGACCCTATCTTTCAATACCTACAAGATGGAACTCTTCCACCAAACATCACCCATTCTGAAAAGAAATCCCTTATCCATCATTGCCCATTATATACCCTCTAGAGGCACCCTTTATCATCGTGGCTACGACGGGAATCTACTTCATTGTTTGGATGTTACTTGATTTCTATCCATGCCATTAAAGAAGTACATGGTGGTATTTGTGGAGCGCATACTAGTGGCATGGTCTTAGCTAAAAATATTGAGGGTAGGCTATTATTGGCCTACCATGGAATCTGATTGTTGCAACTTCGTAAAGAAGTGTGAACTATGCCAAAAATATGGGAACTTAATACATGTGCCAGCACAGGCCTTACAACCTATTGACAATGCCTTGGCCATTCTCTAAATGGGGCCTGGATCTCATAGGGAAGCTCCATCCTTCTTCTTCAGATGGTCATACTCACATCATCACTGCCACCGAATACTTTACCAAATGGGTAGAGGTTGTCCCTCTTACCTATGTCACTAGTGTGTAGATTTCAAAATTCATCATGAACCATCTCATATGTCATTACGGGATCCCTTCGGCCATTGTCACTGATAATGGTAAATCCTTCAAAAACAAAATAGGTTAAAACATTGTCAACGCTTCCATATCCAACTCAAGTGGTCTACCCCCTATTACCCTCAAGGTAATGGACAAGCAGAAGCCACTAATAAAACCCTTGTATGGATTATGGAGAAAATGGTTAGTAAAACCGGCCGTAATTGGCATCTATAGATACATCCCGCCCTTTGGGCCTATCGTACCTCCATCTCGCACTCCTACTGGTGTGACCCCATATTCACTTGTCTATGGCACTGAAGCCATCATACCTTTGGAAGTGGAGCTTCCCTCCCTGAGAATATCTCTCAGAGACTATCTTGATAAAGATGAAGACTATAGAGTTGCTCGCCTAGCAGAGTTAGAACTATTAGATGAAAAGCGTATTAGAGCACTCAATCACCTAAAAGTCTATCAGAACAAAGTGTCCAAAGGATATAACAAATGCATCATTCATTAGGAATTTGATGTAGGAGATCTAGTTCTCAAAGAAAATCAGAAGAACACCGTCAAAGACAAAGAAAAGAAAGGAAAGTTCGAGGCTAACTGGTTAGGTCCTTATGTAGTGATTGCAAAATATGGATCAGAGCCTACAAACTTGCATATTCAGATGGTGAAGAGATTCCAGAACCTATGAATGCCATGCACCTCAAGCGGTTCTACACTTAGGCATGACGAGAATATCAGATAAGAACTAAAAATTAGAAAAACAAAGAAAAAACAAGCAAAAAAATGGAAAAATGAGAAAATAGTAAAGAAAAAAAGTCGTCCTCATGTGAAAACCACACAATTGTGGCACAATGGACAAGTCTTTGAGTGAAAACCAGTTTTTGGGCTCAAGGAAGATTCACCAGATGTAAGTTACTCTTACGGAAGGATGGGTAATCATCACCACTTTCTAGGTATGACTTCTTTTGCTAGGTCTAGAGATCCTGCTAGAGCCACCTTTGTCATACCATGATCTAGTTTATTTTCTCTTATATCTACATGGAGGACATTACCTTTGTATACTCCCATCTAATGTTGAGCATGAAAACACCATTACCACTTTCTCATACATACATGTGGCATTCTACCTTTTGTATATTCCCACATCACATTGGGGGCATCCACACTTCTTTGTTCTTGTACATTGCTTTCAAAACATGACCTTGGAAAAATATAAAACATTTGGAAAAAGATACACAAAAATCTAAACATCTGAAAATTTCCTTTTTAGGGATAAAGCTACTTTCATTTCACAACGTTATCTTAGGGAAACCTAGACAACAATGAAGACCGTAGCTATGAAAACTTATCTTTTTAGATAAACCCAAAAACATTAGAAAATATGTCAATGTTGTCCTACAAAAACAAGGTAATGTTTTAATTGCTTTTAGTTGTTGGTTTGTATAGTTTTGATGTTCTTAGTATTGAATTGTTTGTTATTTGAGTGGATCATTTTGCTTACCTTATATTAAGTCTTGTTTGATTTAATTGTGTATGGCATTGTATTCATTTAGGCACTCTCATGCTTGTAAAAAATTGTTGTAGATTTCTTTGTTTGTTATGTGCGTCTATTAGAATTCATTTTACTTGCTTAGATTAGATACCATTTTAATCTCTTGTTAGCATTTGCATGTGTTTTGTTTAGTTGTATTTCGTGGCATTGTTTGAATGTGTATATTTGTTTAGTTTTGTTAACTTTTGCTTGTGTATTTTGCACAGTTGTTTGTTATCACATCTATCATCTATCATTTCATCACATTTCTAACATCATTCACTACATCATATATATAAAAAAATGCTAAGTATTACATCATGCATGTATGCTAAGCTAATCATCACATATCGTATCATCAATGGGGCAAGAGGGGTTGCGCATAATCACAAATCTATCCCCCCCACACCAATATCATCTAGTATCATCCCAAGTGCTAGAATAAAAACTCAGAAAGATCTCATAAATCTAAAAACATGTGGTGCTATCTGTAGATACATCATCAATATGAAAACATGAAACATACACATCTCTAAATCTAAGGTATGTCACATACATAAAGGAAAGAGCAATCATACATCATAATCAATGTTCATACAAAGCATAAATCATAGTATGGTATATCAAAATGTCCATATATACATGTATAACTGTCTGGTCAAGTGCTCAAAATATACATCATTGATATAATATGCCATCTAAAAGGGGCATATATAAAAAGAATCAAGCCTTCATCAAGAGGCATCATCAAAACAATGGTACATACAACTATACATCAAAATCAGGCCTTCATAAGAGGCATGTATACAATACATATGTATAAAGAGTGATAAGGAGCTCAACCACGCTCTCTCGCCCTCATCGGGGCTCCCGGTCCATGACCTAGTCGACGGAAGAGTGGTGGATGTGATGGACCTACACCAGGGTATCACCCTGCTTTCTGGATGGCTATTGTCCATTTGGCCGGCTGTGCAGTGGGCTACCTAACTGATCTAACTGAATGACCCAATCTCCGCGACTTGGATCTGTCGCACTCACATTTAACTACTTGAAAACGGAACCACTTCAACGCTCTGTCGGATTGCCTAAAGTAGGTAGTCCTATAGTAAAAAGCCTCACCACCGGATCTCATAGCATCTCGAATCAAATCCACATCTCTGGAGGTGAGGGATTCCTATAGGGTAGCATCGTGCTCACCTATCACCCTACCTATATCATCTGAGCCTATCTAGAGGCAAGACCTCTCGATCTCTATCTATAGTGATAGCCCACACCTGGGCCTAGGCCTGATCCTTCTATGTAATGTAACCCTATGACTATGCCTGTGCATGGTCCCTCTGGGTGATAACCATTTGTACCTGAGTTTGAGACTAGTAAAAGGCTCAATATCTAAGCCCCCTATGTAACCTTCTCATGAATCTGACTCTACCATAGAGTGTTGTCACTTCCCTAGGTGGCCTGTGCTCTGACCCAATCTCTCTCACCTTTCAAACTATGCACCTGAGTATGTTCCCGATCTCTCTCTTTGCTGTAAGGGCCTGTACTTGTGCACCCCTAAGCTACATCTCTCTCTCCAGCCACCTGTAACTGCACAATAATCACTTCTTGTAACTAATCTGCTGAAGGGTAGCCAACTATCCACCACCACCCTCTAGAACATCAGGTGGCGGGCCCTACTCTAGAAGTACCTACTGAGAGAGGGGTGTAGATCCCTCACTGGAATGCCTACTGGGGGAAACTCTATATCAACTACCCTATAAACCTATCTCGGCCTAGGCCTAGGGCCCTATCCCTGAGGTTGCTGCAATGTTGGACCCTATCTCCTACCCCTAACATACTTGGGTGCGTCGGGCCCACCATCATCATCATCATCATCATCATCATTCCACCAATAGCTCCACCCTCGTCACCACTAGGAGGCCCCACTGGAGGGGCTCTCACATTGGTGTTATACGCCACCCTAGAAATAGTCAAACGGCATGGAAGCACACCGTGATACCATGGCCCATACTCGGTGTAGTGCCCGGATCTCTAATCTGTCTCAGTGGCACCCACATAGCAGGTACCACCTGTCAAAAACTAGCCAATGCTCTATCACGAGCAATCTGTGGACCCATATCAAAATGCTCTCGGGCCCTGTGAGCATACCATCTATCTAGCCCAGGAACATCTTGGGTAATGCCAAACTACCTCTAACACTAATCCACCCTGTATAGCTCTCGCATATAGTTGTGACGACTACCTAAGATAAAGTGCTCTACGGTGGTAGTGTTGAGCTCTAAACCATCCTCGGGCCACGGAAGTGTCTGTAGGGTCTCCAAACCATGGAAATCTGTCATAGCTCATCTAGCTCATGCCAATAGTGATAAGCATCTCCCATGTAAGGCCACATCATCCCCTACCGGGACCCAACCCATCGTAGAAGGCTCCTCGGGAGCCCAAACTCTCAAAACACCTAAGGGGTGACCAATGGCAATGTGGTCCCATGCCCAAATCTGTAGCAAGCGCTGCTGTCCTACCATCTTTTGGTAGTAGGTAATCAAGTGGAGGTCCTAGTATAGATGTGCTAAAATGCACTGACCCCAACGTAGTAGGTCTCTCCCTCTACCAAACCACATATCACCCCAAGGAGGCCGAGTGGAAAAGAAGCACCAGTCTTGTCAGGGAGCAAGACTCCACTAACAAAGGCCATCATGTAGACCACTACTCGGTCTAGCTCGGATCATCAATGCATCGTGATAATCTAATAGACATCCCATGCCATGGTATCATCGGGACGCCAAATAACTCTACAATATATCGCTTGAATGTCGGTCCAACGGCTCGTAGTCTCGATAAGCTACCCCTGAATCAAGACCCGCATAATGCGCCATACGTCCTCTAGTGTAATGGTAATCTCCCTCGGTCGAGAGGCAAAAGCATTGACTCTCGTTGTGTCATCACTCTGCTATGGCTATCAGGAGGTCGTGATCCAATGTAATCTGTGGCATCTCAGCCACATGAGTCAATCCCATCACATATAGAGGCTCTCTAGGGTCGCTCTATCGTCCTCATCAAACTGAGCCTCTATCGCTACTAACCACCCATAGCACTCATGAGTCTGAAGGACGGGTAATATACGCTACAAAATCAACACACGTGTTAGGCACTTACTTATTTTCATCTATTTTTCTAAGGAAAAATGCTTCTTTAAAATCATCTAACTTACTAATTATTCTTTTCTTCTAAATCTAGGCTCACCTATTTTTCTCTATACTTGGCTATTTTACTAGCCGGTTGTTTTTCCCCCTTCTTCCCAATGCCTACGCACCTCATTTGCACTACGCACCCTTTTCCATATGTACGTGCCCTCGTTGACGCTTACACACCCTAGTCTTTTCTCCCTTCGCCACAGGCCACACAGAATGCATATGCACCCAGGTGTGACACGTGCCTACGTGCACTGCGTGCTACGTGCACATGTGCGTGCATGTCTGTTGCTCCGACCCCATCTAACGTGGATGTGCCCCCTTCGTAACCATGGTTTCCCCCCCACGGGTAATGTGTGTGTGTCACTTTTTCGATGGATGCGCTTACGTGCCCTTTTCTATTTTGATGTGTATGCGCGTGTGCGCCCCTATCCATTTTGACGCATACGCATGCATGTACCCATCAAACCGATGCATACGCCCATGCGCATGCGTCAAAATCACTCCTACCTACCCTAGTAAATCCCTAAAAAGTAATAAATGCATAAATTACTAGAAGGGATAGGCCACTCATGTAAGGTCCATCTGCTGGGTCTTGCATGAACTCTCGGATGTGATCCACGCACTCCTCCTACGGCTCTCGGTATTCTCGCCATCTCACTCTAGGGTTTTCGCTCTCACTTGCGGTAAAAATTACAAGAGCTCTGGTAGAAATGAATTGGTCATGATTGTTTTACCGACCTCGGGTGGGTATATTAACCCGTCGATGCCCTTGGGGCATGTTTTCTCCATGTGATCATTCTAACCTTCTTCTATCCACTTTGTGATAATTATTTTTGTATTAAAATAATTATTTTTACTAATTTTCACACGCTTGGGCACTTTGTGCCACCCTGCGGTCACTTCTCCGTCGCATTGAAATAATTTACGAACCTTTCAGGTGCCTTTTCCTTTTCCTCTATTTTTCATCTATTTTCCCCCATCGTGATAATTATTTATTAATTTATTTTAAATAAATTATTCTCGACCCGTCTTTCTTCTTATGGGAATATATTCTAGCTTTCTGATAGCCCTTACCTTCCCACTATCGCCCATGCATGTACTTTTAGAAGATCTTGGATCTTTTCTAATTCTTTTGACCGATCAAAAATTCAAAATTTTCAAAAATTTTAAAAATAAAAAAATTAATAAAACCATTTAAAAAAACAAAAACATTGAAATACTTCAAAATGACCAACCAAAATTGGTAAAACCGATCATCTACGGCTGAAATTTGTGTCTATTGCATGGAACTCATCCCAGATCTTGCTAACATTTTCAAATATTTTGAAACAACGACTCGTGCATCATCTAAATCTTCAATCACCTACACAAGCTATGTTGCTTACTTCATCTGTACTCTGGGCACTATCAGTTGCCTAGTACTATTTTCATCATGCACATTGCTTTTTCATGAGACCCAAGTGTCCTCCATCTTCCCCTTTCATAATACACCTTGTTTGGGGCATCATTCTTCACCCTTGTCGTTTATCAGAACATTTGGGACTTCATCTTGATAACAAAATATTTGTGCAACTATCTTGAACGTTGTTGGTTTAAGTGTGTGTGATTGTACTTATTTCCCTGTTAGGTGATTTTGTTTATTTCTTGTATTGCATTGCATTCATGTATGTTGCATGGAGTTGGTCATTTTTAGCACAAGACATTTGTTTGTATCTTGTCTTTTCATGTCATTTTACGCTTCCATCGCATGCTCACATTTTAATAAGGACCCATGAGGAGGATTCTAAGCATTATGATGATTATATATTAATAGCAATTGATTTGTGAATAGCTCAATGTCCCTCTTTCTTCTTGATTCTCATCTTCTCTGTGCCCTTTTTTTTTGTTGTTCTCTTTTTCGATCATTTATTGAGTTTCTTCGTCACCCCATCGACACTCGAGGGGGCATTTGTCATCCTTCATCCTATTAATTTTTCTTCTACCCTTTCAAAATTTTCTACTCGTTTACGTTTGTCTACTTTCTTTGAAGTGATGTTGCTTACATCACCTCAAAGAGGGGCAAATGTAGACACCTGTGGTTTGATCAATGCACTATTATTCCTAATATTACACCCCCTATTCTCCCCTTTGCAAATTGAAGGCATACTACCAGTTAGACCTATCTAACTCCCTTCTCACGACATCTTTTTGGTCGTATTTCCTCTTGTAAACCACTTAAATAGGCTGCCATATCCTCATTTTGACTACATTAGCTTCTTATTCCCTTCTAGTCTACTTCTACCATCTTCCTAGACTATCAATCCATTTCATTGGATTGATCGAGACCTCTCGAAATTCTCTTAGAACCCTAATTATCCTCTAAACAGGGTTAACTAAGTGTTAACCATGGTCAAACTCTTCTAAACATAGTCAAATCACACTTTGACTTGCTAAAAGTGCTTTTTGGACTTTAGCATTTGTCCCACATGCACCCAAATCTCCCATTTTCCCAAATAGAAAACTATAAATAGGGCTATACCCCTCCCTCATTTCTAAGAATTCTCTCTTCTTCCTAGCATAGATTATAGTATTTTGTTTAGGCTTTAGATTGTATTTCATCTTCTTCCATTGAGCTAGTAGCATTTGCTTTTGTATTTCATAGCACCAATATGAGTAAAAGGGAAGATCCATTGGCCTTGAAGCCATTAATGGGGAGATCTCCTTCTCTTAAAACACATAACTGAATGCTTAGATCCTCTTAGGTTCATTATTTCAAGATTTCAAAGAATAAATGTTAGCTTCATTTGCTTAGTTTGCTTGTTTACTTCAAACTAATGTATGTAAAGAAGAAAACGCTTGCTCATTTCTTATCACATGGTCAATTGATCAGATTTTTAAAATCCTTTGGGGTTTCTTTAGAGATTCTTACCCCAAATCCATGGCTTTTCAAACACAAGCATAAAAATCTGCCCTCCTCCAACTCGCTTTCAAAGAAACAATACCAAATTTGTACTTGCTCAAATTCTCCTCATGAAAAATCAACCGACTAATTTCCTAGAATGCAATTATAGGTATTTTTGGATAGGCCCAAAGGGTTTTACTTTTTAGAAAAAGGTTCTTCAAAAGAAGATAAAAGGGGTTTCTAAAACCTAGAAACAATATGCCCATAACTTCACTTTTATAGCCTCTCCAAGGTTCAAATTAAAACTCAAAATTTTTCCCTCTTTTTCTCAACCCATGCATCATATAAAAATTCTAAATTCAAATCATAACAGCCACAAGTGACCCAAGTATGTCAGCCTAGCCTAAACCATCATTTTATGTGCCAAAATGGCTCAAAACCCCATGGGCACAAAGATAAAAATGCCCTTACTTCAAAACCATCCTTAGTCATGACCCATAAATCACCAAACATGTTTAAATTAACATTTAAAATCATACATGGTCTTAATTAATATCAACCAATCAAATTATTTTGTTTAATGGGCCCAGTGCTCTTTGTATTTCTCAAAACTTGTTGTTTCATACACCCTTCAGCACCCTAGAAACTTTATTAGGCCACTAAATCAGTTCTATTAAACCAAACCATTCCATGTGACAATTAAATGGAAATGGAATAACCCATTATAATACTAATAGGAAATTTATAAGCCATGAAACATCCATCTCTTTAACCACAACTAATTTTGTCTTCACCAAAACAACCTTCCAAAAACGTTATTTCCAAAGGTTAGATCATAAAATCATTTAAACAGTCACAACCTAAAAATTGATTCATTGGATGAAAAATTCACCCCTATTCACATTACAAGTGATATCAAGCATCACCCAATCCATATCATGCTTCAAACAAGTTTAAACTTTCACGTGAACAAATCTTGTCTTGAGCTGCAAAAATATTTCTATGTAAATAATGCCTTGCAAAACCTATCAAATCACCTCAACATGAATACAAAATCATATAAATGGAAATATATCTGAATCTTATTTACAACACAACTTTAATCATCTCAAAACTCCACATTTAGCTCAAGTTATAGCCATTTTATCAACAGTGCTATTTGAGATCCCAAAATTGCCCTTTGACCAATTAGCTTATTTGGACCTCAAAACACCATTTATCTATATGAATTTATCCTGAAAAATTCATGAAAATAAATAAAATATCCCATACATCATGCACCATCAATTTTTCATGCTAGTCCTTTGGACCACTTTGTCCTAAAACCTTCTTCTTCAAAAACTGTTATTTTTAGGTGGGGCCCATTCATCACCATGACCTCAACCATACATTTATGAAAATAAAAAAGGAGTCCTCTACAACATCTAATCATCATATTTGATGAAACAATTAAAAATGGGTCACTATTCTTCACTTTTTGCAAACTGCTCTTGACTAGGGTTTAACTAGTGTTTAGACCACTTTATCTTCTTAACCTTCATTCATAAAAACATGAATATAAAAACTCCTAATTAATTTTTTAAAAGCTTATAATCTCACCATAAAAACATCCCTATAATCCATAAGGTACCATAAAAATCACACAATTAACAACAAGCATCAAAAGTACCAACTCGAGTTGGAATTTCACTAGATTTTGACCTGTCTCACATAATTAGTCATATTTGGCAAAATGCACTTCATGGGCACCTAAAATTTTTCTCAAAGCACTATGACTCATCTCTATAAAATATCCAATCATCATAATTTCAATTCCATATCTCAATATTTCCAATCACTAATACTTATCTATGCTTGCATGCTTTAGATCCTCACTGTAGAAGTTAGGGTCAACTAAAATAATGCAATAATTGAACAAGAAACCTCTAAAAATGATCCAAACATACCTCATATTCCATGATATACCTGAATGTAGGATTTCATGATTTCATATAGATCCAAACCAATATGTCACACCTCCAAGTTACTATACATATATACATGTACCATACATGTCACTTCTTTGAGTGTTAAAGCACCCTCAAAAATCCTAGCCATTATGTCAACATGCTTCCCAAGCATCCAAAAATCTCATACTGTCAAGTTGCATCTCCTAGGCACCTTAATAGGCTTCCAAGAGCAAACACACCTCACTAAATCTCACTGTACCAGCTGGTAAACATCTGAAACACCATGTTAGCATCATATACATCATCATAAGATCATCATAAAACATTAAATTTGTCATTAATGTGGTTTTGCATCAATGAAAACACCTATTAGGACCACATTCCAACAATCTCCCCTTTGTCATTGATGGAAAATACCCTAAATTTTGCCCCCATTTTACATTAATGATAAAGGAATATTTGTAGCTCAAGTAATTCACCTTACTCAGATTCATCTCCTCATGCTTTGGTTAGAAACATCAACCAAAGGTCTTAAACTAGCTCAAATTCTTGATTTTTGCACAAAATCTAATTTTTGGCCTTATTTCAAGCATGCAGACACCATACTCTCCCAGGGATGAGCACTTCCAACATTTTATCATCACAAAAAACATTAAAGAAGCATTATCTCACCTTGTTAGGAGCAAAAACAACACTTTCTACCTTTTAGTAGTGCAAAAAGCACATTTTCACCTATAACCTGTTTTGAGCTTTTTAAGAACCTATTGTAATAGTCTTTGAGCAGGACATTGACACCTTTAGCTTGCCAAAAAGTCATGAATACCCATGCCATACCAATTTTCCACCTTTGATAAAAATTAAACTTGTCAGGCGCAACCATGCAATACAAAGCATATTCTTACTCTTCATACTAAGAGCAACACTATGAGTCCAAAACTGACTTCTTAGAGCAAAAATTACCAATTTCAACATGCAACCACAAATAAAACAATATTTGACTCAGCCAAATATCACTCCCCTTGGACACGACACCTCCATTTCTAGATCAAGAGAATAAATTTGAGCTACTAGGCTAACTATCATGCCTTGAAATCAAATTTACATCTTTTTCAAGGTCCAAAACAACATTTTCATCTAAAACTAGCATACCAAATAAATAAATAAGCATTCATACTCCATCACAACTTTGAAAAGGAGAAAACATCAATTTATTACCTTTTAATCTTTGAGAACACAAGGAATCCATCAAGAGGATTTCTCTTAAGCCCCCTTTCTAGTAATGCACGTACAAACTTGTAGAAATCTTGAAGAGTGTGAAATCTTCCTTCCATATATGTAACTAGCCATTTATGCATTTGTACATGTATTATGAGCCAAATAACATCTTTTCAAGCTCTTCTTGTCATCACCTAACTCCCTTGGGAGTGAACTCTACCTGATATCAAATGAACACTATAATTACTTCTTAGGACATCTACAACTATGATATACAATGGAACACGATTTCCTTCAAGAGTTGTGTAAGAGACTAGCAAGAATCACTCATGAAGAAATAAAAATATTGAAATCACTCATCATGCAATAAACCATCTGATATAGATATGAACATCATCTTCTCATAGTCTTAGATACTTTTATATTGCATTTACACAATTTCCCTTACCTTGTAGGTGCTGATTCTCATACTCGGTGAGAGTAATCTTGCATAGAAGACAATGTTTCTTCATCAAAAACAGGGTAGTATGAATCACTTCGAGCACTATAGATCACTTACAGGACCTACTTGAGGCACATCTACCCTTCACAGATGATGTAATGCCTATAGGTTCATATCATACCTTTTCCACTTAGGATTTAGTGTCTTACTCTTTCTAGAAACCCTGTCATGTTTATCTATCAAGTAGACCACTCAAACACTTGTCCAATCAAGGCCATACATGACTCCCGATCATACATTTCCCTTTCACGGACCCTTTACAATCATAAAAATCATAGTCATGCCTTATAGGTACTATACTAACTTGTAGATCAACATCACAATGCATTTGTTCTTGTAGAAACTCTATCACGAGACCTCTTATTGTTCATACTAATAAGATGAAGATAACATTTCAATCATAACCATATCTATAAGCTTAGAAGGTCTTTAAGAAAACTGAAAAAAAAACTTGGAATCCACATGAAATACTCTGTGATCACATTTCTTCAAGCTACATAATTAAACCTTCTCATTTCCTATAGCATATCATATTTTGTACCCTTACTTATATAGTCTTACACTCCATTACTGAGACCACTTGCACTTATTATCATATCTTTTTGAGAAATCTATTAAGCTTCCTTAGCATCAATGGACCATTTAAGATGATGGACATTCCTTTGATCACCTTGAACCCTTATTGCTCTTAATAGTTTAACTGACATATAGCCCTTCATATTGACTAATACACATCTGGACTATACTTCAAAGTGAGAGACATGACATTTCGACTTTGTATAGACATATTTAGATAAGCTGTGCACCTCAAAATATTCAAATTTTAGTTCTTGCCTTTTCACAAAGTGATTAAAGAAACCTTTTTATGTGCAAACCCTAGAACACACTCTTAAATCTCTCATTGTTCTTTGATTGAGATCACACACAGGATATGCATTCATTCTTAAGGATATACCTCTATGTTCCTTAACCATTGATTCTATTTAACAACCTTTCTTTTTCTTTCAAAAACACATTTGCATACTATGGATTTAGACCCTCGTTACACCTTAAAGACCTCTTTTCCTGATCAAAGTCAACTATGGAATTCTCAAACTTCATCTTCTTGGTATTGATCTCATGCTTAAAGCATTCACATCATTGTTATAAAGCACATTGAAGCCTCTTTTCTTGACAAAAATACAAATTATTTCAAGATTTCCCGAAATATTAACATTCTTAGAACATAAGTCTTCTTGATTCCTTGAGATATCCATGTCAATATGTTTTGTACCAAATTTTAGTCTTGAACCCCACAATTTGATCCTCCAATTTTCATATTCCATCCATGAGAACACTCGTTAAAACTAAGTCATGGCGAGAAGCTCCAAAAGTGCCCATATTATCCCTTATGAATTTTAACCTTTTCTAATACCTTTGAAGCTACATTCTCTAGCACTCTCAACAACTTGTATCATGATTTGAGAGCATGATCATCATTTTCTTTTACTGTAGCCACCCAAGTTTGTTTTAACAACTTCAAGGATACGAGAAAAGAGTCCTTTTTTCAAAAGTAACCTGATCTCGATGACCCAAAGACCTTAAAAACAACCTTAGAGAATCATTTAATCCTTTTGAGGCTCCTAATACAGGATCCAATAACACACAATCCAAGATGCATGCCTAGAGCAATTATAATGACCAAAACACATCATTGTTTGACAAGAGGTATGATCAATTTTGACACATGAGGACCTTATGAAATGACATAAGTACAAAATGATTCTCTTTAGAAGACACATCATAGAAATTTTCACACCTACATAACCCTTGCTTTTGAAGCTCGTGATAACCACAACATATACCTCTGATTAGGAATTTATTCTATGGTACTCCACATACTGTAAACTCTTGATAACTATGTAATATACTCACTCAACTTACTTAAATACTCTTTTCATGAGTTTTATAATACTAAAGACCTCAAATGAGACGTCAATATGATTCTTGAACACCTTTGAGTCATCTAAGACTTATTATACACCATAAAAATGCAAATATTTTCTTGTAAACACAATCATACACTATTTGATACACAAGATCTAAGACCAAGACACTAGAACTTGACCAACCATATATAAATAGTAAAACCATGCTATATGACTTGAAGAGACATACCTTAACACAATGGTGAAGACACATACTTGACTATGACAACACACACTCACTCCAAAGCTTCATTTGCACCTATACACATATGAGAACCTAGTAGAGGTCTCAAGCTCTCTTCTTGCACCTTGAATGAGTCGTCCTATTTTTATTCAACTTTATCATAGTGGATCCCTTTTTTAGCTCAGTCACATTTGTGGAATCCTATTTCATACTTTGACTAGTCTCATCCTTATTTTTATGCTTGAACTTGTGGATTAGTTCTTTGAGTCTCTTTCTTCAACGATCCTAAATTAAATAACCTTACAATGTGCCCTATCTTATGGCACCTAAAGCATTCCACTTTTCTTCCTTTGCACTCATAAGCTCTATGTCCATATCCATTGCAAGCATAGCAATACCCATAGAATTTTCTTACATACATTTTTGTGTTTGATAGCCCATTTTTCAATCTTTGCAAGATGTCCATTTTCATGGGAATGATAGCATTCAGCTCCATATATTTGAGTTACTTTTTTCTCCTTCTTGTATTGACATTCCTCTTCCTTATTTTCTTAACAATGTTCCTTTCCTTTTCCATCATCCATCTTTTCAACCTTAGGACTACAAAAATAGCCCTATGTCCATAATAACCATATTTGTAAAAATACCATGAAGAAAACCATACATATATGCATTTGCTAGTTGATAGGTGATCTTCTAAGAGGTGGGAGCCTTAAACTCTATCCCTTGCTTAGATGCTTTCTTTTATTTTATTCTTGAACTTATTCTTCTTCATTCTTCTTGGATGAATCCTCATTGAAGCCTAGTCATGTCCTATAACCATATACAATTTTTTTTCCAACATCCTACTTAGAATTTCTTAGCTTCCTTGAAAATATAGTATTTTTCTTATCATAGTGTCTAGATATTTATTAAAATCCTCTATTTATTTCCTCTTGATCTTTAGCTTACCTTGTTCCTCTTCAAGTTGAGTGATTAAAACCTTGACTATTTCTCTTTCTCAACCTCATGTCTCATACATTCTTCTCAAATCAACTTGTGCCTCCTCATCTTGAGTTCTCAAAACCTTGACTACTTCTTCATGAGCTGCAACCAACCTGTCAATCTTGTCTGCATTCTCACCTACCCATCTCCTTATCATGAAGGTATTACCCTCAATTGTTTCCAATGATGGAGGTGCCATCTTGTCACAAAATATCTCCCTCTAGCTTGTTAGGCTACTTCCAAGTACCTTCTCGGATACCAATTTTTGGAGGTGATGAGGAATGTGAGGGGGTGAATCATTCTCCAATAAAATTTACTCAACTTACTTTAAACCCTAACCAGATAAACTCATGTAGAACACATCAAAGCATATGAACCTTTTCAATGAAGTAAAATCAATGCAAGGAACACACTATAAAATCAAATAAACATATATTGATAATAAAATTAGATCCACACACACTTATATAGATGCTCAAATAAGATCACAAGGTGTAATGTCTTCAACAATGATCCACAAGATATAATAAAGTGCTCTCAAGACAATCAATGTCTCATGAATACATATGAAGAAGTAAAACTATGAGAATGTATTCAACCTTAAATATAAGATCTAAAAACTCCTTAGAAACCTAAAAATTACATCAACATGTTATGAATATAGCATTCAAATACAAGCATAAAAATCTGCCCTCCTCCAACATGCTTTTAAAGAAACAATACCAAATTTGTACTTTCTCAAATTCTCCTCATGAAAAATCAACCAAATACTTTCATAGAATGGAATTCTAGGGATTTCAGGATAGGCCCAAAGGGTTTTACTTTTCAGCAAAAAGGTTCTTCAAAAGAAGATAAAAGGGGTTTCTAAAAGCTAGAAACAATATGCCCATAACTTCACTTTTATAGCCTCTCCAAGGTTCAAATTCAAAATCAAACATTTTCCCTCCTTTTTCTCAACCCATGCATCATATAAAAATTCTAAATTCAAATCATAACATCCACAAGTGACCCAAGTAGGTCGGCCTAGCCTAAACCATCATTTTATGTCCCAAAATGGCTCAAAACCCCATAGGCACAAAGATAAAAATGTCCTTCAAAACCACCCTTAGTCATAACCCATAAATCACCAAAAATTTAAATTAAAATTTAAACAGCATACATGGTTTTAATTAATAACAACCAATCAAATTATTTTGTTTAACGGGCCCAATGCTTTTTGTATATCTCAAAATTGTTGTTTCATTCACCCTTCAGACCACCCTGAAACTTTATTAGGCCACCAAATCACTTCTACTAAAATAAACCATGCCATGTGAAAAATAAATGGAAATGGAATAACATGTAGAATACTAATAGTAAAGTTATAAGCCATGAAACATCCATCTCTTCAAACCACAACTACTTTTGTCTTCATCAAAACAACCTTTTGAAAACGTTGTTTCCAAAGGTTAGCTCATAAAATCATTTAAATAGTAAAGACCTAAAAATTGATTAATTTAATTAAAAATTCATCCCTCTTCACATTAGAAGTGATATCAAGCATCACCCAATCCATATCATGCTTCAAACAAGTCCAAACTTTCACCTGAACACATGTCTTGAACTATGAGAAATATTTCTATGTAAATAATGCCCTACAAACCCTACCAAATCACCTCACCATGAATTAAAAAATCATATAAATGCAAATATATCTGATTCCTATTTACAACACAACTTTAATCATCTACAAAATCCACATTTAGCTCAAGTTATAGCCATTTTACTGAACCGTGCTATTTGAGATCCCAAAATTGCCCTTTGACTAGTCAACCGATTTGGACCTCAAAACACCATGTAGCTATATGAATTTATACTAAAAAAATCATGAACATAAATAAAATCTCTCATACATCATGCACCATCAATTTTTCATGCTACTCCTTTGGACCATTTTGTCCTAAAACCTTCTTCTTCAAACAACTCCCAAAAACATTGTTTCCAAAGGTTATCTCATAAAATAATTTATTCAAAAATTAAATACCTAAAATTTGATTCATTTGATGTCACATTAATCTTTATTCACGTTCTAGGAGATATAAATTATCACCCAATCCATCTCATGCTTAAAATAAGTCCAAACTTTCACTGAACAAATCATGTTTTGAATCGCCAAAAATATTTCTATCCAAATAATTCCCTTGAAACCCTATAAAATAACCTCACCATGATTAAAACCTCATATCAATGAAATATATTTGAATCATATTTCCAACACAACTTGAATCATCTCAAAATCCACATTTAGCTCAAGTTATAGCCATTTTACTGAACCACTGTTATTTGAGATCCCAAAACTACCTTTTGACCAGTCAACCTATTTGGACCTCAAAACACCATGTACCTATATGATATTGTCCTTAAAAATTAGTGAACATAAGTAAAAACTCCCATACATCATGCACCATAAATTTTGTATGTTATTCCTTTGGACCATCCTGTCATATAACCTTCTTCTTTGGAAACTGTTGTTTTTAGGTGGGGCCCACTCATCAGCATGACCTCAACCATACATTTCTAGAAATCCAAGAGAGTCCTATACAAAATAAAATCATAAAATTTTATGAAGAAATAAAAAATAGGTCACTATTCTTCACTTGCTACAAATTGATCATAGCTAGGGTTTAACTAGGGTTTTAGGCCACTTTATCTTCTTAACATTTGTTCATAAAAACCTTACAATAAAACCTCCTAATTATTTTTTTAAAACCTTGTAAACTCACCACATAAACATCCCTGAAATCCACAAGGTCCCATGTAAATAACAAAATTCTAACGAGCATAAGGAGTACCAACTCGAGCTATAATTTCAC
The DNA here is from genome assembly GCA_018340775.1 of Taxus wallichiana var. yunnanensis. Taxonomy (NCBI): domain Eukaryota; kingdom Viridiplantae; phylum Streptophyta; class Pinopsida; order Cupressales; family Taxaceae; genus Taxus; species Taxus wallichiana. Next base: position 727,415,706 of record CM031238.1, read on the forward strand.
TAGATTTTGACATGGTCTCACATAATCAGTCATATATGGAAAAATACACATCATGGGCACCTAATTTTTTTAAAAATAACTATGACTCATCTCTATAATGTATCCAATCATCGTAATTTCAATGTCATATCTCAATCTTTCCATAACTAAGACTTACCTATGCTTGCATGTTAGATCCTCACTGTAGAAGCTAGGGTCAACTGAAATAATGCAATAACTAAACAAGAAACCTTTGCAAATGACCCAAACATACCTCATATGACATGATATACCTGAATTAAAGCTTCCATGAGCTCATATAGCTCCAAACCACTCTGTCACACCTCTAAGCTACTATACCTGCTCCCAATGAACACCTATAACCAAGTGATCCACTTGTACCTATGTACCATGCCACTGTTGTGAGTGCTCAAGCACCCTAAAAAAATCCTATCCATCATGTCAACATGCTTCTCAAGAATACAAGAAGCTCATGTTGTCAAGATGCATCTCCTAGGCACCTGAATAGGCTTGCAAGAGCAAACACACCTCACTGAATCTCACTGAAGCAACTCGTAAACATTTACAACACCATGTTAACATCATATACATCATCATAAGATCATCATACAACATTCACTTTGTAATTAATGTGGTTTTTCATCAATGAAAACACCTATTAGGACCACATGCCAACATTGTCATTCCTTTCTAACTAATTTCAATACTAAATCATTTCCCTCAAAACCACGCTTAGTGCACCCCAAATGCATGCTAGCGCATTCAATGTCACAATAATGCACTCAACCATGCACAAACACACTTACATGCATTCTAACACACTTATTGGCATGCTAGCGAACATACTTTTATGTTAGCACAAGGATGTTAACGCTAGCGTACTTTATGGGTTATCTTTAACACACCTACATAATTGCACTAGCATTATTTTCATATTTTATACTAACTAAAATGCATCATAAATGCACTTAAATGTTCAATTTTTTTAACTTACCATCAATTCATCATCAAGACCTCATTCATATAACCAAATTCAATCCATGTGATGTCTACATGCAAGAAACTGTGACATATGTTGATCAAAGAAAACTTGATAGAGAAAGCACACAAGAAGTCCGCGTGGGAAAGCAAGTCATACGTAAAGGTGCGAATGGATAGGGAGGACATGCACACGTAGTGTTCATTTTTGGGGCTTAGCCATTTTCACTCATAAAGGTCTATTTTTAGAGATGGCATGCAGCACACAAACAAGGCAAGAGACATGCACGCCACACATTGGATATTTTTGGAGGATTGGATACGAAGCACTTTTCATGGACATAGGCTGAAAATAGATCTGCTACTTCACAATTAGCTAGTAGTAATCTATTGTTAGCACACTTACATGTGTGGCTAGTTTTGTAAAGGCACGTGGTTAAGAATAGCATGTGACCTATTATTGGAAAGGATAAGTGGTGAAGGGCAAGTCCCCACCCTTATATATATGTAGTAGACTGTGTAATAGAGAAAAAATATATAGAGGAGATCATGATAGAGAGGTGATGAGATCAAGACATACAGTGTTATGCTACTACGTGCATACTTTTGATATTGTAATGAAGCTTCTGTAACTTAATGCATTGAATATAATGGAGGATATTGACTAAATCTAAGTATTAGTTCTATGAGTATCTGAATCTAGTATGCTTTTGATCTCATCATGGTTAGTACTTAGTTCTATTTTTTTCCTTGGATATAGATCTGGTATGCTCTGTAGAGTGATGTGCTAGTAATAGAACTATATATGTTAAGTCTTCGTCATGCTAACATCTTGCTACAACAACCCTAAAGAGGGACCTAGTACCATTACGCACTTTGGGTGAGTGATGTGCCAACACGCATAGGGGTTTCATTGGGTTTGTGTCCCTAAATTCTAGGTTACACCACCATCTCTCTCACAAACTCAAATCTCAAAATCATCTTTAGCTAACAACACACAAGTAGTTGAAAAAAAGACTTATGATTTTTTCTCCAACCCACCCTTCTATTTCACCCTTCTTCCAAACCCTAATTTTAGCCTTGAACCTTTCTTTCTCCTTTTAAGAGCCCATTTTACCCGTTTCTCCCATGGAGATTTTCTATAACTCATATCAAGTGGCCTTCCATTGCCTTATTAAACGACCATCTGCCCAGTGGGAACTCCTTAACATGATACGAACCCGTTGGGGCATCCAAATTTTTCCAAGGGAAAATCATGCGATCCATTACACTTCTTTATCGTTCGTTCACTAATCTACACATGCCTACTATCTTTAAAGCACTATTACTTCATAATAAAAATTTAAAGAGGGGAAAATGTAGACACCCTAAAATATCTCATTATGCATTCTAAACCTCTAAAATCATCTTATAATCACTTCATGACACATTACAACCATTTTTGAACTATTACGACCACTTTTGATACATTCCGCTACTTTACAACCCTTAACAACATTCTACGACATTGTCTTGAATCACACTTCTATCATCCCCACAACTTCCCTAATTACTTTTATCACTTGCACAATGTTCCAAATCATTAATTATTCTCATACCCCATTCCTAGGATTAATTAATTAACCTTATCACTCTCATTATACATCCCTTACCCCATTAGCTAATTTAATATCAAAATAATTAAATAAATCATCCACTTATCCATTTCCACCTCATCTCTAATCCACTTCCACCTCACTAGTTGACATCTCAAGTTGACTAAAGCAAATCAAATCATGACTAAGGCTAAAAATCATTAATTATATTCAAGAGGACAAGTTTAAATTAAATTAAATCATAGATTTGAGTTAACTAAAACATATCCCTTGAATCATGGCTTTTCAAATTAAAGAAAAACTCTCTCAAGCTAAAACTCACGTCACTTTTTGGGTGAATAAAACAAAAGACATGAATTAATATTTAAATAAAACCTTTAAATATTAAAAATGCATGCCACTTTTTCCAAACTCAATGACAATTCACCCAATCAAGCTCAAAACAACAATTTATCTTTCCAATCAAATTGGAAACTCAAAAAAATCATTCTAGTCATGCTTTAGTTAGCTTCATATTAGAAAATCTTTTACACAAATTAAGGATCTAGGATTATATTCCCTCAAATATAAATAAATAATCATCCCTATCCATTTATCATCTTTGGAAGCTTAATAATTTGCATTGTTATTGTGTCAAATTTCCATTCAATTTTACACACCATTATGTTGTCCATTTGATCAAGAATCCGTCAATAAAATCCAATCAGGTCATTTAAATTTCGTAGCTTAAATCTACTTCCATTTGGAAAAATTTTGGAGAATCCACACCCATTAGATCATAGAAATTCGACAAGCTCGGTGTTTCATTCTAAGCTTCATCCAATCTCATCTAAGGTTGCAATGAGATATGCAAGAAGGATCATGTTTGCACATTGTGTTTATTTTTCCCCTTATTTTGTTGTTCTCTTGTATACACATACGTTAGGAAGGATTCCCCTCATATCAATATATTCCTAAGAAAAGGATTTCGAATGAGAGCTCAATCTGTAAAAATTTTAAATCTTCCTCTTATGTCAACCAACTATTAATATTCAATGGTTCCCCTAGTTGTACTTTTATTTTCTTAGTTTACGGTTGATTTGAGATTAATGAGGGAATTCCATTCAATAATGAATTTAGTGGGAGGATTTGAGGATGTAATTTGTGCAATGTTATCGTAGTCTCACCAAAAATTCCCCCTTAAAACGAATTATAGGGGTAAAGAGAGGATGCCAAAGTGCTGGAGTTTTATGTCATCTTCTTCCCGATGACATTTTCTTGACTCTTTTGCATATCTTTGGACTATGATTGACCGCCAGGGAATAAATACTTCCCATGATGTCGGTTTCATCGATATTATTCACCCATAAAGATATATTTGGAAAGAAAGGCTTAACATGTGGGTAAAAATAAATCTCCTTTACACTCAATCCATTTGAAATGGTCATCTCTCAAGATGTGCAATCTATAAGGGCGATTGTGGTGAGCCAAGGTCTACCTAAATTTAAAGGACGACCTTTATTTTGAGTCTAGTGTTTCGATAGCAAGAAATGTATAGGGTATTCCAAGGCTTCTATGGTAACTACAACATTCTCAATTATCCATTTTGTCTTTGCAATGGTTTGACTAACCATTTGTAAGATTATGGTATTTGGTTATATATTAGTTAGAGACAAGTTTGAGAGCATATCAACAATCATGACATTTATAACAACTCATAAATCTACAAGAACACTAAGTATGATAATATTTCCAATAAAAATAGTAACCACATGAATTCTTGTATTTCCATACTCGGGAGGAAGAAGTTATCCTACTACTAATTCAACTAATTTTCCATCTACTTGTATGGTCTTAGGATATTGTTTTACTCTTCCTAGAGTTTTGATGTATAATTATGACTTGTATAAGTGGAATCCCAATGCTAAGGCATTTTAGTTCTTGTATGAACTCAAATTTATAGATTCTATTAGCGTGTTGATTTGCTTCTTTTTCTCTTAGTCTCTCTGGAAATGGTATAGTTGGTGAATTAGGAGTTTTAGTGGTTGTTTCTCATACAATGGTGGTTTATAATTTGATTCATCTGTCTCTTATTTTTCCCCAAATATTTATTTAATGATTGGTGAAGAAGGGTGTGGAAGAGTCTTTCTGAATGGAGTTGAACATTAGCAAAACTAATGGAATTTAAATTAATAGAGTTTTCGGATTCCAAAGTATATACATGGGTTCCCTATTTTATAGTTTTAGGATTGGCCATAGGTTGAGAAAGAAATTGTGGTTCATTAACCTAATCTAGTTAAGGTTATTGGTTGTGATGGGAAGGTCTAGGAATCAAGACTTGTTGGTTTTACATGTTTTGGTTATGCTTTTGACCTTAGAATTATTAATTGTAGCTTTTTTGGTTATAGTTCTATGAGGGTACCCATGTTTGTTGATACTATTGAGGTACCCATTGCGGTTGATATTGGTTTGACCAAGGTGGATTATTCCATTCTTGAGGATGTATTGAACCCAAGGTTGTGGGACATGACATGTCATGTTTCATTGATTTGTAGGCCATTGGTTTCTAGGAACAAAAGGATTAAAATGTTGGTTTGAAGGAAATTTTCCACCTTGTCTCCGACCTACATAACTAATTTTTTTCCTCCCGATGGGTATTTTTCTTTATACAATCATTAGTTGTTGGGAGCAAGCTACATTGACTAGTTGAGTGGTTTAGATCACGGATGCCACAAATATCTACCTTGTCTAGTGGGCAATTCTTGAGCACATCTTTAACTCTACATCTTGGGAAGTAAATTGATAAAGGCTTAGAATCCTTAGATTTTACTTGTATATTATCCTGTAGAGAGGTATTTAAGTACATTAGGATATAAATTTTGAGATTGGATAAATCCTCCATCAATTGGCTTACTTCACTAATTTTATTATTATTTTATTTCTTTTGAACTAGTCTAGTCCTTGAATAAATTCTATAAATATCAACAATATTTGTAAATCATGGTTTTTTTACATCACCTTTACACATTAAATTAGTAACATCCCTATATTTATCATTCGACCCTATGAGAAATATAGTTTTACTTAACTCTTGGTCCAGTCCATTACACATCGTTTGTGGAGAACAAGGTATCTATTAAGATAATCCTCAAGGATTTCATCTTCCTTTTGGGTCATCCCCAAGAGTTCTTCTTTATGGTCATGAACTCTGCACTAATATTGATACTTAACTAGGAAATTTGATTTTATTTTATCCCAATTACGAATAGATTTAGGGAGTTGAAGGGAACAATTTTAGCTTTTGGTTATTGCATGCACCCAAATTTGCATGGTGCTACATTGTCAAAATAGTTAAAATCCCCAATGATGATAAAAACTTGATTCCAATGATATCCAAGTCCAATTTCTCACGTGTAGCATGTTCTTGTATATTTTTTTACCTTACTTGTCTTTTTCCAACTTTTTCACACTTTCCTTAGTTGTTTTGAAACCTTTTTCCTAACATTTTGGCCTTTAGTTATGGAACCGAACTGACAGTTGTGTAAGCAATGGTCTCGCTTTGAGTGGAGGTTACACGAACACCATGGCAATTCCGTAACTAGTGGTCTATATAGATTGGTGGTTCCATGCACATTTAACCAAGACTTTGCCAATGTGTTATGAATGCGTGTTGCCTTCTTCTAACTCACTTCTCACACATTTCTTGACCAAATTAGTTGTTCTTGAGCTTGTTATATGCATATAGTCTTCTTCTTCCTTCCTTACTATTATTATTAAGTTAACTTCTCCTCCTTGTGGTGATCGCACTTATTGGTTGACAAGTGTGCTTGACCACTTCACTACAAATTTTATATAAAAAACAAGATTTTTCCTGAAGCATTGGTTCCATTATTTTGATTTGGAATTGCATTGTTATGATGTCGGAATCTTGCCAAGAAGTACACAAGAAAACACAGTTCATTTTCCTTGTTATTCTCTTGCTTGCATTGCTACTGAATTCCCGCAAACTAACTAGCTCTAGCACCTCCTCATTTCTTTTGCACACTTCTAGCACAGTTCCTTGGACACATTTGGATATCTCATTGGAAAATAAGCTTAGGGGATCATAAAGCATAACCAACATTGGAATTGTCTCTGCACTACATTTCCACATTTGAGGTGTTCTTATATTCCTATTAAATTTCTTTATTTAGATAAATTTAATTCACGACTTTTAGAATATCATATGTTTTAAAGAATTACAATCCACTAAAGTTTTATTTCCAACTTCCATTGAGGATTTCTTCTCAACTCATCCCTGTGGATTGTATGGGAAGGATTAGGGGAAGTTATTATGCCAAAATTATTTCATTACCTCATTTAGAAGTATCTATAGGTTTCTTTTGTGTATTAATTAGTTTTTTCCTACATACGAGCAAGGCTTCTATTGAAAAATTCCTCCCTGCTTATCCCTATGGATCTGTAAGGGAAGTGAGTTTGAAAAAGCTTCTATTTCTATGCATTTCATTGAGTTTCTTCATTTCAAAAAGCTTATGTAAATCCTATTATTTTACTAGGGAAGATTCGAGGGATGAATTTATTCGAGAATTTTTACAATATTCCCGTGATTCTAAGGTAGAACCAGAGGAAGTCAATATCCACAACTACAAATTAGGAAAATATTCATTTTAATTAGATTAGATTAAATACTTTCTGCAACATGGAAATAGCCACATCCGGCTATTTCACTGTTTAGTTTAGTTTATTTTAGAGTAGAAGCAATTTTCATTTAATTAGAAGAAGTTGTATTGTATGTGTAGATTTATTTTATTTAATTCCAGAAAACACAAAACCCCAAAAACATTAGATTAAATTAGTTAGTTTCTTTTATTTGTCTTATTTCCTTTCTTTTAAAAATCATTGAAAATACAAAAACAAGTAGATTATATTTATTTCATCGTCTCTCAATTAATTAGTTTCCTTTTGTTAAATTAATTAGTTACATGTAGATTTAATTAGATTCAAGGAGAGTAATCGATTTGGTTTAATTTAAATTTGCTTTCATTCCTTTGTTAATTTAGGCACATAGATTTAATTAGATGGAAATTAACACAACTCCCTATGTTTCCTTAGTTTTCCTAGGTTACTTGAACGTTGACCTTGCCTCTTTCGATTCTTTGTGTGTTTTTAATTTCCTTAGATTAATTGTTTTCATGTCCACATGACTATCCAAGGCCCTATACAACCTAGAAAAAGAGTGTGTGATCCAAGAGTACAACAACTGAACATAGTTATACAACTCACCGATATTGATCGGGCCCTCGAAAAACCTATATTCCAAACCACTCCAAATCGCCAAGTATTATCTCACAGATTATAGACCTCGAATGATGAAGCTCATAAAGATAACGAGTTCTATCATAATCCACCTGGTTGAGACTAGATTCTGTAACCCATATATGCATCCTTCCCACACGTCTATTCTCACACCTCCATGACCTTGTATGGATATTTTTACACAAATGAGACACATGACGATTCCCATGTATCCCACAACCCATTCAAGATATATTTGGTGATTCTGATATTTATCTAAACCTTCGTGTAACCATTATACTTGACCATTATATCTCACCTAAGTAGGTTAGACATGCATTCATTTCCCATAGTGCCTGTACAAGACATTAGTTTGCCTTGATTTACCTTCTATGCTTTTTCACCTATTTTCACATATTCCACCTATTCATCCTATTTATCCATTCCATAGCCATCTTTCCATCTCATATTAATTGTCCTGCCACAAACTTGGGAGGTCGAGTGCATCCTAGAGTCATGTGTTGATTCCTAGATGTACAAAATTGGTGAAACCGAGGTTGCATCTACATACGTAGATCCTCGAGTAACTCCTCATTTAGACAAGCTCAAATAAACCTAAGATTATAGGCCTAGTTGAGTTAGAAATTGAATCAGAAGTCCACGTGGCAACTCACATGTGTGATTATTATTAGAAACCTCTCCCCATTTATCTCTCCATGTTAGATGATACACCGGTAGCTCCTAAACCAATAGGTACCTATGATTTCATCAAGGATTTGACTAAGACCTTTTCCCACATTTCCTTTTTGGATTTTTTATAGAATTCCCTCCACATTGATCTGATTTATTATAAGCACTAGGTCTTGGCCATATAATCCACATCACCCCTCCTCTGAGGCTCAAATCAATCATATATACTTTGATGTCTATCCCCAAGGGAATTCCGAGAGAGATGTTGGATTTGTGTCCGATATCGCAAGATACCTACTAACGTTGAGTTATTGTAGAGAGGCGATACCATGTTGTACTTGTAAGTTTGGATTTATAACAATTACGTTAAGCGAGCTATGATAGATGATGGGGATGCTATTAATATAGTCCCTTTCTCATTTTTGTAAAAGTTAGGCTATGGAGAAACGAATTGTTCCTCCACCTGAAACACGCTGAGAGGCTATAATAGTGTCAAGGTAACTTCTATTAAAATCATAGTCCTTACAAATCACCCTTGGACCTAAGACCGTGTTGATTGAATTTTATATTATAGATTAGGAAACTAACTATAATATGATTCTTGGTTGACCCTGGATTCATAGAATGAAGGAAATTCCTTCTATGTTATTCCAAGAATTCATATTCTTACATCTAGGGAATGTCTTTGTGGCTTAAGGTGACCCAACGTTGTTCAAAAAACACTTAGCCAACCTCAAGAAGAAACCCAGGGTTCACACTGAATTCAAACTCCCGTCCAACCAGCTTAAAGAATCCAAATCCTCCCTAGGGATCAATTCCCATGTCTAAACTTGTGTTAATGACTGAGTTAGAACCACCTAAGGTAATTAAAGGGTTGGATGTTAATAATTTTTTTTTGTTATGGTAGAAACCATGTCAACAAAAACCATGGCTGAATTTGTTAAGCTTTTGGAGAATGATTTTCCTATTATTCTCCCATTTGATTATTTTGGCATAGGTCATGCTCTTGGAATTACCTCTCTTTCATCCAAAGTGTCTGTGATGAGATTTGTGCAGTTGAGGTCTCGGAAGTTAAGGAAGAAAAATCCAAGAATAATCAAGATTTTATCTTCCCTAATGACTATTGGACTCTCAACTATGACGGTGCAAAGTTCTACTTTAGCATTGGGGTAGGGGTGATCCTCACTTCCCTTAAGGGGAGGGTCATGCCTTTTTCTTTCAAGTTGAACTTTGAATGCACAAACAACATACCTGAATATGAGGCTCTACTTATTGGTTTTACTATGGCCAAGAGTATGGGTGTGAATAATGTCAAAGTCTTGGGTGACTCTCAACTCATTGCTAATCAAGTCTTAGAAGTCTATGAGACCAGAGCAAAGCACCTACAACTCTACAAGTCCATCGTTCTTGAGCTTTACAAGGGTTTTGATTTTATCTCCATAGAAGCTATTCATGAGAGAAAAACCTATTGGATGATTCCATAACCACTTTATCCTCTCATTTTTTCCAAGTGAGGACATGAAGGTAATCAATTCATTGTTTTAGTCTGAGTCGAGCCTTTGGTTCAAAGGATGCCAACCAATGCAATTTTGGCATACATTGAGGCTAAGAATGAGCCCATCACATTATATTTCATGGAAAATGATGAGGCAATCTTAAGATACCTCAATGCTCATAACGACTTTCATCCTGCAGCACCATAAGAAGGGATTTTCCCTTATACTTGACCCTTCCTCTTACTCCATATATCGTACGATGAATTCTCGCTTCTTCTAAATATTTTGAAATCTATGAAGTCAAGGAAGACTTGGAGCTGCCTCTAGCCCCACCTAAGTTTGAAGAGGGTAATACCTTTTTAATTGAAGGAACGATAGACATAAACATAAGGACAGAGGAAGAACCCAAAATCTGAAACTCGCTTCTTTGTTGTCTACATAAGAGATAGAAGTACACACAAAGGTGCTTAAAGAGAATTTAAAATCCTTCACCTTTAGCTATAAGGAGATGACGGGAGTGTCCCTTGATTTTGTAGTGCAAAACCTAGTTACAAAGCCCGATGCTAAGCTTGTGAAGAAAAATGTGAGACCTATGAATCCAAAGGTGGATTTAATGGTTAAAGAGGAGGTAATGAAACTCTTGCAAGTAGGGTTTATCAAGCTTGTAGATTATTCCATATGGGTGTCAAACATCGTCCCAGTTCTAAAAAGAATGGGAAGATACACATTTGCATTGATTTCAGGGACATTAACAAGGCTTGTCCCAAAGATGATTTTTCACTAACCTCAATTAATGTCATCATTGATGCAATAGCTGGGTATGAGTTGTTGTCTATTATGGACAATTTTTCTAGTTATAACTAGATTAGGATTTCCAAGGAGGACCAAATGAAAAATACCTTCACAACTCCTTGGGAACCTTATGTTATGTAGTCATGCCTTTCAGCTTGAAGAATGACATAGCTTCTTACCAAAGGGCAAATGACCTACATTTTTCATGATATTATTAATAATATTGTGGAGTCGTATGTTGATGACCTACTGGTAAAAGCAAAGAAGCATTGCGATCACCTCAAAGTGCTTCACTTTCATTCTCTCATGCCTAATTGAGTATGGAGTAACACTAAATCTTGAGAAATGTATGTTTAGAGTAATAAAAGGCAAGATGCTAGGAAACATCATCTCATCCTAAGGAATTGATGTTGATCCAACAAATATTCACGCAATTTTGGAGATTTCCTTGCCCACCGATGAGTCAAGCATCACTTATTTCTTAGGTAATATTGGGGAAATTCACAGTTTATCCTTGACTTAACGTATTCCATTCACCCTATCAATGGATTATTGAAGAAATATTGTTACAAAATTTTGACAACTAAGTGTCACGAAGCATTTGAGTCAATAAAGCGCTTCCTTATGTCGCCACCTATGCTCATACCACTAAAATATGACCTTCCTTTGATTTTATACTCTCAAGCCACTGATGTCTCGATTGCATGTATGTTAGCACAAGAGGATGACGATGGTCATGAGTGGGATATTTATTTCATCAACTATACTCTTCTTGATTATGAGATGTGATACACGCAAGTGGACAAGGAGTTCTTGGCTATAGTTTTCACAACAAAGAGTTTGAGACACTACATGCTTAACCAAGAAAAATGAGTAATAGTTAAATCTGACAGGTTGTGAACATTCTTAAACTAGGTTGTCTTGTCTAAGAAGATTGGCCACTTCATGATCCGAAAATGGTACTTAAATTTTTAGAGTACTTAGAAAATTATTAGATTTTAAAACTTGACAGCTGATTAAGAGTATTTAACCAATTTTGGGAGCTCTTGAAACCCAAATCCTTAAAAAAAATTTAAATAAATAAATTATCCTTAATTTCTAGCTTAAGTGATTAAAATGAATCTAGTATAAATCCATTTTTAAAAAATCACAAGTTGAATTCAAATCATACACTCAAACTGAATTCTTGAAACCAAATTTGATAAGTGCATTCAAATTTTGTTGTGGGTTATTGATACTAAAATGTTCCTTCAATCCTATTACTAGTTAATTGTTTGCTTCACCAAATTAATTAGTTAATCTAATTAACATTTTTATCTGATCGAAATCTTCAAAAATTGAATTAAAATCCATACAACATAAGATTGATAATGAAGTTCACCTTAAGGTTACATCTCCAGATTCATAAAAAGTGAATCAATCTATAAAATGACAAATGAAATACAATAACCCTTAAATAATGTCTAAACAAATCAAAACCTATAAATCACCGATCAAAGACATTGGAAACTCTTCGATTTACCGTAAATTGTTCCCAAAAAGATATATGACTCCTACAAGAAGCTTCCACAAGTATGATCCCCTTGCAAATGCTACTGATAAACGCCTACAAGTGGAGATTTATAAACACTACATGAATTTTTTTATATATTTCGAAAGCTTATGAAAATATGAACAACTTCCCTTCTTACTCCATGGCCTAGTTCGGACCAGAAGTGCTTGGAAAATTCAGATCTCTGTTGGTTCCTCATGCCTATTCTATGCAACTGCGATGGAAAATCACCTACACAATAAAATCTACATCACTTAATGTAAAAAAATTACATTTTTGGAAAGATCTCCCAATTCTAAACAAGTTTTCCTCTTACACCAAGTTGAAATTCAACCTCTAAGTGCCTCAAATTCTTAGTTGACTACAAACTTCCTCTTATCCTCCTCCTCACGTCCTACCTCCAAGCTCTTTAAATACAAACTTGCACTCATTGTTATCTTTGTCAAGCCCATTGGGTGAGTTGGTTGGTGGGTTAGTCTTAGAACGCCGAGATTGCGGGTTCAAGACTCATCGGTCTCCTTTTGTGGTGGTGTTTGGTTACATTGGGGGTGTAAAATCCCACATTCTCGGTCTCCTTTTGTGGTGGTGTTTGGTTTCTCTTTGCCACATGTCATGTCTGGATTGGACCGTTGACTAGGGTTGACCCATTTAAGACCTTAACTTTGACTTGTGATAGAATTTACATACGGACTTTGTTTCTTAAGTTCAACATACCTTCGGAAAGGTCTCGAGAATCCCTTCAACATGGTATATGTTTAGGAATTTTTAAGGAAGATCCATAGTGAAAAATACTCGGATCACTTCATTACTGATGTGCAAGTTTGAACTCACCTTTGTTAACCAAAAGTCTGTGAAGGGACAAGTTATCGATGATTCGTTAGTTGACAATCCTAAAGATTGTGGGGAACTAATGGACTTAGATTTTCCCAATGAATGTGTATTCTATATAGAAGCAAATTCGTATGTTGCTTCGAGTCCGTGGTACACTGATACTTTCAATCACATTGTGGACTCGAACATATCCCGAGGGAGAAACCTTGTAGCAAGACGACGGCTACGTGTCATAGCCACCAAAGTACGTAATTGTGGAAGAAGTTCTCTATCACAGAGCCTTCGACGATATGATATTAAGATGCATTGATGAAGAAGAGTCGAGAAAATCCTCTTCAAATCCCACAAAGGGAGTCTGTGGTGGTTACTTCAAAGGGCATGCAATCGCTCACAAGATTCATTGTATGGGCTATTTCTGTCCCACCTTAGAACACAACATTGTAGAGTATGTACACAGGTGTCAAAATGTCAAGAGTTTTCACATGAGATACATATTCCTGCACATGCTCTACAACCCATAGTGACATCTTATCCCTTCTCAACTTGGGGTCTTGATTTGATAGGGAAATTATCTCCCTCATCATCGGATGGCCACAATTTCATTATCACGGCCACTGAGTATTTTACAAAGTGGGTTGAGGCCATGCCTCTTACTACTATACCTAGATCCATAATTGCCAAGTTTATTTTAAATCAAATCATCTGTAGGTATGGAGTCCCACAAGTCATTATTTCAGATAATGGCATGCCTTTCAAAAATGAAGAGATGTGAGAATTGTGTGCCCAATTCAAAATATCCCATCACACATACCTCTTTGTATTATCCTCAAGCTAATGGACAGGTTGAGGCTACAAACAAAACTTTGAAGTCCATTCTCCTTAAGACGGTTAAGGAGAACAAAAGGGATTGACATCTCAAGTTATTTTTGGCCTTGTGGGCCTATAGGACATCAGTAAGAACTCCCATGGGAGAAACCCCTTATTCTTTAGTCTTTGGATTGAAGCGGTCTTACCACTAGAAGTAGAGTTACTTGCTCTTCATATATCTCTACAAGAAATTTTGGATGAAGACGGATGCCGAGAATCTCAACTTAGAGATGAACAACATCATGGGGTCTATGTTGACATAATGTGTCATCAATATAATAAGAAAGTGTACAAACATGAGATGTGCGTAGGAGATCTAGTATTGAGACTCAATATCCAGATTGACAAAAATATCGGTGAAGGACGGAAGTTCGGACACAAATGGATAGGCCCGTACTAACTTTAATAATGGTGTGTACCACCCGTGTACTCTAGAAGGTGAAGAATTCAGAAAATTGGTTAATTATCTTCACCTCAAACACTTTTATGCATATTTCATCTACATCTCCACTTATACATTACTACATCCATAATGTATATCATCTCGTATTATCGTGTTGTGAAATTATAAATCAATAAACTTACTTTTCTATAAAATTTTATAGCTTTTAAATATTGGCAAAAACATTTAATCATGCCTCTTCAAGTATCCATCATATCATCACCAAATTATTTAACTATCTTCATAATTGCAGCAATTAAGACATAATTTTGACATTAGTCCTACCAAGACTTGCACACTTAGATCTATACATGGCTTCTTTTAACTCAAGTGTCTTTGCCCATAGTTTGTTCTAGAATCTTCTTTATGTCACATCATTCCATAAAAATATCTTTGATAACAAAAATAATCTAAACATTTGACCTGGAGTTATTTTCTGTTTATCTCAACCCTCGGTGGTGATCCCTCGCATCCTATTGGTCGCATGGGGTTGAGGCTAGGGAAAAAAATTCCTTCCCAAAACCACATGTCTAAAATCAATAAATAAAAGATAAATAAAAAATAAATGCAAAAATGCTTTCATTTCAAAATAATGTTACACTTATTTTCCCTACCAACCTTTGGTGATGAGCCCATGATTCTTACTAGTAGCATGAGGTTGGGAAAGGAGGTAAGTTCCCTTACTCGCCTATGTATTGTCCTCGATGATGAGCCCATGCTTCTTACTAGTAGCATGGGGCAAGATGTAGGGGTCCCACAAATAAGTTAATAAGTTGTAAATAAGTCAATGAATAAAAAGTGCTTTGAAATCTTAAAAATCCCAAAAATGAGTTAGATGTGTATGTTACAAGAGATTCAATCCCTAAAACCATATTTTTTCAATCAAAAGGCCATCTTCAGATCTAATTCTAGATAAACTTGCAAGAAAATCACATTCTAAACTGGTTAGTTGACCTTGTTTAGGGTTGAGTTGTAGGTTCTTAATTGGGTCTTTGTCAAAATCTTGTCTTCTTGTCACCATGTCCATTCATCAAAATCATATAACTTGCGTCCTTCCTAGCTCTCGATGATGATCCCTCGCATCTTACTAGTTGCATAGATTTAGGAACAAAGAAAGTTCATCTTTCTATTATATCACATCTACCACATTTTTCCTATAAAAAAAGTGTTAAATGTTGCTTGAAGACCAAAGTATCTAATTACAATTTTTTTCATGTGCATCATATATAGAAAAAAAAAGAAAGGAACAATCATTTTGTTTACACATTTTCATCATTATCATCCATAACATGCATCCATAAAAGCATATAATAAGCATAGGAAATTATAAACATCTAAGAGTACACAGATAAAACAAACCATGATCAAGTCAAATCTTACACAGAATGAATGAACCAAAAATAAATGTATATATAATTATATCAAGTTTCATGTACAATGCCGTCAAAACTCTAGCACTTGTGGTCAAAACACACATCTATGAGCTGAAAATCTAAAAAATCAATATATACAAAAAATAGTTCCAAAGCAATAAGCACATATGTCCTATCCCTCTCTATGGGATCCCACTAAAGGTGTAGGATGAGGGATCCTATTGTGGTTACGGTGATGAGAGTGACCCGTTGCAGTGTAAGAACCTTCGTGTGTTGATTAGCGAGAGTTCCCGTGTGATGGGGCAGGTGATCTACCATTGGTAGCAGAGCCTCGTTGTGAGAATGGTATCGCATTGTCTCCTCTCGGCCAACTTGTATTCAGTAAAGCTTGGCTCTCATATGAGTCAAGACCTATGTGATATGTCATGCTGACGCGAATACGTCAATGTGATGAGCCATTACTGGTTGCCCAACGTCTATAAGTAACTACTCACGTGTCTTCTTTGTAGGGAATGTTAAGGTATCTAAGAGAATATGACAAATAAAATCTCTCTAGCCATCAACAGTAGTTACAAATTGCAAGTAAAAATAATAACAAGTTAAAAAGCCTCTAAAAATAAAACAAATAGTGTGTAGTTTGCTAACAATATAGTTTAGAGAATAAAGTAGAGAGAAGAGTAATTACTTACTTGGATCTCCGGGCATCCAGGATGGATCAACCATTGGTGCCAGTGCAAGAGCTGTTGTGGGCACCTCCTCTGCTCTATGTTTCACCACTATGGTCTCCCCTGTGCCCATTTATCATCTAAAAATTGACTCCTCATCCCCTCCTCCTCCAACGGTTAGAGGATGCTCTAAATACAGTGTCTCTTCCTCAGCCTCTCGCCTCAACTATAGCTGCTACACATGCCTCTCCTATGGCCATCCACTCTGTGTCGCTCTCCCCTGTATCTCAGCCTCCACCTTTTCTTCACCTTTGTCTTCATCTTGGACTCCTCCTCCTCCTCCTCCTCCTCTTCACCGTGTATGAGTCCTACCTCAATCTGGCGAATCTATACTAGCCTAACTAGATCTCATTCAACATGAGGCTTGCCAATCAAAACTCTAGGAGTGAGGATGGTCCACTTAAGCATTCCCCTCGAGCTAGCTCTAGCCTCTTAGATCCTCTCGTACACTATTAGGACTACTGGAAGGGAATAAACATAAGGTAATCCAAAGTACTTTGGTACCCTTTCAACTGGATGGTCCTCTACTTTGTTGTCCGATCCACTAAGTAAGTAGTATAACTACATGTAACCAAGGTAATTGTCTCCTTTCCCCATAAGCCGCTTTTATCTTGATATGGCCATGCGATCATGTCATATGTAGTAAGTGTGGAAACCAATCGATGTGGCCCCTTGAGCGGAGCCATGCCAACCCACCTAGCCACTCTGATCACCTTGGGATCTGTTATCCCGATTCCCCTCTAATAGGGGATCATACACTCATACAACTAGCTCATGACCAATGTGGGATGACTAAGGGCCTTTCCCTTTAGGTAGAAAAATATATATTTATCATGGTAAGTGGAACCAAGGATATCAATGCCCCATGCATATATGTGGCCATGTTGCTCAATGCTTTGTATGATGGGTGCCCAAAAGTAGAGTAACTTTTCTTCACCCTTGTTCCAAATCAAGCGCGGCCAATATACTAATAATGGCCTCGCATAAGGCATGAATAGGTGCTAAGGAAACTAATAGTAATATCATCCCATGCTTGGCACCCATATCAGGTGCATGTGTGTCTCCCATGTATGTTTCCTAGTCAGGGGCCGTGCATCATTGTTGTGTTTGCACTAGCTAAAACCAACTTCCTACTAATGACAAGAACTCCCAAAATATGACAGACATCCTCTAAAGTGATCGTCCACTCTCCTATAACTTTAGGAAGTTAGAAAGTGTTTCATTCTTCATCGTAGTAACTCAATAAATTGAACAATAGATAAATGACATGTGCAACCAACTATGTCTACGATATCCTCCATATCCTAGCTCTGTGTAGCAAGTCCCTCTCATCTTGTATCGTTGCTTCCAAAAAAGGGGAAACCAATCACACTCGCGAGCTCTATTCCATATAACATACCTCCCCGCATTCATAAACTTAGAAAAGGGAAAGTTAGAGTCATATTAATGCATAATAAGCTCACAAAAACCATCAAAAACTAAAATTTTTGCAATACTTAGTCAAAATCTGGAAGTTGCCTCGATAGTTACCTAACAACCGCCGCTCCGTGACAGAGTGGAGGTTGTGTAACCACGAATTTTTGTAGAGCGGAAGTTACATATCCATAGTGGAAATTTCACTTTATTTATGATCCTTTTAGTGGTTGTGTAACCAGCATGGTGGTTGCACAACCGCCGCTCTATGAAGAGCGGTAGTTGCATAATCGCCGTGGTGGTTTCGTCTGCAAAAAAAACAAACATACCCTAGGGCCCCAAAACTCAAAAAAGACAAAAATACATCATTTTAAATAAAATAAAAGCCACATCCCATGTGGTGCCCCCTAATGATCATTTTAACTATAAAATTATCAAAAATAACCCCATATGTCAAGTTTTTCACATTTCTTACATTTTAGGGTAGAAATAAATAAATGTAAATAACTCACCTGTTTGTGACCCATTGCTCCTCCCATTGGTTAAGTTTTCATCATGTTAGAACACTCTTCATTTTGACCATACTCTATGATGAAACCATCACAAGTAATCTAGAGCTCAAATTTCACTAGGTGGGTAAGTGCAAATGATTTCTAAAAATGGTAATTTTGAGATATATATAGCATATTTTAACATTATTTTGAGTGTGTGTGTTTTGCAAGGTGGGAGCGTTGGCACATGTATATTTCTCCTCCCCATGGATATGGTAATTCCTCTTGACATTTTAGTTTTAATGGTAAGTCCTCTTGTCATTTTGTCGATTATACATTATATTTGCACTTAATTCTCATTTTCTTCTCAGGTAAAGCAGAACCTTGGATTGGCGTAATTTGAATACACATACGTGTTAGGTATAATATCTAAATTCCCCTGTTTGGAAGTGCCATACTTGGACTTTAAGTTTTACGCCTCTTCATGGTTAAAATGCTTCTTTGAGGGGGCAAATGTACGCACCAAAATTTACACGGTGCTACATTGTCAAACAGTTAAATCCCTAATGATGATAAAATATCGATTCCAATGATATCCAAGTCCAATTTCTCGCTTGCAACATGTTCTTGTAGCTTTGTTTACCTTATCTTTTCCAAGTTTTTCCCACTTTCCTTAGTTGTTTTGTAGCCTTTTTCCTAGCATTTTTTCCTTTAGTTACGGAACCGTGCGAGATAGTTACATAACCGATGCAACGGTTCCGCAACCGCGATTTGCTTTGAGTGACATTTACACGATCGCCTTGGTAGTTACGTAACCACCGGGTTTTCTCGATCCGGTGGTTTTTTCATTTAATCGAGACTTTGCAAACATTTTCTAAACGTGTGTTACCTTCTTTGAACTCACTTTTCTTGCATGTTTCTTGACCAAATCAATTGTTCTTAAGCTTGTTAGATGAGTATAGAATTCTTCTTCCTTAATATTATTAGTAAGTTAATAGATCCTCCTTGTGGTGATCTAGTATTTCTCACCTGCCAAGTGGACTGGACCACTTCCCGCTAATTTTTATAAAAACCAATACTTTTCCCGAAGCATTGGTTATAGTATTTTGATTTGGAATTACATTGTTATCTTTGCTGAAATCCTGCCAAGAAGTACACAAGTAAATGCATTTCATTTTCTTTTTATTCTCTTGCTTAAGCATTATTAGACTACCTACAAACTTGCTAGCTCCAAAGACCTCTTCATTTCTTCTCGCACACTTCAAGACAAATCCATGGACACATTTTGATATCTCATTGGAAAAGAAGTTGAGGGGATCACAAATCATAACCAACATTGGAATTGTCTCTACACTACATTTCCAAGTTGGAGGTGTTATTACATTCCTAGAAGATTTCTTTATTTAGATAGATTTCAATTCATAGACTTTAGAATATCATTTGTTTTGAAGAAGTAGAATTCATAGTAGTTTTATTGCCAACTTCCATTGAGGATTTATTCTCATCTCATCCCTGTGGATTTGTCTCGGGAAGGATTCAAAGGAAGTTATTGTGCCAAAATTATTTCATTTCCTCATTTAGAAGCATTTGTAGTTTTCTTTTGTGTATTAATTAGTTTGTGCCTACATACAGGAAAGGATTCTATTGAAAAATTCCTCCCTGCTTATCCCTGTGGATCTGCAAGGGAAGTGAGTTTGAAGAAGTTTCTGTTTCTATGCATTTCATTGAGTTTTCTTCATTTCAAAAATCTTCTATAAATCTTATTTTTTACCGAGGAAGCTTCAGGGAAGAATTGCTTCTGAGAAGCTTTTCAATCTTCCCATGATTCTGAGGTAGAACTAGAGGAAGTCAATATCCACAATTACAAATTAGGAAAATATTCATTTTAATTAGATTAGATTAAATCTTTTCTGTAACAAGGAAATAGCCACATCCGACTATTTCACTATTTATTTTATTTTATTTTGGAGTAGAGGCAATTTTCATTTAATTAGAAGAAGTTGTATTGTTACATGTAGATTTCTTTGATTTAATTCTAGAAAACACAAAACCCCAAAACCCCAAAACATCGATTAAATTAGTTAGTTTATTTTATTTTTCTTATTTCCTTTCTTTCAAAAAATCATTGAAAATACAAAAACAAGTAGATTAGATTTATTTCATTATCTCAATTAATTAGTTTCCTTTTGTTAAATTAATTAGTTATGCGTAGCTTTAATTAGATTCAAAGAGAGTAATTGATTTGTCTTAATTTAAATCTACTTGAATTCCTTTTTTTAATTTAGACACATAGATTTAATTAGACAGAAATTAATAAAGCTCCCTACATTTCCTTAGTTGGCCTAGGTTACCTGAACGTTGACCTTGCCTCTTCCAAATTCTTTGTGTGTTTTTTAATTCCCTTAGATTAATTTTTTGCATGTTCACATGATCATCCAAGGCCCAAGGAAACCTAGACAAAGAGGGTGTGATCCAAGAGTGACACAACCAAACATAACTATACAACTCACGAATATTGATCGTGGCCTCGTAAAACTTATATTCCAAACCACCCTAGTTCCACCAAGAATTATCTCATAGCTGATAGCCATGAATGATGAATCTGATCAATTTAACGAGTTTTGGCACAATGAGCTTGGTCGAGACTAGATTCCACAACCCATAGATTCGTCCTTCCCACACGTCTATTCTCACACCTCCATGACCTTGTCTAGATATTTTTACGCAATGAGACACAAGATGATTCCCACGTATCCCACAACCCATTCAAGGTATATTTTTGATTTTGATATCGATCGAAACCTTCGTGCAACCATTATCTTGAACCATTCTATCTCACTTGAGTAGGTTAGACAAGTGTTCATTGCCTTAGATGAGCACATTCCCATAGTTCCCGTACAAGACATTTGTTTGCCTTGATTTACCTTCTATCCATTTTCACATATTTTCACACATTCCTCTTATTCATCATATTTATCTATTCCATAGCCATATTTCCATCTCATATTGGTTGTCCCGACAGGACCTCGAGAGGTTGAGTGCATCCTATATTCATGTGTTGATTCTTATACCTACAATTATCTACAATGTAATCATACATTTGGCAAATGAACTTAGACTAAAATTGAAATTGATTAGGGTCCTATGAAGTTATTCACCTAAATATAGACAATATTCATGGGGATATATTATGTATAGGAGATTTCTCTTCATCATTTATTACAATAGGGTAAGTGGATGTTCTTCCTTTTTGAGTAGATGCATTTTCTACTCCTTCCATTTGTTAAGATGTAGTTCAACCTCAACTTTTGAACCCATGGTATGATTTTGATTATGGGGGATTCTATTTAATGAATCTTCCTTTTAAATCTCTAATCTTATGCATGAAATAAAGAAATGATTTTAAAATACTATATTAAACTAAAGAAACACTAAAGGTATTATTAGATCAATATTCCCCTAAACTAAGATATTTTAAAACTTTTCTAGTTCCACTTACTTCAAAAAATCTCTCAATATTTTTTGTGATTAGCAGGTGCTTGAATCATTAGAGGAAGTAAGGAATCAACATTATTACATGGAAACTTACAAGAATAATTATCACAACACCCTAGCTCAAATAACACCTATTTATACCCGATCCTCGACAATGACGCCAAAAGTGGTGTAAGTCATTGTTTCCCTCACTTTAGTTTATATATCAAACCCGGGTGACATGTAATGTTATTTATTATATGTAACATGATGAAATACATTTCATTTAATCCCAATATCTAAGCTAAACTAGTAAACATGCAAATGCTACATATATTCAAGTAAAACACTAATACAAGAAACAACAATCAACCATTAAACCAAACACCTACAAGAAATGAATAAACCTTTAACCAAATTATATACTCTAGCATAATTGCAATTCATTTAAATGAAAAGAACATGATATAACAATAAATAAGAAAATACCAAAAATATCCTTCCTCCTTGGGTGAGAATGGCTCTTACTCTTTATCTTATATTTGGCTTGGAATTAATCGAAATAATCAATGTAGATATCCAATAACTTCAATTGTATTAACTTAATTTATTTTTTCTTACAAAGAGAAATAAAAAGAGATTCTACTATCACTACGAGCCTCTACTAAATTTAAAATGAAGTATATGTAAGAAGGTTGAAGTTTGAAACCTTTAGCCTCATATAAATTTTGAACTACCTCCTCCATTCACAAAGTGGTTTATTTGAATAACAAGTCATACTAAAACTAGATTATGAAGTCATCTTGTCGATTGCTAAATAAAAACTAATATAATTATCCTATTACAAGTAGCTAAGAAATTTTCAATCTAAGAGTTACATTAGGAATCTCTTCACCATAAGATGGGAGAGTTTCCTTTCTTTCCTTCTTATTGATTTTTGTTTTCACTACATTGACTGCTATGTGTTTAATCAAAGAAATGTTCTTCAAAGGTTCCATGGATTGCAAAAATCCTTCCCAACCTTCTATGTTACATGACATGACAACTAAGTGCTTTTGTAGAGAGTCCGCAAATTTCAAGTTAGAGTCAGAGCCTAGAGGTACGAGTCATATGCTTTTAAGACAGTCTTGGACTTATTTCCTATTAATGGAGAAAAGAAATGAAGTCTCGATGCTTCATTACTTAGTCAAGATTGAGGCCTTTGATTAATTCGTTTCTCATTTACATCCTTGTTGCCCCTTTTTGCATGATAAAACATGTATTTCACAAGAAATCTTAGGAGTTAGGAGACAAAAAAGTTAAAATTCCTTCAAGGTTAATTCATCATACTCAATCTTTAAAACAAATTAAAAAAATTTCAAACATGATTCAAGTGTGTTCCAACCTTACTAAAAATGAGGAATTAAAATCCAAAAAGATGAGATTAGTTAAGTTTCATTAGCAAACATGATTGAATTGAAGAAAATTTGACTCTGCGTGAAATGGAACAGAAAGCTGCCGAATTAGCCCGTTTTTTGCGTGTATCCGTTGAAGGATTTTGAAATGGGGATCTTATTCAACCCTTCACCACATAGATATTCTATACAAGAAGCCCCCTTGCCTATCGCTTCACTTACCTCCACCCTAAAACCCCCTATCTATATATTATAGGAGGAAACTTTAGAGGGCAACCACATGGGAACAAGTGTTTTATCAGTAAAATGATTTTTTTACTCTACACCCAATGGATCAAACTCAATGGACCCTACTCCACATGCTATGTATTGTAAGTTTCAAATTGGTGAGTTTGGAAAGGAATCTTAGTGATTGAGCTAAGAGAATTTATAATTTTGACTTGTTGCAAATTAAAGTAACAAAGATAACAACCCACATATAATTTTGACCTTAATAAGTTGAAAATCACATGTTGTATTGAAATGAGACTAATAAGTTCATGGGTTGTGAGTTACAAAAAATCTATTATTGAGCCAATGGGTGAAGATGTAATAATTAAAAAGTGAACTAGTCACTTGTACAGAAATGCTAGATGATGGGTTGTGATGGAAATGAATAGAGAACAACCTAATATTAGATGGCGAAATCTTGTCATGGTGAAAATGAAATGAATAAAAACCAACAATCACAGTATTAAGAGTGGTTTTGAATAATACTAAAAAACTTGTGAATATGAAATGACACCATGACAACCATTATAACAAAAATAATGATAACAAAGCATGTTGTGGAGATAGTCGTACTTGTATATAAACAAGATATTATAAAGAAATCAAGAAATGGATGACAAGTTCAATGTGAAGTATACATGGGACTTGTTCAAAAAAATCTTTAGATAAATGTGTTCTTGTGGAATAAACATGATGGTAGGATATACAATGCATACACGACTATGGAAAATATTTCTCTTGTTTTTTTGAATTAATGAGTAAATATGATACATACCATTTTAATATTATATTATAAGGCTCAAATTTTATATCAGCAAATCATGACATTAGTTTTTAACACAAATTACTTCAGTCTTGGGGATGGGGTTTTGAGATGGCAAAAAAATCTCCAATTGTTGGGGATGCCAATGGATTAATAACTAACAAACAAATATGTGTGTGTGTGTGTGTGTACATACCTACATACATATGTGTGTGTGTGTGTGTGTGTGTGTGTGTGTGTGTGTGTGTATACATATATACATATACATACATATCTATATATATATATATATATATATATGTTCGAAAACGCAGTCTTCTTGCCTCATGGCCACGAAATGCCGGTGGTGAGGGATGCCAAGCATGATTTTGAAATGTCAGGCAGTAAGGTTGATTATAACCTCACCCTTTTCATTTTCGACACATCTTGTGTCTTTATTATAGCAGCAGGCCACTACCATCATGAATTCATTGTTTATTGTACTGACGGGAATCCCTCCGGTAAAATGCAGACCACTGCCTACTAGTTTGTCCATCCAAGGACTTCCTGTGACTCTCTTGGTTCTGGCCTAGAAATCTTCCATGTCAATGTGACCGAGCTCAGAGTCTCTTATATCCAGGTCACATTCTAGCCTGGGACTCGGGCATTCTGACCCTCTGATACTTGTACTTCATCTCTTCCTCTGTAAGTTTAGCTTTGCCCTTTGATTTGGTCGGTCTCTTGCTTGATGTAGACATATGTGGATCAGAGTTCAGTTTCTGATCTGCAAGAAGGAGGAGCGAAGTCCAACGCAAAAGAGCCATGTTAGCCATCAGATCTTCCATTAAAGCATTGACATAATGAAGAGTTAGTAATTTTAAGGCCTCCGGCGCAGGGCGCAAGGACACTGCAGGCTGCAGGGTTAATAGTATGGCGCACAGAAGGAGGGTGTTACAAGGAACAAATTAGCACCAAAGGGCGCAGGGCGCAAGGATCTGCACATGAAATTTTTGTTATTGTAAGCAAAAGTGCACTGTGCCATTCATATGTGTTTTATATTAGGCGCAGATAATTTTCATGTTACACGGACAAGATGCGCCAATGGCGCATATATTTTTCATGTTACATGGAACTTTGGTGCGCCGAAGGGCGCAAGGTTGATGTGTGTAACATAGGCTTTATGTGCGCAAAAGGGGAACTTGGCGCGGTGCAGGGAAGGCTTGCATGACATTATGCTACTGTAAGAGGGGATGCGCCTGCGCCATTGTTAGGATTTACTCGGTTTCACATGGCGCGGGTAATTTTCATGTTGCAAGCAGGATCAGTGCACCTTCTTGGCATGACTGTATTTTATGTAACAGGTGTGGCGAATGCGCCAAGAGGAAAAAGCAGTCCAAAATGGGCTGTTAAGTTTTCTTCTCTCCCTGATGGGTTTGAGTGTGTTTTTAGGCCAATTTCTTTCAGGGATTCAGACGGTGAAGGGGCACAGTGAAGAGATCCAGGTCGGCTTTTTGAGGCGGAGCCCTCTTTAACAGCAGATCTGGAAAGAGGGATGGAAACAACTTGGGGAGAGAGATTGCAAGAACAGCAGGAAGGGGGAGGGTTTCATGGTCTCATAGATCCATTGTATCCTACCACACAAACAACCAACAAAAGAAAACACAAGAGAAACAAGGACCACTCACCCGGAATATATAGAACGTGAGAGACGAAGCGGGGTCCACGAACGCGACACGAGGACGACAGGCGTGCTGACAGGTGCAGAGGAATAAAATTATCACGTGTTTTCAATTGTGAAAGTGACAGGGCGGATGCGCCTATATATAGGCAAAGGTGTAATAAATGTGCCAACCACTTTTACAAAGGGTGCACCAAAACACGTGTCGACACGTAAAACTTTGTGCCCTTTGGCACAGATAAATGCATGTCAACACGAAATTATGTGCGCCTTTGGCACGTTTAAAGGACTATCAACACTAGATTTCGAGCATCGAGGTGCACCAAAACACGGCAACTTTTTTGTGTTGTTGACATGAAGGTGCATGTGCCTTGGCGGTAGGAAAGGCACATCACGGGAGGCGCAACAATTGTTGTGTCAACACCTCAAAGGGTGCGCCAAAGAAAATGAAGAGGGCACAGATAAATTCAGTGTTGCACAGACAAAAGGTGCGCCTAGCCAAAAAGGACCAAAATGACTAAGTTCGAAAACTGGATTTCCCAGAAGGGATTTTAAGATCATTCCGAACACTAAGGGACCCCGCCACGGGACCGAAACAAAAATTTGGTAGGGTTACCTGTAAAATTTCCCTTGTCAATTTTACGGATAACAACTGGCTCTTTCTAGGGGACTATCTTTGAGTGAAACTTAAGGGTAGAGAATCCTAGATTTTCATGTGCCTATCCATTGGGCAAGAGAGTCAAAACAAGGGCTTCGACAAAAGAAAACACAAACGAAAGCAAACACACGACATAAAGCAAACTGTACAAAGAAGAGAGCAAGCTCTACTTCCTGAATATTTTGAGATGCTGCCCACTATAGGGAAGTGAGAGATCAGTTCCATCTAGATACGAGAGATAGAAGCTATTCTCTCCATTGAGCCGTTTGATCTTGAAAGGTCCTCTCCATAGGGAATCAAATTTTCCGTGCATGCCCTTTGGCTCTTTTCGTTTGTCCCACAAAAGGACGAGGTCTCCCACCTGGAACTCTCTTTGCTTAGCTTTTTTATCGAACAGTCTCTTGACTTGATTCTGATGTTCGGTGATCCTGTCGACCACTCTTACTCTTTTTTCTTCGAGCTCTGCTAGATACATGATCCTCTTTTCAAGAGAATTTTGGAAAGTCTCATCTTCAATCACTCATGCCAAGCGCAGAGCAGGAAGTTCCATAGAAATGGGAAGTTTAGTGTCGATCCCATATAACACTTGAAAAGGTGACATACCGAGGGACCTCTTTGGAGTAATACGGTCTGCCCACAAAGCGTCATACAATGACTTGTGCCACGTTTGCTGATTCTTATCGACTAGCTTTCGTATAATGGTCACTAAGTTTTTATTACTGGATTCTGCCTGACCATTTCCTTGGGGGTAATAATCCGAGGCGTGAGCCAAGGTTATCCCGTATTCATAGCAAAAACTAATAACTTCCCGTGAAGAGAAGTTGGAAGCATTATCAGCAACAATCTTGCTTGGAACGCCAAACCTGACAATGATATTTTCTTTGATGAAACTGCAAACAACCTCGGAAGTGGCATGCTTGACAGGTATGGCTTCCACCCATTTCGTGAAGTAATCTGTTGTTGTCAGGACATAACTATGTCCGGCACTCGATTGGGGATTGAGTGCACCGATAAAATTGATTCCCCATTGCCTGAATGGTTCATCAATGACGACTGCACCTGAGGGGAAAGCAACCAATTTTGGCTTACCAACAAATTGCTGGCAAGACTCACACTTTGCTACCCAGGTGGTTGTATCTTGGAAAAGCGTTGGCCAATAGTACCTGGCCCGGATGATCTTGTGTGCCATCATGGAAGAGGAGAAGTGACCACCATAGGCTGAATCATGAAAACTTTGAAGTAACTTTGTCTGTTGTGGTTTGTCAACACATCGCAAGAAGATGCCATCTATTCCGCGTTTGTATAAACCGTCATCCCAGATGACATATCTGGCTGCTCTGAGATTTATAGCACGCTTCTCCTTTGTAGTTAAATGAGCTGGGCATTCACCATAAGTGAGAAAGAAAGCAATATCAGAATACCATTCGTCGTTGGTTGCGACAAATAGAACCATGGGTAGTGAATCGGCTTTCTCCAGCTGGCTTTGTGCTCCATCGGTGCAATCATCTTTTCCGTCAGGGTCTTCTGAACCTCGGTTTTCAGCCATGAGCTGACAAAGGCCCTTGCCTCTTACTAGCTTGGTTGGTTTTATATCTAGATCATACTCCTAGACCTTTTGCGATCCAATTCCCTCACAAACTCCCTAACTCCTGTTGAGTTAAGATGGACTTGACTGCCGTGTCAGGAACTAGAACTACCGTATGAGAGTTTAGAATGTAATACCTGAAGTTCTTGACTACTTTGACAACGGCAAAGGCATGCTTTTCCAACTGAGACATCTTCAATTCATGAGGCTTGAGGGGGGAGCTCATAAACGCAATCGGGGATTCAACATCCTCAGAATTCTTTTGCATTAGGATAGCTGACACTGTATGCTCAGATGCATAACTATACATGATAAATTTTTTGGAGAAATCAGGACATACCAGGACTGGCGCATGGGTGACGGAGGCTTTTATCTCCTCGAATGACTTCTTTCCTTCTTCGCTCCACCGGAAAGCTGGTGACCCTTTCATCATGTTTGATATATGGTGAGTCTTCTCGCAAAATCAGGAATGAAGCATCTGAGAAAGTTTACTTTTCCAAAGAAAGAGTGAACGCCGGTCTTGCTTGTTGGTAAAGTAAGGCTCTAGATAGCCCTAACCCTTTCAACATCTATCTTTGTTCCTTCTTTGCTGACTACGTGCCCCAGTAACTTTCCTTCTGTGACTCCAAAAACGGACTTTTTAGGTTTAGGGAGATCCCATGCTCTCGGCATCTGGCCAATACTTGCTCCAAATGATCACAATGATCATTTCACCGTTTAGAGAACACAGTTAAGTCATCCAAATAAACTACGATGACCTTCCCCATTATACCTTTGAATGCGAAGTCCATTGCCCACTGGAAGGTGGCGCCAGTGTTAGTCAAGCCAAAGGGCATCCTGCTGTAGGCGAATGTACCCCAGGGGGTAGTGAATGTTGTTTTGAATTGGTCTTCAGGCGAGACTTCAATTTGATTGTAGCCAGAAAACCATCAATCATAAACAACATTTCTGATCCAGTTATTGCTTGCAGAACCTGATCCATTATGGGAAGGGGGTAGTTATCCTTTAAGGATGCCTGATTCAGGTTGCGAAAGTCTACGCAGATGCGTATCTCGCCATTCTTCTTGCGTACTGGCACAATATTTGCAACCCAGGTACTGTGATGGATAGGAAAAATGATTCTCGCATCCAACATTTTTTGAATTTCAGCTGGATAGTACCCGAGACCTTAGGATTGTAGTGTCTCTGTTTCTGGCGAAAGGGTTTGACACCTTCTTTCAACGGATGTCATGCTGGACGTCTCTTGGCTTAAAAGACTTTAGATCGGCATAAGACCATGCTAATACATCCATGTATTTCTTCAGCAATTTGACAAACTTCCGCTTTTCTTCAGGTGTGCAACATTTTCCGATGTTTACAAACTGCGGATGTTCCATAGTACCTAGATTGACCGGCTCGGTCTCTGGGGAGGAGTTAGGATTGTCTCACCTTTTCTTTCTGACAAAACGATCATGTCTGTCGAACAAACGTTCCAGAGAAACCAAACCTTTTGGAATTTTATTTCCTTTGAGTTGACATATGCCATCGCTCCTTTTTGATTCATCGTCTTGATTAGTGAAGTGGATCCTTCAAAATGAAGCTCTCTGAAATTTTCTACCTTTTCCAAAAAGGCAATAAGTTGATTGTCATCATTGAATACCTACCAGTGCTGAGAATTATCAGCACGCTTGGGCGGAAAACTACCTCAATGGTATACGTGTTTGTTTTCAACCCTGGGTGGGGGAGCATGAGGGATGCTGAGACGGCTAATGAGTCAGCCATGTCATTTTGAGCTCTCGGAATGGCTTTTATTGAAAAAGCATCAAATTCTTCGATGCTATCCCATACCACGCATTGCGGTAATGTCTGAGCCTTTCATTCTTTACTTGGTATAACCTTTTAACTTGATTTACGACCAGCTCTAGCATTACCATGTACTTTCGATTCTTGATTCCTCTTTCCCTTGCGGCTTGCATGCCAAGTAGCAAAGATTCATACTCAGCAGTATTATTCGTGTTGAAAAACTGCAACTTGAAGGAGAGAGGGATAATCTCCTCCTCGGGAGATATTAGCACGGCTCCAGTGCCGCATCCACTAGTCGCGCAACTGCCATCAAACTGTAATGTCCAGATCTTGTTAAGATCCTCTGCTTGACGAGGACATCCATTTTGTCAGACTCAGTAGACAAGAAATAGTTTCCCATCCCTGATGATTTGAAGAGAATTTGGGCTTTGGGGTCATCGGAGTTAGTAACTAGGTACTTCTTTTTGTGATTCCGGCTCCAACGTTTGCATTATACCTTTGACGGGGATTCTAGCCTTAGACCAGTCCATATGAATCTCTCCACCAACCTCGCTGCAAAAACTCCTTCCTAATAGAATTCCATATCTTTGCCGAATATCGGCAACAAGGACGGTCATCTTTACTCTTTTCTCTGGGAACGCCGCAAATGCGAACTGCGCATCCTTGATTTGACCGATCAGCGGAACCTGCTTGGTTTCCAAGGAATAACATCTGCCAAAAGGCTTGGTAAGGGTGAGGCCCAAAGCATGGGCAACTTTTGCTAGCATGACATTATCAGAAGCCCCAGAATCAATTATGCAGTTGCTTAGTTTGTGGCCATTAATTAGGAGGGAGAGATAGAAAGGTTCTATCTTACCTGATGCAGAGGTCGAGGCAACGTTTATGCGGGACGAAGGAGGAGTAGAAAGGATTCCTTTCGGGAAACCTAAGCGGTTATGACAACCTGGCTTTGAATGTATTCAGTTAACCTTACAAGTTGTTCGGGGTTTGACTGAAGATACTCGGCTTCAGACATTTGGATCTTGGTCTTTTTAGCATGATCAATAATGTCAAACGCGGCCAAGGGTGCGTTGATGAAGAAATGAGTCCTTCATTTCACGGTGGTAGAGTAGGATTATTGGCCTTAATAGGAACATGAGAGGGCTGATTCGGAGGAGACACGGGGCAAAAGATTTTCTTGAAAAAGACCTAGTGACTGATTGAGCCGGAAGGGGATTACCTCTTTTTACGATGATTGGAGGAGTGTTTGACACGGATTTCTCTTTCTGCACCTTGGCAGCAATTTCTGCCTCTTTTCCTTGCGAGCGGGTGAAAACAACATATGATTGTCCACTTGCATACCCTTGGGTACCCTCTTCTTCATCAGATTCCCCCTCATCAAATTCCATATACCCGATAGTAGAGTCGCCAGTCGGTTCACCGACATCTTGATCATCTTCACCTGGCGATGAAGGTTCTTCATAATTTTTCTCTTCTTCTTCTTCGATCTCAGCTAAAGCGTTGACCGGAGGAGCCTCAAGTGCCAACCGTGGAGTAGTTGTAGGCAAACGCGGCCTATGCGGGATGTTGTTGGAAGTGAAAGTTCTTCGTGGAATATCCCAGTATGAGGAACTGGGGAAGCTTGAGCTAACTGCTTCTTTAATGCGAGCAAGTCATTCACCATCTTTTGAAATGTCGGATCAGATGAAGTGGTGGGAGAAGAGATCGAAGCTTTAAGCTTGGATGGTTCTCTTTTAATTCGCCAGATATTAGCAAGTTATCTTCAATCCGTATGGCAGCAGCTTGGGCGAGGACCAAAGTAGCGACTTGTTCTTGCAGGAGTAAAAACTTACTTTTGAGCTCATGGTGTTTACGAAGAAGCACTTTTGATTTTCCGGAGTTGGAAGCATGGTAGGTGGGACACGGTTGATCAGTGAATTGAAACGGCGATGAAATCGCGCATAGTTTCATTGACCTCCTTCTTTAGGTGAGTGATCTTTGATAGTAATGCGAATGCATCTTCGGAAGGCTTATACCTGTCTTCAAATGCAGCTCGTAATGTGGCCCAACTAGTAATAGATCCGGCCAGCAGATGTTGAAACCATTCCACCGCAGTCCTTGCAAGGTTTCCAGAAAAAGGTGAACCGACACATCTTCATGGGTCACATCGAGGATACTGCATGACATGATGAATGTAGATATATGTGAATCGGTGCTTTGGTTTCCGCTCCCATCAAATTTGGGAAAATTCTTTCGGTTTCCATGTGGGAGTGCGTGAACAGGATGTGGCAAAGCCAGAGGGCCCATAGCATTTCCCCATGGTACTGCCATTTGGACAGCCGGAAAAAGAACGCGTGCTGGGAGGATGGTCCCACTGAGCAACAAAGCACTGCAAAGTGATGTGGATGTTCCTGGTGAGAGATGCTTCCTTCGTGGAGGTGAGACACTCCTGGACAACCGGTCGGCTGAGCTCAGTGACGAGAAGCGTGCTGGTGTAATACTGAAGTTGTGCCTTTGAAGCAGATCGAAAGTAAGATCAACTTCTCCACGAGCTCTCCTGCTATGAGTAAATGGTTCACCCGCCAGTGTACCTTCCAGATCTGTAATTTTTGGAGCAGATTTAAGAACTCTTTTTTATTGTACTTGCTGATTTTCTGATTTTTCTGACAAAAATCAGCAGCATGCACTTTTCTGGATATTTAATTTTATCCCTCTTTTAACAACCGATTGCGGTTTTAATGACGATGATTAACGAGGATAAAACAATGGTAAAACTTAGTAAGCTGATTTTCAGATCTAGAGTTGACTTTTTAAAGAGTTTGAAATTTTTGGTAAACTGTCAGAAACTCAGATCTATGAAAAATACGAGTTTTGTAAAAACTCAGCTGAACTAAAGATCTCTAACTAGTCCAGATCTATGGATCTCTGAAGAAAATTTTCAATTTGGAGCATTTTTGCAAAAATTGTGGATTTTAGACAAAAGTTAAAATTTGCAAACAGGTAGTGATTTTTGACTTTTTCTTGATTTTCTAACATACCACTATCATAGATCCGTTAGATCTGTTCAATCCCCAGTAGAGTCACCAAAAACTGTTGGTCCGAAAATCTGTCGTGAGAGCAAATCTATGGATAGATGAGCCAACAGTGTGCAGGGCATAGCCCCTCTTTGAGATAGCAAAGCGAAATTGGTTTATTGCTATTCTACCGGCAGGAATCTTGTGCAAGTCTCACAATATTCTGCCTTCGGGGGTTTGGGATCTCATCCCAGTAGGGGTATTTCCAACTGCGAAAAGAAGGGAATGAAAGGAAGGGCGAAGAAAGATCAGATCCGAAGGGAGAAAAGAAATGAATTCCAAAGCAGAAGGATTAGAAGGATTATGTTTTGGGATTGGTAATAAGTGGAGCCAAACCTACTTGCATAAACGAACAGAGCAATACTGATGGATAAATGACAAAAAGGTAGAGATAGATTTAACAGAATAAGCACATAAACCTGACGTAAGAAAGATTAAAATGCTCATAACACGCATATTCAGCACAAAGTCTTAATATTTGTATTAATATCTTTTCTGTTACAAAAGCTCAAAGTCTTTTCTTCCTACTTCTATTTTTCATCTGAAAGATATCCACCTCTTGAATACAACAAGCATTCAAGTATATATAGAAGAAGAAGAGAGAAGACAAAAAGAAACCAACGACTTAATTACAAAGTACCTACAAAATATCTAAAAGTCAACTGTTGACTTTTGGCAACTTGGTGGATGACATCATCCCATGGTGCAACATGGATGATGTCATCGTTTGTGCCAACATACTCTTAGATATTTACAAAAAGAAGATCGAGAGGAAGGAGACTATTCATCGTCGTCTCGCGGCCGAAAAGGGGTGTCTTGCTTCTGTTGTTGCTCAGGAGAGGTGATATGGAACTGGGCCCGATATTCCATGAACTTGCTGATCATGGGCTGAAGTTGATCCTGGGAAGGATCCTTGTGACGATCACTGATAACTTCGCAAGTTTCCCGCTCCTCTGTGAGCTTTTCCGGGAGCTTGGAATATTCGTTTCCTGCCTCTATCAGGTACCCTATGAAGTCACGACAGGCCAGAAGGTTGTTGATGGATTCGGTGTCAAAGGTGACTTCTGGCCCCAGCCCCTGCGAGACGATCTCCTTGAAGATCCGAATAGTTTCATCTGCCTTCCTCAAAGCGAAAGGAGGAGTGAGCAAGCCTGGGGACATTCTCAGGATGATCTGCTCCATCTGGTGCATAGCCTCCAAGGCCTCCTCCTTGACTTTATCTATTTTTTCTAGGACAAACTCCAACTGATCGACCCGGTAGTCCAGAGTAGAAAGGATTTTGTTGGGGGCTCTGGGGTGATCGAAGACGCCAAACTTGACCAGATCTTCGACTGAACAGTCGAGCATTTTCTGGAAGGTCTCATGCTGCAGCCTAGCATGGTCCAACTCTTCGGAGATGGGTCCCGCAATCACCTGGAGTGCCTTGTTCCCCCGATCGATATTCTGATACAATTCGGTGAACCTGACGATTACTCCCTCACTTTCCTTGAGGATTTGGTCTCTCCAGCGGATACTGCCATACCACCTTTCGCCTATTTTGGCGTATTCATTTATCTTATCCTGGCTCAGGGGCTCAGGAGTTTCGGTGGCAGTTGTAGGAGGTGCACTGCCCATTTTCTGCAAGGCATGGAGAAGATGTTTATTTTGCTCCTTTAATAGCCTCTTTTCTTCCTTTGCTTCCTGGAGCTTCTTGCAAAGGGCATCGACTGCAGATAGGGC
Source organism: Taxus wallichiana var. yunnanensis (assembly GCA_018340775.1). NCBI lineage: Eukaryota > Viridiplantae > Streptophyta > Pinopsida > Cupressales > Taxaceae > Taxus > Taxus wallichiana. The sequence continues at coordinate 727,450,580 of CM031238.1, forward strand.
TTCTCCCTGAAGGCTTTCAGAAGACGTTCCCATTGTGACTTGGGTCACTGTATAATCTGTCGGAGATAGATCTTCTTTACTCTTGGAAGGATCGGGATACGCGATCTCCATTACCCTCTCCCCTGATGCACTCTGAGAGAAGCGGGTTATGGGCTTTTGCTTCTTAGCCCCCTTTGATGGGATGACGGAGAAGTCCATCGGTGCGATAGGGACTTTCCTCTTATGTTGGCTCAGGTGCTGAGAGATCCAAGCTGGACTTATGGGAGTGGGACCAGAAGTGGAAGAGGGGCAACTGCGCAGTAGTGGAAGGGAAGTGCGTAGAGACACTTGGTGGTGGCATTGACAGAGAGGCCAGCGAAGTGCTCACGGAAGGAGGAGACACTGCAGGGGAAGTAGATGTGGGGATGGAAGGGAGCTGAGAAATGAGAGAAGAAATGGTGGGGGACAGCTCCGCAAGGGAAGAGAAGATGGAGGAAGAGGAAAGGGGAACAGTGGAAGATGGGGAAGAAGATACGACCAAAGGGATGGTCGTTTGAGCCACGAGAGGAGGGGGAAGAGGAGGAAGAGAAGGGAGAGAAGGAACCTCAGTAGTTGTAGCAGTGGCAACACCCTGAGTGGATGTGCCCATCGGAACATCTTCGGCCGCTTCTTTCTCTGGAGATAACAGGCTCACAACCTATTCTTGTGCGGCGGAAGGGGACTCTCAGGAGCTCCTTCTTGAGCAGAGCTTGGTTCTCCCTCTTTGTCCTTACCTTTTCCCTTTGGAAAATGTTTTGGCCTGACAGGTGCGTTGCCCAAAGGGGACGTGGTGAAATCTACCCCGAGGTAGATAAGGCCATTCATCCTGCACCAGTGTTCTGTCATCATGATGTCTCCTTGACCCTTTCTTCAATAGTCTGGGGTGCTTTTGTTCTGTCAATTGCAGCAAACGGCTAGTTGTCCCCATCTGTGTCAAGATACACCTGATCAACTTCTTGATCGGTAGTTTGATAACCTCTTGGGACAATGGCCACGCCATACTGAATGATCTCTGCCAGGGCCAGGTGAGAGTGGTCTTTTCTTCTGAGCTCGACCTCATGATACAGGTCGATATAAATGTCCTCGATCTACGGAATGTGGATTGGATCGAGTTTTTCCTTGGGAAGGCAATTCCTTGGATCGAAAGTGGGCCTGGCTGAGGAAGTTGTGCTTTAGATTTAGCAGTTCTAGCTCTGCAAACATTTCCCGGGCTTTGTGATGAGAAACGCAGGTGTATCTAGCCTCTGTGAGGGGGAAAGGAGTTCCACCCTTCTTCCTCTTCAAACATTTCTCATGATAGGTTATGAGCTGTCTGGACAGCTCTAACAGGATCAACTTGGGGCCGGCATATCTCGGCAATTTGGTGGGCTCCCCCAAGAAGTTGGCCGCTCTGAGATAGGTGAAGGTGGGGAATTGGGTAAACAGTGCTCCCCACTTCTCAGTTCTTTATGACAATGCTCTTGGTCGTTCGACCGTGAGTCATGTTTGGCCTCAAAAGGTAGACGACGTTGTAGAAGAAAGCATCGTTAATCTTGGTAAACTGCGGGATGCTATTCTCCAGCTTCAGCTCTGGGTAGTACTCATATATTCTCACCTGGGGCCAAACCCCGCATCGGCTCAATGCTGGATAATCCCTCTCCGAGGCTGCAGCATAAACTACGTAGGAGTTCATGTAGAACCTCCCCGTTGTGGTGAGTTGTTGGAGCTGCTCGGATATGGTACTGCTTATGATCTCCGCCCACTCGAAGCATTGATCTGGTACGTTCTTGTTCATAGTTTCAAAGTACCTGAGCATCCATTTGTGAAAGTAATGGGCGTCAGAAAGCCCAAATACTCTACTCAGGAACGTGATAGTGTCACTCAGTTCCTCGGAGAAATCGCTACGGTGAATAACCTGTGGCCATCTGGTTATCACCTTCTTGTTCTTTAGGTAGACCTCATTCATGAGCTGCATGCACTGGTCTTCATTATCCTCCCATGCCTTAACGCAGTCTTCTTGGCTCACGGCCACGAAATGCCGATGGTGAGGGATGCCAAGCATGATTTTGAAATGTCGGGTAGTAAGGTTGATTATAACCTCGCCCTTTTCATTTTCGACACATCTTGTGTCTTTATTGTAGCAGCGGGCCACTACCATCATGAATTCATTGTTTATTGTACTGACGGAATCCCTCCGGCAAAATGCAGACCACTTGCCCACCAGTTTGTCCATCCAAGGACTTCCTGTGACTCTCCTGGTTCTGGCCCAGAAATCTTCCATGTCAATGTGATGAGCTCAGAGTCTCTTATATCCAGGTCACATTCTGCCTGGGATTCGGGCATTCTGACCCTCTGATACTTGTACTTCATCTCTTCCTCTGTAAGTTTAGCTTTGCCCTTTGATTTGGTCGGTCTCTTGCTTGATGTAGACATATGTGGATCTGAGTTCAGTTGCTGATCTACAAGAAGGAGGAGCGAAGTCCAATGCAAAAGAGCCATGTTAGCCATCAGATCTTCCATTAAAGCATTGACAGAATGAAGAGTTAGTAATTTTAAGGCCTCCGGGCGCAGGGCGCAAGGACACTACAGGCTGCAGGGTTAATAGTATGGTGCACAGAAGGAGGGTGTTACAAGGAACAAATTAGCGCCAAAGGGCGTAGGGCGCAAGGATGCTGCACATGACATTTTTGTTATTGTAAGCAGAAGTGCGCCTGCGCCATTCATATGTGTTTTATACTGGGCGCAGATAATTTTCATGTTGCACGGGGATAGGATGCGCCAATGGCGCATATATTTTTCATGTTACATGGAACTTTGGTGCGCCGAAGGGCGCAGGGTTGATGTGTGTAACATAGGTTTTATGTGCGCAAAAGGGGAACTTGGCGTGGCGCAGGGAAGGCTTGCATGACATTGTGCTACTGTAAGAGGGGATGCGCCTGCGCCATTGTTAGGATTTACTCGGTTTCACATGGCGCGGGTAATTTTCATGTTGCAAGCGGGATCAGTGCGCCTTCTTGGCGTGACTGTATTTTATGTAACAGGCGTGGCGAATGCGCCAAGAGGAAAAAGTAGTCCAAAATGGGCTGTTAAGTTTTCTTCTCTCCCTGATGGGTTTGAGTGTGTTTTTAGGCCAATTTCTTTCAGGGATTCAGACGGTGAAGGGGCGCAGTGAAGAGATCCAGGTCGGCTTTTTGAGGCGGAGCCCTCTTTAACAACAGATCTGGAAAGAGGGATGGAAACAACTTGGGGAGAGAGATTGCAAGAATAGCAGGAGGGGGAGGGTTTCATGGCCTCATAGATCCATTGTATCCTACCACACAAACAACCAACAAAAGAAAACACAAGAGAAACAAGGACCACTCACCCTAATATATAGGGCGTGAGAGACGCAAGCGGGGTCCACGAACGCGACACGAGGACGACAGGCGTGTTGACAGTGCAGAGGAATAAAATTATCACGTGTTTTCAATTGTGAAAGTGACAGGGTGGATGCGCCTATATATAGGCAAAGGTGTAATAAATGCGCCAACCACTTTTACAAAGGGCGCACCAAAACACGTGTCGACACGTAAAACTTTGCGCCCTTTGGCGCAGATAAATGCATGTCAACACGAAATTATGTGCGCCTTTGGTGCGTTTAAAGGACTGTCAACACTAGATTTCGAGCGCCGAGGCGCACCAAAACACGGTGCAACTTTTGTGTTGTTGACATGAAGGCACATGCGCCTTGGCGCAGCAGAAAGGCGCATCACGGGGAGGCGCAACAATTGTTGTGTCAACACCTCAAAGGGTGCGCCAAAGAAAATGAAGAGGGCGCAGATAAATTCTGTGTTGCACAGACAAAAGGTGCGCCCTAGCCAAAAAGGACCAAAATGACTAAGTTCGGAAAATTGGATTTCCCGGAAGGGATTTTAAGATCATTCCGAACACTAAGGGACCCCGTCACGGGACCGAAACAAAAATTGGTAGGGTTACCTTTAAAATTGCCCTTGTCAATTTTATAGGATAACAATGTGTAGATACCCAATCCTATCAAAGCATACGTAAATAATCCTAGATACCCAATCCTATCAAAGTATACACAAATTATCTTATTTTTTTACAAGAGAATAATTTGTTTGATCTCTTTTCATAATATACCTCAAAAACACCTATCTGAAAATTTGTGGAGAGATATCTCAAAAATTTTACATGCTATATTGATTAATGATTCTCTTATCTTCTCTTCTTTTCTAATTGGTAAAAATGGTATTCATTTAGTTATATTACTATGTGGGGATTTTAAAAATTATTGGAAAAAAAGAGCTCCAAACTCCACCATATGACCAAGATTATATAATATTTTGGTTTGATTTCTCCAAGCAAAGAGAATAAACTTACGGCAAAGTGAAGTAGACATCAAATTTAGATTTAAAATTTCCCTAAAACAACCAAACGACCACAAAATTTTATTTGAAAATAAACTAATGAACAACTCGCTCCATTACACTCCATTCCCTCACCCCATTCTCCTACCTTACTGCCATTGTAGAACGCCTAACATACTAATAATGCTACTCTTTATTTACTCTTTACAGCAATGGTGGTAGCAACATACATCCCCAATATAGAATTTACAATTTTTATTCAACTGGAAAAATAGTGGCAAAATATTTAAATACTTGAATGTACGAGATTTTCTATAACATTTGCAATTCCCTTAAAAACACCCCTTACTTTTCTCGTGGTGGTGTTCTTCTTATCATTAGATATTATGGTACCACTTATATGTAGACTATCTTTAAGAACATTTCCCATAAGTTCAAAGAGAGGAAGCTGTAAATTTGGTCTTGTCATCTCTTCCAGAACAGGAGGTGCTTGAATATAAAGATTGTTTCCTCTATACATTGCACTTGGTCTTGACAACTGAAGCCTTGGATGCTCTCCAACAAGATTAATGAACTGAATGCCAGAAAAACAAACATCTATGAGGCCAACAGGTCATTTGTTTATAATGAATACTAAAGTAAAGAGCAGTACAGATAAGCATAGTAAGATTGCATTTCTAGTGACAAACCTTTTGTAAAGAAACAGAGGTGTCCAGCTCCATTAACACTCCAGGACCGCAGACCAAACAATCATCATCTTTTGTGAACTGATTCACATTTGTGTGAAGACCTCTAATGCTATTATACCTACCAAAAACATAGCATGTGAGTGCAAAAATTATTTCAGGCACCAAAAGCAATGAAAACAATTCAGACTATACAGAAGTTTCATTTTTGCCTGCAACCTTCCTAAGATTCAGTGCATGAGGTTTTGGTGTAAGGGTAATGAGGACTCATGTAAAAGTGTGATCCAGTTCAAATACACCCACCTTAATATTCCACACCCCAACTTGAGTGAACACTCCACACCATGGTAAAGGCACTCGCTAACCTCACCCCAGATTTACGAATCAAAAGAAAAATTAATCTAGAACAAATATCTTTATGCCATAGGTGTGACAGCGAGGGTGGACTGTAATGTAGTGATTTATTTGCTTTTATGCCAAATTTGACTTACATAAAAATGTGAACCTTAAATTTGACATCCATTTGACTGTCAGAAGTTTTTTCTTTTTGCTTGGAGAAGTCAATCAAAAAATCATAATATCTTGGCCATATAGTGGAGTTTGGAGCCCTTTTTTTTCCAGAGAGTTTTCTGAGCCCGACTCAGTGGCATAGCTAGATGGAAGCAATTTGTAACCAGTCACTGAGAAATTTGCAGAGAAGGTAATGGAGTTATTAATAAAATGTGAAAAATCCACAATTAAAACCTTAAGATTGATATCTCTCGGCATATTTCAGATAGATGTATTTTAGATATCTGTACTAGTAAATACATCTAGCAGAACAATGCCAACAAATATCTTGGATTTGTCACAAAGTTTCACTCATTGAAGGGTTCCACATTGATTAAGCAATCCATCACTTTCTCTGTAAATTGTCAACTGATTGCTAAAAGGCCTCAATCTAACGCTACCTTGCTTGAAAACATCTTTTCAAGGGAAAAAATGACTCCAAACTCCACACAATTTTTCAATTGCCTTTTGTAAATAAGAAGGAAAACTGTCCTGTGGTACTCAAATGAACATCAAATTTAAGGTCGCTCGTTTTTATTAACATCTCAGACTATTACACTCCACTCTCACCACCCCCTTGGCTGCGCTTGTAGGTTACAGTTCTTGGATCATCTTTGTTGGGTGCAATATCAAAAGCCTACTATATTCTACAATGGCATTTAGCATCAGGTCCAATTCTTCTTTAAGAAAGTGAATGGAATATCATCATTTTTGGCATGTCTTTTAACAACTTAAATGAGAGTTTTTCTTCTGCATGTGCATGCTGAATTTACTATATTATGGAGAAAAACTCACAACTAACTGAAACTCATACAAATTTCCAATGTAGTGGATTCTAAGGGATTACAGTTTTTGTCTTAGGAATAGGACTAAACGCTCTCTTGAAAATTACACATGCAATTTAAACATCCAACAACTTTATCTAGAAATGTGAAAAGAATAGTTGAAACATCAACTGCATCATACAAACCAGAGGATGAAATAAAAAGTAAATACAGTTATTCTCTTCGTGCAAAAACATTTGACAAATGCTGTGAAAGAACATAGGAATTCATCAATTAGACTCTATCTCAGGGAAATTCATCCAATTGGTAGTATGACTGATGCATACAGCTGGTGGATGATATTTATAATTTTAGCATGTTCTTCCATGTGGGTCAACAATTTTCTGGTCTTATACTTTTCTTATGTAGCTCATTGGAAATGTTGATTTGGGACAATAATATGCTTTCCTTGATGACAAGTCTTGTAGGAGACTAAAAACATGGTTAATAAATAGATTTTCTCAGCTTTATCCAGTATGCTTTATCCAACAAATAATATTGATTGATTCCACATGGTAAAATAAAACAATGCATTGTAGGGTTTTGAACTTACATGAGATAGTTTGACAAAAAATTGCTGCATCCTGTGGCAATTTTCAGTGTCTCCAGTGCACATGCAGATGCTATTATAGCATTTGTTGATGCAATGGCCGGTACAATGTTCTTAACTACACCCTGCAAGAGGAGTTCCAAAATCATCTCTGCAATTGATAAAAGCCCAATAGTCTCGTCTCTGCTACTCCATACACTTCATATGCTTCCGATGTCCAAAATATGAAAATAATGAGGGTTTTACTTTTACCAACAAAAATGTAAAGCCTTAAAAACCTATAAACTAATAAGATTATATGGCAATGGCAGTAATGGGACAGTGCTTGTGAGATACAACAAAGGTAAATGAACAGAGAGAATAAGCAATCTGTTGCAACATTTTGGCCACACCTGAGTAAAGGAGCAAGTAACTCCACTTATACCATATGCTTCTGCTCTTTTAAGTGCCTGTAATATACAGTAGATCTTAAATGTTAGTTTAAATACAGTTCCATTGGTTGAAATTGATCAGGCACTTCAAATTCCATGCAAAATTATACCTGTGAATAAACCCATTGCATATGATCTGGATCGTCTGCATCAAAAGGTTCTCCATGATGCTCCTACAAGAAATAAGGCAAACATTTCAATTACCAAAGCCTCCACAAGAAAATAATAATCAACTCTATTTTTGCCTAATACCTGATCCCATTGGATTAGATGAGCATACTCAATGCAGTGAGCAGCTGACCGAGGAGTCTCTGCGAGTGTACATAAAGGAAATTTAACTTGGGGTGGAAAAAGCCAAATGGTACACTCAAAGCACGGTGTGATTCCTGGTATGATCACTCTGGCATGGCCCTTGAATCCTTCAGTTCCCCCATCAACCATAGGTTTAATTGTTTCCGGACACGGGTTATCATCAGAATCATATTCTGGATTTGGAGGAAAAAGCAAATCATAATTTTAGGAAGCAGAATAAAATTTACCAAAGAAAATAAAAATCTCTTGTACAGGCAAGGCTGCAACTCACAGTAAACTGCAGACTATATGGCCATTAGAGCCACCAGTAAGATGTAGATCTAGTACAGATGTATAAAATGCATCTATTTGAAAAATGTCAAGAGTTATTAATTTTGAGGTGTCTATCTTGGATTTGTCATGTAACACATCGACTAATAATTCCATTACCTTCTCCATGAATTTATCAGAGATTGGTGACAGTTTCAAAACACTCTTTCAATAAAAAAAAGGCTCTAGACTCCTTATATCCCTATGATATTACAATTTTAATTGACTTCTCTAAGCAAGAAGAAAGAAATAATCATATGACAGTCAAATGCTCGTTAAATTTAAATTTGAAACTGCTATATGACAGTCCAACATACGTTGAATTTAAGGTTAGCTATTAGTTGTTAACATTTCACAGACATTACAATCCACGACCACACCAGGCTGTCATTGTAGGTCACACCTCTTGATATAATTTATGATTGCAAACAAATATGTCTTGGGAGCAAAGCACAGGTGTTTAACTATGTTTTCCTCCCTACAAACCTTGTTTTCTGCTTAATGTTATTTTGTTAAAGCTTCACTTTTCAGAAAGGAGGAAGAATCTCATCTTTTCCTGAGTTACATCACAAGTTTAGTCATATATTTCACCACATATTTGTAAAATAATATATGAAAGTATTATGTTATATGAATTGTTCCATGTAATTATGTTAACATGTTCGAACTATTATGCAAACAGTGATGTGATTCTCATCCAAAGGACTTCCCATCAATATACATTCTAAGCAATCATGTTCTCCACGTGTTTTGAGTCCTTTATTATTTGATTGATTTTCCTCCCCACGAGTGATGTGATTATCATCTTAAGGGCATCTCATCAATATAGAGGCTAAGCAAACATGTTTTCTAATTCTTTTGAGATTTCTTCGTATATTTGACTGGTTTTCTTTTCAAGGGAAATCAGTTTCGTCAACAAATTTATATGCAAAGATATCAATTGGTTGTTAACTGTCTATTTGATGGCATCATAACAATTGAAATAGGAAACAGATGAGATACAGGCATAATGATAAAATCTAAGTGAGACCTACAACAAGCCATTGTTTTCTACATAAAAGCAAACACAACACATAAAAATACATATAAACTCACCTGGTTTCTAAATGAAACACCTAACTGCTATCTTGCATCATAATAAAATCTAAGTGAGACCTACAACAAGCCATTGTTTTCTACATAAAAGCAAACACAAAACACAGAAAAACATATAAACTCGTCCTCTTTCTAAATGAAACACCTAACTGCCATCTTGCATCATCAAAAAACATTTCATAGCTGAAAGCTTCGCATGCACATTATGACTAAATTGCCCCAGAATCTTAAAATGTAAACAATATGCAAGTAAAATAAAATTAAAAAATAGGCACATAGGGAAGTACCAAGAAAGCTACAAGCCACTGAATTGATATAGCTCCGAGCCTCAATTGAATCAAGACCAAGTGCAATTATATTAAACTCACTGTAGAATTCAATATCTTTATCCTCAATCCGACAGAAATGGGGTACTATGTTTACCCCACGAACTCGTTCCATTACTCGCTTTGCAGCTACTTCTGCTTTCGACTTCCCTATATCTTGGACCCTGTAAAATCATGATCCTAAAAGTGAGGACAATATTTTGCCACATAAAATGAAGTATCAATCAGAAACAACTGGATCAGAAGAAAAGCAAAACATCCCCAATTGGATACCTTACATATCTCACTGTATGCAAGCAGAAATCAGTTGGTTACTTCACAACCAAACATATGTGGCACAATTGGATATGTATGGAGGTTATGAAGATGGCGATATGTGGCACACATATGATTCATTATGTTCGGAAATAAGAGTAACTTCTAGCGAATAATGTGTAAGGGTTCGTTTCAAGGTTTACTATACCCTACCATTACTAGATGAGATATTGTAAATGGAGAATCAAATCACTCGTTGTATGGAAATAATCAAGGATCAATTATGTATTGGGATAGGAGTAGACCTTGTGGAGAGATTCCTTCCTTAAAGAATATTGTATGGTGTTGTCCTACTTTAAGAATGTTTCTATTTTCATTATTGATAGAGGAAATAGGTCCATTAAACATTTTGTTTGGGTGTGAATAATGTTGATATTCTGCATTGTTTCTGTATTCTAGATATTTGGATTTTAACAAGTATAATTGATCCAGCAAAATTAAGATGTCAAAGATGAAGTGGGATAAAACCTGAAGAGGAACTGTCGATTAAGGTTAGATAATTCGATAGTATCCATATCTATAACTTCAATATTTCTGAAACCTGACAATGCAAGGTCTTTTAGTAACTCACAGCCAAGCCCCCTGCTCCTACTACCAAGACCTTGACATATTCTTGCAGATCATTCCGTAGCTGCAGTAGACAACAAATGTATAATGGAAACACAAGTAAGAAGAAAGTCATTAGTAGACATAGATTTGAAGGGCACAACCTGAGATACTGAGTTTAAAAGAAGAAAAACTACACATTAATTTTACTTCAAAAGTAAATTAAATAATAATTTCCAAAGTATCCAAATATATAGAAGGTATATGTTACCCCCTAAAAAGAACTAAAAATCAGAACATCAGGAGTTAAATAGAAAATGCAGGAATTGCACTAGGATTATCTTGAAGGTTTAGTACATCCAAAAATCTCACCAAGGATCAAGTCTTGTTGAGTGTAAGGCCTGGAAATACCCGATTTGGAGAGTCAAAAGCGGATAGGGCCAGGATAGTTCCCGAGTGACTTTCGCGGATTGAATGCCCCTAGTCGTGATCGCTTAGCTAAAGGAAGGATTCGATATAGATATACGCTTACTCAACAAGTGTAAATCAGCTGTATGTAATCTCCAGTTTATCATGGGCAGAGATACCAATATTTATATAATTGTTGGTTTCCAAACCAAAAACAAAAATCCCAGTACAATATAGTATTAAATGTTATAATTTGTAAAAGTGTTCCTTTTTTGAGTACCCTTAGCTCTTTTATCTGTAACCACCTTAACAGTGATCTTCTTTGTTACCAAAAGCAGGGAGAGGAAGCACAACACAAGCAGGTTTGAACCAAGAAATGTGAATTTTAAAGTTACACAGGTAAACATATTTTAGGACCCTTTATACACTTGGATGTTTTATCAAAAAAAAAAAAAAAAAAACTGCGAATATATCTACAAAAATATAGTTTTATCCAAATTCATCATAGATAATGAACAACAACAATGTTTACACATGACAGCAACTTTAATTGCCACACGCTTTAGGTGTTTGGTGAGACACTTATAATTTGGTCATTTATTGTAGCCTCTTTCAAATGAAGGTTTCAAGCTTGTTTGGCATACAAGAAACCATTTGTCGAATTTTAAAATAGGATTGTTCTTTCCAGATGGAAGGGTTATTGGTCATGTTGAAAATGCCACTTTATTTTCGGGACAAACTTCTAAATTTTAAAACAATCACATTAACAATAGCCATGAGGTGTTGACAAGCTATTGATGGGTTGGTTATACCCAACCCCACCAAACTTCAATTTTGCTGTGTGTTTAAGGTCAGTTTGTGGCTATTTTTAATGGTTGTATCTAAAGACTACGCATTTGCGCAGTTTTGGGCAGTCCATTAACCCACTGATTGTTACTTATATAAGAATCCACTTTGACTGTGGGTCAATGGACCGCCCAAAACTAAGATTACAAAGCCCTTCATGGTTCCTAGCTCCAGTCAAAAACGCTTACCAATCACAATAATCAAAAAAACAAGAAGCCTAAATAATCGGAGCAATGCCAAAAGTACATGATTAGCACAAAAGATGGAGGAGAAAAAAAAAAACCACCTGTGCTCCTGGCTCAAAAAAATGTTAACACAACAACAAACATACTGAACCGAACAACAAGCCTAGATAATCAGAGCAATGCAAAAGATCAGATGATAAGCACAAAAGATGGGAAGAAAAAAACCCACCTGTTCTCCTGGCTCAAAATTGTCAGCAGCAAGTTTACTTGGCCTCAGAAGCAGGCGGTCGAGGTCTCTCCATTTACCACAAATGGTGTCCTCCATATCTATTCTGGTTGTTCTTCTTCTTCCCCTGTTTCTGCTAAAATTGCAGCTTCTCAGCAAAAATAAAAGACAAACCAGCTAGAAATCAAATCACACCTTATCTCTATTTGACAATGGAATCAAAGGTTGAGTTTGTTCTCCTGGCTCTGTTTTTTCAAGTTTCTGTAACAGGGAATTGTTTCAAAGAAGTTTTTTTCGTTAAATATGATTTAATGGAGTGTCTTGAAAATGGCCGACCTGAAAGCTGCATATTCTACAGTTGGAAACATACGTGATTTCTGTAAAACACCGTGCTTGCTGAATGCATGGCCTAAATATAGGCAATTTAATAAAAGTTACGATCTTAAAATAAAATTAGAAAATAATAAGTACAGAAATAGAAAAGCTATGGCTCCTTCGAAATAAAATTAGGGAAAAAGAAAATAGTAAAACGCTCCCCTATAATATTGGAGAAACGAGCAGATAAGATTTAGGTGGGTTGGTGCGCCCACTTCAATTTGAGTTGAAAAGTGTAGTAAATAAAAGATGTATAACTTTGGTCAACATTTATTCAACCATCCTATATATGTGTGGAAAAATAAAAGAGTTAGAAATGTTTTTAAATATCTTGCGGGTAGTGGTGTAATGGTTTTTGGGTTTCTTAGTATTTGGAAGATCTAAGGTTCAAATCTCGGCTCTGTGTTAAGGTGGCCTACTACCTTCGTTAACCTAACCAAAAAAAAAAAAAAGAAAGGTTTTAAATGGCTCATAGGCATTAATTAATTATTGAATTATATAATTATGGACATGTTTTGTAGACTATAAAATTAGGGTATTTGATTCAAATAAGAGGTATTTGATTCAAGATGGTTGCACAATTTTTAGAAGTTTGTTGGATACATAATATTGGTTTGTCTAGCTAATGAAAAATTACATGGACCCTAAAAATATCAAGACTATTCTATGGTTTTCCGTAGGCCCCAAAACATATTATATTTTCCTTACAATTTTTCTAGACATTACTAACCCAATTATGATACAAGGAAGTTTTCTTTTTGTAAGTGATTGGAGCGAAAGTGTAGAAATATATGTGATGAAGATGGGATAGTTTATTGTTTGTCTAAACCCTAGCCTTTACTTTTATCAAGAGGAGAAACCTTAAAAATGGGTTTGCGTTTTTGTTGGACATAAGTATTCATATTAAAGTGACTTGGTATTCTCCAAAAATCGTTGTAAACAACCGTAAGACATACACTCACATGTACATGCAATACTATAAATCAATGAACACTTAAAATAAAGACATTACATAGATTTAGATCACAGGTAGTATGATTAACTCTTTAAATTAAAAGCTCTAGAATAAATTCACTAGTAAAACAATAACTCTCTTCCATAGTGACACCTCAAACAAAAGTAGCTCTTTATGATCTTATATAGATTAGGTAGATGTTAGGGTTTTAGTTTGGAGAGTAGTTAACTTGTAGAACAAGTCTCGCTTTATACTATTATTAGTTGAAGTCAATCACGTCAATGACTTGATTGATATTATTCTCTATAAATAAAGATGTCGATAAATGTGCATTAGCTAATACATTATCCACATATTTTATTATGATGAATATTACATTATCATATGTTGAATGCATGGCCTAAATATAGACAACTTAATAAAAGTTTCGATCTTAAAATAATATTAGAAAATAATAAGTATAGAAATAGAAAAGCTATGGCTCTTTCAAAATAAAATTTGGAAAAAGAACACGAAAAACGCTCCCCTATAAAATAGGAGAAACAAGCATATGAGATTTAGGTGGGTGGGTGCCCCCACCCCGGTTAAATTTGAGTTGGTGGTGCCCATTTGTAATATTAATATCTTCGGTCAACATTTACCCAACCATCATATATATGGGATTTTATTAGAAAGGTCTATAAATGGCTCTTAGGTATTTGTTAATTATTAAATCGCATAATTATGGATATGTTTTTGTAGACTATAAAATTAGGGTATTTTTATTTCTACTGGTAATAATGGGAGAAAGGTAAAAAAATTATTAAGGTATTTCATTAGGGTATTCGTATTTCGAGGTAATAATGGGAGAAAGTTAAAAAGACTACTAAGGTTTTTGATTCAAGACACCGACTCACTTCTTAAAAGCTTGTTGTAGAGGTACACCTTAAAATGATTTATTAGTCATTAAATTGTTTAATTATGGGCACATTTTGTTGATTTAAGAGGAGAAAGACCATATGCTACATAATATTGTTTTGTCTAGCCAATGAAAAATCACAATTATCCTTACCCCACTGGTAGAAGCAAGAATTCATAAGCACACACTACATAGTCACAAGAAAAAAAAATACAACTATTGGTGGGATGTTTTTAATATAGTTTCGAGTTGGACCCTAAAAATATCAAGACTATTCTATGGTTTTCCACAAGCCCCAAAATATATTATGTTTTCCTTACAGTTTTTCAAGACATTGCAAACCAATTATGATACAAGGAAGTTTTCTTTTTGTAAGTGATTGAGCAAAAGCGTAGAAATATATGCGACGTTTTTGAGATTCGCACTAGGCGAACAAAGTTTTCAGATAATTAGACATGTTGTGTATGTTTTTTCCAAAGCGTTTGAACATTCTATACAACATGATTTATGTAAAACTTGAAGATTAGAATAGGTTTGATCCTTTAAACGATAAAACATTGACTAGGGCATGGAAATGGAACAAATTCACCAATGCATGTTTATAGAAGGTGAAATAGGGTGCTCAAATATCATACAAAAGTCGAAAGACAATCATCAAGGTGCTTAGGTAAAATCTAGGTGTTGACCAAGTTTTTTCAATCTGTTCGATTAGTGAACTAGTAATAAAGGAAACAAGTAACTCCAAATATGCAAGGGTTTATGGTACCTTGGGATGATATGGATGGATACGGGTGCAATATGAACTCCTCACTACGAGCTAAGTGACCTATAAATCAAACAAACTCAAAATGAGATGGATTAGTAGATAGATGGGAGGGTTTCTTGACAATGTCAATCTCGAGAAGTAATAACTTCCTAGGATGGATGTCAACCCTCATTTTGATAAGATAAGATAAAACCATATATTGATAAATTGGATGTAGCAAGGATTTGAATAATATGTAGTAAATTTGAGATAAACAGAATACTGAAATGTAGAAATGTAAAGAAAGTACAGATCTGATCTAAATAGATGCTAAATAAACCAAACTTGTATGGGTCGACGGCCACCCGAGACTATAAAGGGCTAGTCGATAGAGAATGGGGCAGGATCGACTGAAACAATGATGAAGAATGCAGATCTAAAGGTGAATCTAAAGTTGATGATGCACTGAGATGGAAAACATGAACCTGTAGAAGGTATGAAACAAGATTTAATAGAAAAGATGCAAGAAAATTAGGAAAACAAATGGTAGATGTAAGAAAATAAATCAAATCAACGCGAATAGGTTGTGTTGGCGGGGACCAAGGGCCGTGATGAATGGATCAGAAAATTGAATGATGGGGATCAAACAGTGATGGGGTAGATGGCGAGAAAAACAAAAACAAGGAGATGGTTCAATGACGACCGTGAAAGGTCGATAGCAATCGGGGCTGATTTAGACTTAGACAAATGAAATGGACAAAATGACAGTTCCCGCAGATGAAGATGGATGTGACAAGATACAAGAACGAGGCCTTGAGATGACCGCAAAACCTACAAACACGGTGATGATGACTAAAAAAAAGATGATAGTGATGGATGTAAGCATGCAATGATAAGAGGACTCCAAAGCTCCCAAAATGAACACAAGATCTCCAAGAAGGCTCAACAATAGGATGATAGCTATAAGCACACACTTGAAATCAAGCAAAGGTCGCAAGAGCTCGAAATTTTCAAAATTACATCCTTAAACAAGGAGGGGTAAGGGCGGCTTTATAGGGTCGTTACTAATTATAGGGACCCATCCATTTGGGCGGTGGAAGGATGCCCAACTCAAGGCATCAAGCCCATAGGAGGTGAGATTAGGGTTTAGATGGATAAAGATGAGCTAGGGTGCATGAAAAGATAAATGGGTAGGTGGGAGATGGAAAGGAGTAAATAAAGGCCATGGATGGGTAAAAACATTAAATGATGGCCTAGGATGACAATTGGGAGATTTAGGGATGAGAAATAGATTAAATGAGGATTATGATTAGTTAATGATGATTAAGGGTGATTAATATACATGGAATAATGGGATAGGATTAAGGGTGGGAAATGGTAATTAATGGGATAAATTGAATTTAGGAGGGAATATGAAATTTGAATGGGTGATCATGAGGAAAGAGAGTGAATGTGGGGTGAAGGGTAGTGATACCAAATTTTAGTGTCTACATTTTCCCTTTTGTTGAGTGGTTTACGTTGGGCAAGCCACGAGACAAAAATGAGAAAGATGGGAAAGATAATTGATGAACCCTCAAACTAGGGGTCGATGACACAAAGGAATTTGGTCATGAGTTTGAAAGAGATAGATGAAGAAAGGATGGAAAGGATGAGAAAAGAAAGGGATAAGATAAGATATCCCAGATGAGGATAAACAAAAACTAAAAACATAAATAAGAATATGATGGTGATTTCAGAGTCACTCTGCGGTAGGAAACAAAGTACGACCTCAATGGAGATGATGGAAATGTCCTATGGTGAGTCGGAAAAAACCATTGCAAAATGGAGGGAATCTAATGGGAATCCGCTCAAATGGATGTGCAGGCCGTAGGACCAACATGTCAAAGGCATACATCAAATATGCACAAACAAATGTGAAAATGGTCGAGAAAAATTTTGCATGACAAAAAGGATTGGGGATCGGGCAGAATATGCGTCAGGGTGGGATGGAAAAGGGTGTAAAATAAAGGTGTCCCGAAAGGGAACACAAAGATGGCCATAAAGGCAAGTTAATGCAAGATGCTAGATGAAAACGTTTAGGGAACAAATGGAAATGTAAAATAATGGTTCCCAAGATGAAACACAAGGATGGACGTTGTAGTCACAAAATCATGCACTTTAGACATTATTTATCTCGGCCTCATACTACTATTTCAAAAGATCTTGAGCGAAGAAAGTACTAATTAACCCCATGTTTTGGCCATCTTATTTTACTTTTATTTCGTCATTCCTACACATTTTTATCTATGTGCCCATTTTGTTTCGGCACTTTAATGTCATTTTAGCCTTGTCTGGGCACCTAAGGTAGTGTTGGGTGCCTGTTGGTTGCACTGGGGTGCCCCGATCCTTTTCTACTTTCCTACCATTTTTTGGGCGCTTTCAGCCATTTTTCATCTTTATGTTTTTCCTAGTTGGCCATGTCGGGTTAATTACGAAATTAAATCAAGAGAACCCTATAAATATAAAGTTACGAGACCATAATGAGTAACCTAACATCATCTACTACTATCACTCATCTAGAGTTGCATCTATCTATTGCATTTACATCGACATAACTCCATCATCAAGGCACAAACTAGAGAATCTACATCACACTTCATAGGGGAGGATTCTATTCTATTCCATGCACACATGCTATTACATTTTCTACATTTAGCTATTGCTCGTTATTTCACATAGTGTGACTTGCACAAGAGAACCTAGGGCATGACATGCACACACTCACTAAAACTACATTTGGTTCCAAAATGTAGTGCACCACACATAGTAGTAAGCCCATGGTTGTGGTAACTGAGGTCAATCTGACCCATTCATTTTGCATCTTTATTTTTAGGGTTTTGATACTATTTCTTGTCTTCTTATAGGCATCTAAATCAACTTGGATTATTGGTGATATACAACACAGGACAAAGAACCTGATGCGACACACAACGAGGGTTTCAGAAAACCTTCCGACCCTATGAGAATCAGCCTAGATCTTTTTGTGAACTAGGGCACCTAGATTACATACCAAAGAACCTGTGGGTACCCCACTCCTATTCCAGAGCCCCATTCCACTCAAATCCTCCAAGTCTAGTATTTATAGGACCTCTACACAATACTCCTACTTTTGTTTTCTCCAGTCATCTCTACGACAAACATTTGTAATCAGCTAAGTTCTTTCCTCACCTCCTTCTTGCATATTAGGGTTTTAATTTATTATTTTTATCATTTAGTAATTTCTATATTACTTTATCACATTTATTTATAACATTTATGTCCTCCTAGATTAGATTAACTACTCCCCTATTATTCAAGTTTAGTTAATCATTTTCGTGAACCCGACGTCTTACTATGGACCAAAATAATCCTTCTGACTCTCTAATCATTCTACAGTTTGATAGATTTGGCCAAACCTTTGTTGATACTCCTACTGATCCTTTTGGCTATAAGCCTTGTCCTTCACTTATTCAACTTCCATCTTCTAGATATAGATCCTAAAGCTCTAGATGACGCCATTATCACTTATATGTCTACTATTGATTCTACTATTTTATCATGAATCTTGGAAGAGGTACAAACTCCTCAACCTGATCACATAGTTACACCTCTTACCATTTTCTAAACAACAAGATGATTTTCATTCGCATTCACCCATTAATTCTCCCACATTATACGTAGTTGATTCTTCGATACACTATGTGTTCGTACCTCTTCATATTCTATTGTTGAACCACAACCTCCCGAATATCCACATGAATTTGACACTACTATTTGTATAGTTGATACGGTTCCTCCTATTTCGTCACTAACTTCTGATGTCACAAACACTATGATACTTTATACGGGGTCTACTCCAACATGGTCTACCCCTTCAACACCACAACTTATAGATGACCCACCTAACTTATCACCATTTGCTGGGTGTCATATGTACAATAAATGTAGTCCCTCCTATGTTGCATGTTACTACTACTTCCATTGTTCCATATCAAAATCCTATACAATTGAAAAACATTGTTCTATCCTCTACACCTTCACCAACACCATCCCCTTCAGTATACCCTCCATTTACTTGCACTCTCTTCATGAATAATTCTTATTGGGAGCATATACCGCTTGATGCTTCCTACCAAGCCACCCAGGTGGATAATTTTAGTGGTGAATATTTGTAATATGGAAAATATTCCATTTTGGAAAAAATTGAAAAGGTGAATTTTCTAAAGACGGGTCGCTTACCTATTCGCCTAAAAATTACAGTTTAATTTTTTTAGGGTCGGCTTCACCTACCCTTGAAACTATCCCCTATATAATCCTAGATTATTCACCAGGTAGAACACTACTAGCTCACTCATACCACCTGGGGGCATATGTATTATCAAGTACAATAAACGTGTGACATGAGGGCGGAGGCTACAAACATGTGACAAAGAGTTTGTTAATGTGCAACAGGAGCGCGGAGGCTACAGATGTGTGACAGAGATTTTTTTGACACATGACATGGAGAGTTTGTTGACACACGACAAGAGTGGAGGAAGTAGACGTGTGACAAAGAGTTTATCATGCATGACCGAGGGCGGAGGTGTAGACGAGTGATAGAAGATTTGTTGTCGTGCGACAAATTTTTTTATCAGTTCTACAACAAACCTCCTGACACACAACAAACCTCCTATCATGCGTCAAGAGATTTATTTTCGTGTGACAACAAGTGTTTTCTTGTAGGACAACAAATCTCATATCTCACGTCCTCAGCCTTCTATCACATCACTTTAAAATCAGGTGAAAATTTTTCATACAACCCCCCAAAAAATCTTTCTTCCCATGAAACCAGCCTGGGATACTGGCAGGTATTTTCCACCTCCGATTTCCAAGAGGTCTCTTAAAATGAACCCTGAAGCCACTGCATGTTCACATAATGGTATCTTTCGACTTGGTTTTACATTTGAAGACCTCCATTCTCATTTATACAAACCATATTTGTATCATGGGTCTATTATTCTCATTGTTACATATAGACTTCGTGTTTTCCATCTTATTGTTCACCTTGCGCGTTATCATACTTCCTCTCCACTTACTCTTGACCAATCTTGGTTAGATTATATTGGAGGTACACTTGATCCTGATCATATTGATCTAGCTTTTCCCATGCCATTTGGTATTGTGCACATTTGCAATAGCTCCTTTCTCTATTATTCACCTAATTTTACTATTTGGTATGCTCAGGGGTGTCCATTGCCTCCCTTTATTGATGAACAATATGCCATGGAAATGTATAACTTACGTCTTCACAATTATTTGGATGACCAACCACACACCATTACTTATCAGGTCTCCCGCACTATTCAATATGATTTCAACAGTGATAATGATAATATTTTAGACGATTTTACTTATCCATTGCCTCCCTCTATTGATGACAATACACCACCATACCAAATAAGTCCTATATTCAAATGTTTAGCTGACAACTCTGACCCGCGTCATCATCCATCTAATACACCCCTATTAGACTCAATCCACACTCTACATACTTTATCTCAAGATAAGTTTCAGGCTATGGAATCCACTATCACCTCCCTTAGATCTGAAATTCAACAACTTAAGGATGCTTCTCAATCGCATGATTGTGCTCATTCTACATCTTATATGTGATCTATGTCCACTACATGTCATCTAATTGAACCTCAAAGCATGTCATTTCCTGAGCCTCTCATATTTGAACATAATACTACACCACATGAAATTCTTATTCAGCTCCTTATTCATTAGTTGATCACTCTACCGCCTACTCACTACTATCCTCCTTACCGGCTAGTAAATATCGAGGTTGTCCATATTGTCATTATCATTGAATTAATGAAAATCATGATAAAACTTGTTGCTCTTTGTCACGAATAATAAAATATCTCAAGAATCAAGGCCTTCTTTCATTTTTTGTACAACATTCTAATACTAACGATAAATCCCATCATGTTCTTACATCTTATGAGCATCGACTAGTGTTACTCAAGCATGTCCTAAGAAAATACCTCTTACGTAATTAGTTCACCATATCGTTCTATCCAACCATCTACGATGTCACATAGATCTCCATCATCAATATGTTTTACTAAACCATGATCTTTCTCCTATATTCATCCCTCGCACACATATAGGCCCCATTCACCAGCACATTGTTTTTCTATCATACCACCATTGTTAGAACATGGCCCTACGCTTTCATCCCCACATACATTGGGTGGAGGAATTTCGTCCTTCTCTATCATTGGTTAGTTTACTTATTGGTATACTCTTGGGGGCATAACACCTAAGACATACCCCCCTCCCTCGCTTGTGCACATTTATTCTCTATTGAATTTTCATATAGACATCACAATCACACATCTTATATTGTTATTACCTAATGACACACTCTTGTGATTTGATTCACACTTTAATGTTGAGGGAGTACTACTATATTGAACCCACATGCTACACTATAGACATTATACATTGCATTTCATCACACATTGTGCGCTATACACCAATACATACTACACTTAGTCTACATTCTACTATTATTCTACATGTATTTTGCATCATACCTAAGTCATTCTATGTATCATATATCCTAGTCATTATATGCATTACATACATTATTAGACTATCTAAGTACATAGTCTAATCATACATCATGGCATACCTATTTTATACACATTACACAACCTATGCTAGTTTACATCGCATATGAGTCTAGATTTACATTTCATCCTTACATGCTACATTACTACACATGATTCATCGCACATTATACATTGCATTTTAAACATCTTACACATCTAGCTTTGCATCTTCAACAATGTGCATTAACACATTTTATTCATCACATATTCTCATTATACACGCTACATTGTAGGGAAAATTTTAGCGGTGAATATTCTTAGTTTGGCAAATAGTAGAATTCCAAGAATTTGAGTTTGGCAAATTTTACAAATTGGGCATTAGCGTACCTGTGTTTCACCCAAAAATCCCGTAAACAATAATCTATCCCATCTGAGTCACCAAGGAATTTCCAATCCCAATGTATATTTTTATATCAAATCGTCGAGTGATCATTGTGGGGCGGGATTTGAAAATATTAATGTTTCGCCAAGAAATTGACACACCGATTTGAAAACATTAATGTTTTTCCAAGAAATAAATGTGACAGGATTTAAAAACATTAATTTTTATCCAAGAAATCGATGCGTCGGGATTTGAAAACATTAATGTTTCACCAAGAAATCTATGGAACCTTATTTGCCAAGAAAACATTCCCAAAATTTTCCCAATATATACATAGAGGTGATGTTTTCCCACGATTTTCCAATTTACGTATTTGTGAAGTAGTAGAAAGGGATTTAGTGAATTGGCATATTGTAATTTGCTTACAAAATTTCAAATAAATCTAGGTCTTGTCAAGGCTCGGCTAGTGCGTTGCAGTTTACATCCTAGAAGCACTTACTGCAGGTGAGTCCTCAGTCTATTTGAGACCTATTTTCTTTCATGTCACATTGCTTTATCTGTGATTCCTCCTTTGTAAGTTATTACAAAGCCTAAACATCCTCATCCTCATAACCACTATGATTTTTTATGTCATCTAGAATAGTCCTCCACTTGCAGAGAATCATAACTAGTTTTCCTATCTTAGATACATCTACGTAATATATATATATATATATATATATATTAAAATCACTTCATACATCTCCACAAGTTGCTGCTCTATATATTCCTTGATTTATCAGTGTATCTTCTTCTTCGAATCTTTTTGTTAATGTTCTCTCTTCTACAATGTATATATATATATATATATATATATTATATTGTGGTTTCACTTTCCATTTATTCCACAACCAATACCATGACCGTTTATCACTATCCGGATGACACTGCCTCATCCCATAATTGACCAAGGATATATAAAATGTGGTACATTTTGCAGGTTTCACATTTGTCAAGGGTATTTCCTTGGGAGACTGATGGAATGATGACGCATGACATAGACCTCCTAAGAGCCGGGACCCGTTCTAGACCCAAAACTTATCAATTGCAGCTCATTCTCGGGGTTCACATTCATTGGGAGGATTTGGTTAGGAATGGAAGGTTAAAAAATGCTAAAAAATAATAATGTACGAAATAGAGACCATACAAAGATGTCCAAAATGAAAAATTCAAGAAATGCAAAAGGGAAAAATTTACAACAATGAACCAAAAACTAGATAATTAACATTTGGAAAAACAAAAGACAAAAATAGCAGTTGTGGGAAAAGTATAGACATCTTGTCACAAACATGCTTACTTGTTACCACCATTTTCCTCACTGCGATGTACTTCAAACTTTTAAACCATGGAAACATAATGTATTGAATGTACTCCAAGCATGGATTTCCTTTAACAATCGAGGAGGAAAAAATTATTTCTTTATCTTCACATTCACTTTTGGCATTGCCTGTGAAAATAATTGTGTTATAAATCCATTAGAAACTATATAGTAATACTAATTTTCTTTTATTAATGTTGAGGCAAAGTTGGAATCTATCTCTCCACAACAAGAATTTTCCAAAAAGAATGTAGGGGTTTACACCACCTCTTCTTCCTCCATGAAGATTGTAGAAGTGAGATCACTCTTCGAAATATTTTCTTGTCCTTGTAGTCCAAAAACATGTTTATAATATTTAATATAAAGGAAAAACATCAAGATCCGGGATCTTTTTAATTCCTGCATCCTTCAAGTTTCTTGAACTCATTCTCCAAGTAGGAACACGATAGTATACAAAGAATACCCTTATCATGATTGTATCATATGTGAAACATCAAATCAAAGCATTCTCTCAATAATAATGATACTTTAGCTAGTTTTGACAAATTGACATTTCATTGTCAAGCCAAAGAACCCCGTATATATTCTCAACCTTGTATTCACAATCTCATACCACAATGAATCATAGATGGAAGACCATATATTCTATCTCAGCTCCTTTGAAATGATGAACACTCTTGGTAATTGGATCTTCTTATGACAAACCTCATACCTTTGATGAATCAATAATTTCTTCATGAGCAGATGCACACCTTATTTGGCTTGATAATAACATTTAGAACCTCTATACATTATGACAGAGCTCGATCATCGAGATTCCTTCATTAATTAACTAAATACAAATCATACCTTGGATGAATCAATGAACTCGAGTCCTTCATGAGAAGATACATACTATAATTTGATTTCAAATTGAGCACAGACCTTGAGATCACCTATTTCATGTTTGATTAGCTACAACAAAGACTTCTTATCACTAGAGTGTCTTATCATTAGAGTGTCTTTGGCTGCTCAACAAATCATTTAAATTGTTTGTTCTCTTCTCAAACCTTTGATACATCTTCAGTTTGCTTGATGTATGCTCTAATTCTAACTATAGTAATATTATTATTCCTTCTAAGTTATATGAGAGATAGCTAAAAATATCACCTCATCCTTTCACTTGTTCTCTATATCATTTTTTTATTTCAAAAGAGTCAAACCTTGTGATTTTTGTACTAAAACATGTAGATCAAACCAATATAGATCAAGTGCATTGAAACTAAATAAATGGTAGGCAATCCTTATCCAATTTTATGTAACATGTCAATCAAGCAACCATGAAAAATTGTGGAATTTTTTTGTAATTTCTTCTTATACTAATGTAACACTCTTGCAAAAAGTAGTACATGTTAAGTGACACAATATTATATAGCCCATGTCAAAAATCACTTGAAAAGCATTCAAATCTCTTTGAAGAATTCCATTGGGATTAGTTACATTTTGTTCTCCTTAAATTTCTTATTTTTACATCTAAACTTCTTCTAGGTTTCCATGATGACTCTTCTTTTAATTTATTATTTTGTATTTTTCTATTTCTTGTAAGATGCAATGTTGATTGACATCCATTACATGATATCCATTACAACAATTTTGTGCATTTTCTATCAATTGACATCCATTACATGATACATCTTGAGATGCACTATCTAGTGTTTTGAGAACATGATATATGGATATTGAAATCACTTCTTTGTAATCAATGTTAACATTAGCAATCAGATCAATGAGAGTGCCTTTGAGATGCTTCACGATGAATTTCTTCTCTTTTTTCTTTCTACCTAAATCAATTCATCTGAATGCATTTGCATGCATAATATTTTTCTTTATACATATTTCTCATGTTGAGATGTCTGTGCACATATCAATATCATTTAGTCTAACATGTTGTATCTTTTTTTCTTTCAATTCTATAGGATTCATTGATTCAAGAAAATGACACCTAAAAAGGGAAGCTCAGCCTCAGGAAAAAATTCTATTCCAACCCCTCCTGGTAGTGGTACTCGAAATTCAAAAATAACATCTTATTTTGAGAAAAAATTTAAGGAAACCCATCCTTCTCCAACAGACCATCACAATCAAGGGATAATGATTACATTCAAAATGAAACTCGAATGAGAATGTATTCATTTTTATTTTCCCGATGTTGTCAATGACAACAACAATGAAATGCCTTTGCCTTGAAAACATTCCATTAAATGATGTTGATTTTGACACTATACCACCGAACAATTGAATGAATATGACAATGCATCACCTACTAGTGCCCAAGTGAATGTTGGAGGTGAAACTTCTGGTAGTGGTAGTCAACGAAATATAAATTCCACCAAGGCAAATACTCATCGGACACCTATTTCTCGGAAGAAAGAGAAAGGAAGTAAAATAGAACTTGGGAAGGAGTTTCGGTTAGAGTGGGTTTCTAAGTTTCCATTTATTGAGCTGTTGAAAATGAGAATAAATCAACCTCCCAAAGAATGCAATGTCAATATATAACTAGAGATTAGGTAAGGACAAGACAATGCAACTTAAGTTGGATACTATTGAGAAACATGAAGGAAAGATATATGAAAAGATAATTATAGATGGTTGAGAAGAATGTTGCTATATGGAAAATGTGGATGATTTTTGCATATTAGGTATGAAAAAAATTTTAAGATCACAAGAGAAATGAAAGAATAGTTACAGTGAATGGAGGGACAATTACCTCTCAATTCAACAAGATCATTCAAAACAGTCTTTTGTGTAAAATAATTCAACTAGCTATTGTTTTTCACATTTTGAAAAGAGGTCATCCTTATAATAGATTTTCCTAAACAAAAGAATATTTTGTCTTTTCTTGGTTTCCCACACTTTCATCATTCTCACTGGTCTGATAGTAGTGGTTGGGATTGGGAAAATGCTTAGCTATGGTTGAGAAAGAAGACTTGAAAGAGAAACTTAAGTTTGCACGATACATATCTTTGTCTATTGATGAGGTTACAACAATAGTAGATAATACTACTTGGGTCTATATGAATGTTTATACTGTTGAAATTCTATGAGACAACCTCACTTACTTTTCATTCACAAGATGAGATAGAACTCCAATGCTGAAAACCTTTGTGAGTTGGTGATAAAAAGTTTGAAGGAGATCGGTGACATGGATGATGCTGCAATTGCATCAAAGATGGTATGTTTCAGGGAAGATGGGACATCTGTAATGTAAGGTCATCATAATGGTTTGTGTGTAAAACTCCAAACATATCATTTCCCTCATATGATTGCCATTCATTGTATGTCTCATAGAATGAACCTAACTTACAAAACAATTGGTAAATTTAAACCTGTAGCAAAAGTTGAAGACCTTGTTCGAGAGGTGCATGCTTATTTCTTTCATAGTCCTAAAAGGTTCATGAAATTCCAAATATTTGTAGAAGGAATAAAAAATGGGTGTAAACTGTTAAAATATGTTGACACCAGGTGGATCTCATTATACCAACCGGTTCGTAGGGTGTACAAAGAGTATCAATCCTTATTAGGAGTGATGTGGCAGAATCGCATGGAAGTGGACAAGGCCCGAGATTTGATACATTGTTTTATTGATATAGATTCATTGTTGATGTTGTGTGGTATCCTTCCCATGTTGGAAGAAATGCATCGTTTAATTAAACAAGCACAAGAAAGAACTATCTATATTGTTGATTTTTCTAGTTTGAGGAAACGAGTTTGTATGACAATAGAATATTTGTTTCTCAATGAAACTGATTTTACATGTCCAAAGTTTGATGGTTGGAATGATTTGATAAAGATTGGAAATGCAAGTAGATTTTTGAAGCTCAATTTTTTGGGGAAGTATGTGCTTTTGTACATGGATATGAGATACCGATGTACATGTTTAAAATAGTAGTTAGTAAGGTTGAGGAGGTAAAAGTCATAGGGCCGATGTTTGATAACATTGTATCATCAATAAGGGTGAGGTTAAGAGAAATTGCAGTGTCCCTACTAGAAGAAATAAGGGAGTGATTTATAAGGGATGCTTTACTTGAAGCAATGGTTGTAATAAATCCCACCTTTTGGAATCTTGTCCAAAATGAAAGATATATGCAGGAAGACTACTTCAAGAGGTTGACTACATTGATTCAAAAAAAAATAAGCCTGTTGATATCAATGGAATGAATATTCCAGGTATTTTAAGAAAGGATAGTTTGATTGCTCAATCTCATGAATTCTCCACTACAATGATTCAATATAAAGATTTGGATAATAGGTCTTAGAGTGTGGAGTAATAACCCAGCTATGGAAAAAAATTGGGGTGAGTACTATTTTACAACAAACCATGTCCAAGTTTTTCTCATTGGCTGATCTATGTCAAACAATGATTTTGGGTTCAGTTGAAGATGAGAGAATTTTCAGTTCCTTGGCCTTTATAAAGTCAAAATTGTGAAAAAAGCTTGAAAAAATTTAGAATTTTTTGAGAATTTATACATCATGGTACGAAGTGGATAACTTTCCCTACGATAGGGCTCTGGTATAAAAGTCGATTAATGAAAGGAGAGGGGCTGAAAACAATGACACAAATACAACAGATGACCCTATTGCAGCAGTTGACTATCAAGAAAGAGAGAGTCAGTCTCAAAGATCTGGTGAATCAAATGATAGAGATGATCCAGGTCCATCAAGTTGGAAGCTTCCATTTTTGGATATCCCATGATATATATGTTCATATAATAATTAATATATTCAAATATTCAGTACATTGTTCTGAATCTCAAACAAGGATTAGTGCTCACCCCAAACTTACATGTGCCTAAAGGTAATCATATTGATTCCATTTCCATTTTGATTGCAGAAACATTACAAAGTCATGTTTTAATGAGTATTTAATATATTTCACATACAATGTTGTTGATCTCTTTTATAGAAAGAATACACCATGGTCGGGTTGGTTATTAAAATCACAATGCATTTACATTATTATATACTTTAGGCATATAAGAGTTGTGGTGCTTAATTCTAAGATAGAATAAGTGGCTTTTCTTGAATCATTACTGAAATGAAAATTTAAAAATAACACTATTCCTCATTCAACTTTCTTGAGACATGCCTTGTATGAAAAAAATTGAAGATTTTCATTGCAACAAATGGAACAATTTTCAAAATGGATCTAAATACACTAAAGAGTAAATCCATGCACATATATATTTAACTTTTGCACCTATTTGTAAAAAATTTCTTCAACCACAAGCAACCTAAATATCACATGTTTATTAATACAATAAACATAAAGATAACTCTAGTCTATTAATAAGACAATTTACTATTTTTATCCATGACCATGATTTCCTCCCAAATAATAGAAACAATAAAACCAAAATTTCCACTTCAACTTGGAATTAAGCTCCACAACTTTAACAAATTATATCATCTTCTATAACATGCTCCACTCTTCATCTGTTGGAATTGTAATTTGTTGTAAATCAGAGTGTCTGACATGTAACTTTGTTAGCAATTCATAACTGATAATGGAGATTTCCTCTACTATTGTATGCAAACTTACTAACAAGGTTATCAATGGTTTAACAGAGTTAAAAAAATTTTTCTCATCTAGCTTCTCAGGAATTCGGTCCTTCTCTTGAGTCATTTTTTCTTTCATCTTCTTCTGAATGCATCCTTTGTAATGAATTGGCGTGTTTTGTCAAAAGGCATTGGAAAACCAAGATTTGTGAACTTGTGTACCTTTCCATGCAACTCATGGAACATTCTTTGATACTTATTCAAAAATTCTTGTGCTTCACCCAACATCACACACTTCCAATGATAGATGATACCTTTATTGAGGCATCAAACCAGTTTTGAATTCCTTTGATGCCAATTCTGTGTCACTGAATTTGTAGATAGATTCCAAATTTTACTTTGTTGTATCCTCTCTTAAAGCCATCACTTTTCTACTACCTATTACTTATTTGCGAGCTTATCAAAGATTCTCTATGGATCAATCATGAATTCAAACAATCTAATCAAATCATCAATTTTTTTTTGTTTATTTTCCCCAAAATTATCTCATCATATTAATCAATGCCTTTTTATGAAATCCAGATAGTTTGATGTTGGAAGACTGTATTTCCTTTTTTTCTTTCACCAATTCCTGTTGCAATATTTCATTTTTTTTTTCTCATCATCTAGGCTTTGTTCCCATTTTTGACCTTTTCTTTCTCTTCCTTCACAACCTCTTTCAATTCTCCCAATGTTTTTTGTAATCTATCATTCTTACTCATTGTTTCCTATAACTTTTTCTTCACCTCTTCTAGTTCTACTTATGTGCTTGTTCATTCACAACAACTGTAGTCATAGAGGCAGATGATTTTATCTTCCTCTCCAACTCACCTGTCCTATTAATTGTTGCTTTTCCTTTTGCTTTCTCATTTTCCAGGTCTACCTCTAACTTTTGAATCTTATTATTCAACTTATTGTTCTCCCTCTCTACCTTTATTAATGTTTTTGTAAACCACATCATTGTTCCTTTTCATACACATTAATTTGTTTAGAAGGTTTCATTTCCTTAAGATCCATTTAAAGGGAGGTCACCTCATAGTCACTGGAAACCATTTCATTCTTTGGTTTTACAACTTTGGGCACAACATACATGTATTCCAGGTATCTATGTCTGAAGTTATATGTAGGAAATACCCTCATTGGTTTGGATCTCAAAGTTCCAAGAGCCTATAAATTTACTTCTTATTTCTTTTATCTCTTTTTTATTTATTGAAAACTCAACTAGGTAATCAAAACCTGAGGTGTTCATAGGAATGAACTATTCCACCTTGAATAGAGAAGGAGTAATTGAAGTTTGGGGATAATTTCCCTATGGAATGACAATTTGTTTAGGGGTGGCAGTGGCACCGCCTTCTATAAATAGTTGCCTTGAGCCAAGAGTAATTGTACATGTGTCTGCCTCTATTTTCTTTTGCCTCTTCTCATTTCCTTGTTGGACAATATCCCTAACAACTTCAACTATCTCTATTGGCCTCTTTAAGTTTCCAATACTTTGTTGACTACTACCATCATCACTAGAACCACCAACATTAGCAATACTAACAAATTCATGGCCAACTTCTCCTCTAGGATTTTCAACGTGTGGCTGAATTGTTTGCTAAGGATTTGACTTTGGAGTAAATTGCACTAGATTAACACTTGTAGATGTTGTAGTATGTAGTGGTCCTTTCTTCAAGGTGAAGCTCCAAGGCCTGACCTGTCGAAAACTTTTTCTAGATTGTGCCTCTGGTGGAAGCCAAATGCCTTGTCTTGTTGAACCCAAACCACCACCACTAAAACCCATATTTTCAACAATAATTGCTCATGTAGAATATCTTTGTTTCAAGCCTTCATCGAGACTTGGTTTATATGTGCTAGGGGGTGTGTAATTCCTCAGAGTAATGTCATCATCACTACTTTCCTCTCTAGATGCTCTTCATTCCACAATTTGCTAAAATTTGCATCTTCTAGAATAGAATCATAGTCTTCTACAAATTTTGGATGGCCTAGGTCCTGCCTCATAGACCAAAAGGCATCAATTTTTGACCTTGTCCAATTTTTATCTCACAATTCTTGATGTAATGCCTTTGGCATGCTTTTAGAGGACTTTTTATCAGGTTTTGCATAAAATTTGGCAGATTGAAAATCCTCTACCTTTTTTTGTGGAGGCTCGAGACAATCCAAAAATTGTTTTGACAACTCTTGAGAACTAATTCCTTTCTCAATAGCAATTTCATTCATTGTTATTTGTACTTCATCCCAAGAGTTCTTGTTTTTCAATTTTTCTAGCAAGGGTTTGTTTTCATGTTGAATTTTAGTGGCAGAGTTCTTGTTTGCCACTACCCTTACTTTAATCACCTCACATGGGTCATACACCCAATGAGAGTCAACATCAAACTTAAAAATCTATAAGATTTCATGTGCCACATAGAATGTTTTTCTTTCAAATGTGAACCCTCCACATGAGAATGGTAAGGAAGGAAATATGATCTTCTTTTGTTGAGTAACAAAATAGAGATTATTTGTGCTTTCCATCTGCGTATATATTCCAAGGCAAAAACTCTCTCTATCACATGTATTGGAAATTTGTAAGGTTGTACTCCTGATCCATAAAACCTTAGCACAATATATTCCTCCATGAAGTACCAGTCTGCTAACTATATTTCTGATCCCAATTGAATGCAATCTCTACATTTCATAGAAATCTAGGCAATGTACTTTTTGTAATTTCTTCATAAATTGGAGCCCAAAAATAATCCACAAATTGATTGTAGTCCCTTCTATTATCATACATCCTTATCTTGGGGGTCCACTCAGTTAATGGACGCATCGCTTTTGGCTGGACCTCAACAATATAGGGCTCAATTGCAAGTTTTTTTTTTCAAACCATTCAGTAAACCGCCATAGAATTAAATAGCACAAGTAGGTAGTGAACCTAAAGGTCTTAGTGTTGAGCCTTCTTTGATTGTTAATAATTGTTTATGCATAGATTCTACAATGTACCCAACAAATATGTATTGATAAGGTGGAGAAATGAAATGGATATTATATACCATTTCCAGAGGGTTTCATCCACTTTCTCATCACTATCGAAGCCAAGGAAAATACTAACATAGAAATGGTATCCCTGACCCACGGTTTAAACATGTCAATTGCATATGGAGCCTTCCCTTTTGGTACCGTTCCATCAACTGTTATTTTTGTAAAAATCATCTCTTTCTTTTTGATTGGTGGCATGATAATCGCTAGAATTTTTCTAGGTTTATGTTGACGGTTCCTAAATCTTTGCTTTCAAACCCCAATGCATGGCCAAGATTTACCTCTCGTAATGGACAAAAGTTCTGGTCCGTTTCCCTTTGCAAAATTATTTTTTTTGTCTCATTGTAATTTTGGGCACATATATTGACAAATTCAGGGCAGGGGAAAACCTCGTGGAGCATCATGCATCCCAATCCAGACCCCCATGTTATCCAACCTTTATGTTTACTTGATGGTTCGAATGTCTACTTTCCCTCATCTTCATCTTAGATGTGTATCTAAGTTGTGAAGCTCTTGTGCCAATTACAGGATCATAAATATCATGATATTCATCAATAAAAGGGGGTTTACTTTTAAGCAGTTTGGCATATGGGATTTGGGTTTTACTTTTACTTTGGGATCCTGTGGAAGTAGACATGCTTGGAATTTTGGATTCTATAAACCCTCAACCCTAATTTCTCAACCCTTATATTGAAATATTTCAAAGCGAAGGCTTATACAATGCTACTTATAAAAAGATAATATTTAAAGAATCAAGACTCAAATGCAGGATGACACTTACTCGAAAATATGAAAATTTTGAGTCTTACACGGTCCACAACTTCTATGAATCTATTCTACCTTCTGTTGTAATATGCTTTCTAGAAAAGAAATTCAATTTTCAACATCACTATAAACGATTAGGTCTTTCACTATACTTTTTGTAGACGTCAAATTTAT
Source organism: Taxus wallichiana var. yunnanensis (assembly GCA_018340775.1). Lineage (NCBI taxonomy): Eukaryota > Viridiplantae > Streptophyta > Pinopsida > Cupressales > Taxaceae > Taxus > Taxus wallichiana. The sequence continues at coordinate 727,483,412 of CM031238.1, forward strand.
TATATAATAAAATTTCATTCAGTGGATGACAATTGTCACTTATCTACTAGGCCTATTCCAGGAACTTCCATTCGAAATGTGAGTGTGTCAATCCTTCATCCTGGAATAGATCTCGTGTTGTTGATCTTAATATATCGAACGATGCAAATTATTTATCGATGGCCACGTGGCAGATTCCGGGCCTCCTCGAGGCAAAGGCATTCCTCAGACTCCAAGCCCATGTGGAATGAACCGATTCAATAATAAAGTTTCGGGTCAGGGTGACAAGTGTGGGCATTTAATGACTTGGTCGTTGAAATTTTTGGGGGCCGTTGAAACATTTTAAATAATAAACCCCGCTTTTGCCCATGCCACGTGGAAGAATTTCATGGATTTATTTTTTCCTTGCCCCCACGGACGTGAATCTCCCGAATTTAGGTGGGATGAATTATAATTTTGGGTCCGGGTTTAATTGTTCATTGTTGGTCATGGACATTGGAATTGGAATATATGATGGGCCCCAACATATTATATTATATATATATATATTATTATATAAATATATATTTATAGTATTTACATTATTGATTTCTTAAATTAGATTCTTTCTTTCTTAAATTAATTTAAAGTTTTCAATAAATTAAAAAGCTATCACCCTTGCTTTTGCCCATGCCACGTGGAAAAGAATTTTGTGGATTTCTTTTTGCCTTGCCCCCACAAACGTGAACCTCCTAGATTTAGGCGATGAATTAAAATTTTGGGTCCGGGTTTATTTGTTCATTGTTGGTCATGGAATATATGATGGGCCCCAACATATTATATATTTATATACATATATATATATATATATATATATATATATATATATATATATATATATATATATATATATATATATATATAGGGGTGTGTAGATTTATGTAGAGGCTTCGTTAGTGCAAAAAAATTATATCATTGTGTAGCATATGATTATGTCACATCACTATTTTCATTTCATACATTTATTTGGAGGGAAAAGTAGATTTTAAATTCATTTAGTACACAAATAATTTTTATAAAGCATTTGAAAAGTGTACCAATAACCGAGCCCTATGTGTCACATTGTGGTTGGCTCTTAAAAAGTACCATTAATGAAAAAGTGAAAAACTATTGGTCATTTTTCCATCAAGTTATGGTGAAATCAAATGTACATGTTTTGGTACATGCACAATTGTGGGGTCATCTCCATATATATATATATATATACACACACATTATTGATTTGTTAAATTAGATTCTTTCTTTCTTAAATTAATTTAAAGTTTTCAATAAATTAAAAAGCTATCACAAGTTCAATTTTCAAAATACAAAACCAAATATCCATAGATGAGAATAGATCAAAGGAAGTCTTTCTAAAGAAAATGAATATGAATAAAATCAAATGTTGCTTAATATTATTTACTATTTGAATTGAAGTAACTAATAAAAATGTTGTTTTTAAATAGAATTCAGAATTGTTGATGTCATTACTAATGAAATATAGTGTTTTCACATTTATATAGTGTTTTCAAAATTATTTTTAGATGTTATATATTTCATAATTTTGACATTTTTCATATTTATTTTATTCAAATTAATCAGATATATATTGAAAGAAAATTAACATTTTCATTTTTTTTTCGTTGAAGGGTAATGTGTTTTCTAATATCTCATTTACGAAGGGTAAAGCTTAACCTAGCTAGTCAAATTAAAGTATGGGGAGCCCTTCAAATTTGATCACTGAATGCAATGATGGCCGTTTCAATATATTTTGTAGGCAAGTGCCCTTTTCATAAAGCTTAGTAACTTTTGAATATACATGACAACTGAAATATGTCACTTCCAAATTTCTAAAATATCATTTCTTATATTTTATATATGTAGTTAGTTTCTTTTTTTTCCAAACGTGTCTCCTCATATATGTGATGAAATCTAAACAAATCTAAAAATACATCAATCAAATGCTACTACAATTGTGAGCAATTATTCAACAATATTCTCATAACAAAATGGGGTTCTATTTTAGGGTCCCATGCCCTTGAAAGCACACACACACACACACACACACACACATTACAAAATACATATTACAGATTGCTTTATAAAGATAAAATATAATGGTCATTCTTTTGAAGACACAGATTCATCCCAAAACACTGGAGCACATTTTAACAACTTGTCCCTGCATTGGATAAACACGTCTTTGTACACTATGCTGAAAATGAATTGGATATCTCCCACTAAATCCCATAACATGCCCATATTTAATAACTCCTGGACTCCCACCCGAGGCCCATTCAGTATTTCGGTGAATTATCTTTTCCTTTTATGTGAGTTTACCCACAAAAGAGAGTCTCCCCTCTTATGTATGCTTTGGTTTTCTTCCCAAGAAATTCGAGCTATAAGAAATTGACAAATTATGCTAGTGCCAGAAGAGCCCTCCCTCATAATCCTCCTTTTCTTGAGAGGAAAGGTGTGGGTGCTTACCATGGACCGTACTTTCGCCAAGGGCAGATTTTAATGTTGTCAACCGCTTCTCTGTTTCATTCTCTAGCAAATTTGGGGGTTGTTCTTCCCCCTGTTGAGTAGGTAGTGAGCTTGGTCTTGAAGCTCTGTGTCAATAAATGAGTTTTAACCCCCCTAATCACCTAAGACACAAGGGCAGTGGCGTATCCAATGGTTCTTTAATTATTTAGTGTTCATGTGATAATCTGGGTGAATCAAGTGGAAATAGAGAGCTTGGAAAATAGGAAATGAAGGACATAATTCAAAAAGCGATGCAAGAAAGATAAAAGCATGTCCTCTAGAGAGGAAATATTGGGATATCCGGCCTTGGTGTCTGCTTTGAGAATGTGGCGGACGAGGGCCTCATTTAGCCCTATCAACTAGAAAAACTCACCCAAATGGGTGAGTTTTGCATTAAGAGGATTCAATTTTGTAGATGAAGAAGACATGGACATAGGACGGTTGATTGAAAGCAGATGGCGAGAGGATGCTTGGAAAAGTTATGTGGTAAGTTGGTAACATGTCATCACTAGGTTTAAATAAGCATGTCTTTTGAGCTAATGTGTGAGGGAGAAATCATTTCGCCATCAATGCCATATCCTCCCAAAATCGATAGCCTCGGCCCTCGACCTGAATTTTAATTGAAATTAATTACCTATTCATGTAAAGTGTGCCACCAGAGATTTAATTGGCACCCTCACAGTTAAGAAATGTCTTATCAAATTTAATTCTTGGTCACGTTATATTTTCTAGGATGAAGGTCTAGGAAACAAGATATTTAATAAATATGGAAAAGATGTTTTTCATAAAAGTGACATATTTAATAAATATGGAAAAGACTTTTTCCATAACTTTAGTCTTTAAAGTGATGCATTTAAATTTTATTATTTTTGATGTGACACATTTTATCGACTACTTTTGTATCAAATTTTAAGTGATAAATTGGCAAGTACTAGTCCCTATCTTTAGTATTTACATCTACCCTCACCAATACCATTATAATTTATTGGTCCATGCTTAACGATTAGCTCCTCTCCCTTAATATATTGCTTAAATCTCGATATGTCTATCCTTAATGATATTTTATTCATCATGATAAAAGGACGTTTAACTTTAAAAGGTGGACACGTGGGATAGTGATGTCGGTTTAAAGGCAAAATTTTCACCACGATTTGCATTTAATATTAACCATCAATTCATACCTAGGTTTGGTGGACACGTGTAAAGGTCCAATCAAAGAAATCACTTGAAATTATAAATTCAAGGCCCATGGTTGTTTTTCGACACTTACTTTCTTTTGTAAAATCATGGGGGACCAAATTGAGTGCATCAAACTAGTATCAAGCCATGAATACGTTGTGGTTTCTTCTAGTTCTAATACAGACTCAAATGAGGTTATTGTTGGGCAATCCTTTTCCCTCTCTGCTTCTAGTTCTCCTTCTAATGGTGCTTCCACCCCCTCTTCTGGTTAGTTGACTGCTACCATTGTTCCCCTTCATTATCTTTAAACTTCTCTTGCAAAGATCCAACCGGATTCCATGTCTAAGCAGCAAATCCTCGAAGTATTACTGGAACTCTCTATTCATTATCCAAAATCCTCGGACTCAAACCTACAAATTCTCCACATGCTGCTATAAATGACGTGGTTATGGAAATTGATGGCAATCAATTCCCGACGATGACCCCTCAGATGGACAATCAAGTCAAAATGATGTCTTCCATCCTTGCAAAGATGCAACAAGCTTTTGAAGTGCTTAAAACCTAGAAAGACTTAACAGACACTAAAGCGGGATATCATTGATAAAGAATGTGTTGGGATACTAACCTTGGTCGACACTCTGGTGGAGAAGATCGATATCGATGCAACTAGGAAAGCGGTACAAGAACTGAGAAATATATTATGATATGTAATATTTATGTTATAATATAGTTATAGATTTTTTGGTATGCCTATGTTATGATATGTAATGTAATGTTTATGTTTCAACAAATATATGAGAGGTATGTCTTGAATTGTACACAAATGTTCTATTTTTGCCTAAGGAAGGTACAATCTAGTTTGAGAACAATAATATTTAAATTAGATATTCCTCAATGTTTCCTCCATACTCATGTTTTCTATCAGTTAAAACAACTTAAGTAAGAACTGACAAATATATAATAAATGGATAGATAATTAATAAATGTCAAAATTAATAACATCTAAAAATAATTTAATAACTTATAATTTTGAAATATATGTTATAAGTTATTAAATTATGAAATTATTTTTAGATGTTATATATTTCAAAAAGGATTCAATTATTTAATATAAAGGGCAGTTCCAATAGTAAAAAGGATTCAGTTATTTAATAATTTAATAACTTATAGTCTAAGAGATTCTCTACAAGGTAAATAATGAATGGATACATAATTACTTATAATATAGATAAAATCCATAGTAGCAACTTTCGTATGGAGAGTATTAAATGGTGGACACAAAATATGGAAAAAAATGGTCCATAAAAAAAATACAATAAATACGGTAAATTGTATATATAAAAATATAGTAATTTTAATAATTAATACCAACGAGCTATTATAAATATAACAACATCAATTCCAAACATATTCGGTGGATTTTTTTATTATTTACAACCACATGACTAGGTTTTACTTTTTTTGATTTTTAAACTACCAAATCCTGAAATTTTCGAGTTTCATTCGGTGAAGGGAAGAAAATGAAAAATATCAGTAAATTTGTAAAAATCGACCGTATTTGGTAACTGTGATAAAATCCCTACAAATTGCAATAGATTTCAATATGTGACATGTATGTAGTCATTTTTAAAATTGTTTATAAATTTCTTCTTTCTTAAACTTATCTTGTTTCCAATATTGCTTCTATTCTTTCTAAAATTCTTAATATTTTTCAATTTCACATGTTCCTATTTAGTCATCCTTTGTCGAACCCCATCCTGCTCCATCCTTCCACGTGTCTATGCCATTGGCTGCATTTTTAATTTCCCATTCACCAAAACCCTGCCTAGCCATTTAGCCTACAACCCCTACTTGTTTCATGTGCTTGTTGCATACTGCCCTTTAACATCATCAATCACCACTGAATTTGCATTGCCTTTCCTTTCTAGTTATCACTGAGAAAAGCAAAAAGAGAAATCATGGAAATGAACGATGATTTAATGTCAAAGAATGAGGAGCAACATGGAAATCATGTTCTGTGGGATCATTCACCGCCAAAGATGTTTAGGAAAACATATTTTTGGCTTCCATTAGAATCCATATGTGATTTCTCTCTATTTTATAAGGAATGGAAAGCACTCATGACTTCCACCAGATTCTTCAGGTGTTACAGTAAAACAAGGAACAAACATCCATGGATACTTGTAAATCATGATCGTGGTCATCATTGGTTGAGATACAAATTTTACAGTAGAACATGGAAAATTCTCAACTTTTCATGGTTATCATGCTTTGATTGGGTACGGTTTGAAGATTCACATCGAGGGATAATATTATTTTGTTCAAGTCATGTTTCAAGGGTATGTAATCCATGAAGGCTAGAACCTCCTTCAAGCTTCCTCAAATGTTATCAACTCAACTTAATGAATGGCACTTTTATATTTATGTGTGGGGCATTCTGGTTGCGGATGACAACAAGGGGTACAAAGTGGTTCAAGCAGGTGCTAATAGATCTGGAGTTAATGCAAGTGATGGTACTATCAAAATTTATGATTATTCTATGGGGACTTGAAGGATTGTGGAACGATTAAAATATTGTTTCTTCTATGGACCCGTTGTCTTCGACAACAATTTTTTCTTCTTAATGTCATATGAAACTGTGTTGGGTGTGAGAATTTATAATAGTCAAGATTATGCTGCTGTTCATTTTGTGTTGTTACTATAAGATATGGTAGATAACATTTTCCTCACTATAGACCAAGGTTGGTAGTATCAAGAAAGGGTGTTACTTGCAAAGACCAATTATAAATGGGGGCCATTTGAAGGACATAATTGTGTTTGATCTTGAGCTTGATTTTGGAAGGAGGAGAGACAATGTTTGGTCTTGGAAATAAATTGCAAGGATTCCACATGAAATGTGCGAGTGTTTTTCTATGAGGAAAAGGATTTTCTTATTTAGTTACACTACAGTGGGAGAGTTCTTGTGTTTCAGAAAGGTTCTTTCCAAATATCCTCATCCTTTGTTTTCATTTAAAGCAAGGGTTTTGCTTGCACTTGCCTGAATATATAAACACAACTGGCATGTGTTATAACAATGGCATTGCCTTTGAGCCCAAGCTGATTTGAGACAACTACTTGGCTCCTACTATATATCCATATATAAATATATATCGAGCTTTTTGTTTGTCTTTTCCAAAGCTTATAAGTATTAAGCAAGAGTAATCATTGAATTGTCTATTTTTTAAGTAGAAGAACTTGCAATCAACTATGGGAATAACACCATAGAAATAATCAGTCACAAACTTTAAATGACATGAGCCTAAGACATGATAACTTTTCCTCTACTACATGTTATTTCTTGCGAGATTGCAAATAACCAATGTGTTCCTTTAAAATAAATTCATCTTCTTGGACTTGAATTTTATTTATTTTTATTGATAAGGTGGGTTGATGGGACCCGTTCCCAATAAAAACAGGGCCTAAATGCCCTTGAAAGATAAAAAAGCAAAGTTGGGCCTATACCCCAAGAATATAAACCTACGAAACATTACTAATCCAAACAACCAAAAAGAGGCTATTGCCCAACCTGGGTTGAAAAATAGTCCTCGATATTACCTATTCGACCTTTTTTTTTTCCTATTCTTTACTTCTTTCCACTTACCATTCCCATCTATAATAGCTAATTGAAGAGGATTCGTTGACACCATCCGATTATCAAACAAAGATTCCTGATCCGAATCCGATTTGGTAGGAGAAATCCCCCTTTTCATTCCGCTAACTACTAAAATCCCCTACGAATCCTGAACATTTTCCATTTTTCCACATTCCACACTCTCCTCTACCTTATTCTCCACATTGACCTTGCAGGGATCCTCCTTGAATGTTTCCACTTCCACCAACTCCGGATCCAATGGTCCCCAACCTTTGGTCAAGGTTGAACCACTCTTCTTAACTGGTTTTTTAATCGCTGGACATGATGCTTGCAGATGACCAAGGTTTCTGCAATTTCTACATCGGAAAGTTGTATTTTTGTAGTCTAAGGGTTGAGAATGTTGGAATTTTCCAAATTTTAAATTAATTTGATCTGGAATCCCTTTACTCAAATCAACTTCCACACACATACGGGAAAAGGTACACAATCCCATATGAGATCTATCTATGTCTTCTTTTAAGAATTTTCCCAATATCTTCCAATGCATACCAAAGTCAGAGAGGGTGATTGGGAAGTCTCACCCAAACCGACATTTTGGAGATCGATAGAGTGTTCGGATCAAATTTAGGGAACCAAGGAGTCAAAAATAAACCAACGGTACCCTAGAACCATGGCCCATCAGCTAGGCATCGTTGAAAGTCCTCCGCTTCTCTAAAATGAACCACAAAAAAACCTCTAGGAACAGAGGAAGATTTCACATTTATCAGTCCAATTTTGAAATATCCATTGATACAATTCTGTAGAAGAAGGCCATAGGCCATTGAAGTGGCCTATTATGGCATCCCGAGATAATTTTTTGTAATATTCCTCCACTTCCTGGCTTTCAATGACCAGCGATGGGATTTCTTCAGCAAGATCAACCAAATACGATTGATTTCCTAGATTATTGCCTTCAGATTTTCCCAGGGCATCTTTGAATGAGACCTTCCCACTGCCCTGAGTGCCTCCCCTTGTATTTCCTTTGGCATTGAACCCTCTCGAACCTTGCCTGACCTCCATTTTGAATTTTTCATTGCCAGGTTGAGGGTTAGGGCACAACCGCCCATCTGTGGAAACCGTCATGCCATCTACAGTGGCCCTCGACCCAACAAGCTCCACCACCAAGCCTCATTGTCTCCCCATGATCCCTTTGCTTCTCTTTATTGGATTGGAATACCATGTCTAGCTTCTTCACATGCTCACGCTTATTCACCATCCAAACCTTCTTCGAGTTGATTGGTTTATTCTGCTTGCCCCCAAACTATAATATTTTATTACTCAAAATTTTAGGCTATAGTCTAATATAGCTTCCTGGACTTGAATTAAACTTAAGTTTCAAAATTCAAATTCTCGACCACGTTTCTTGAGCACACACATGTACAAATACCAATGAAGAAATTTGTTTTACATGTTGTGAGCACTACTTCTCCATATCATTACATTTACCCCCGCCTATTATTAAAAAAACACATTCTTACTACTACACATACCAGACATAAAAAATTAATAGCAACCAACGACGTATCCTTAATTATTAAATATAAGTTATTTTTTCCTTATTATTAAAGTTATCAATCCTTCCGCCCCATCATAAAAACATGTGCCAGATTCTCGAGCCTCCCAAGTCAAAGGCATTCCCCGAACCCCAAGCCCATGAAATGAACTGATTTAATAAAGTTTCGGGTCCGTGGTGTCAATGAGGCAAGTGAGAGTGACAGTGAGCAATCAGAAGGTACCACGTGTCATTTTTGTATTCCTCTAAGTGGCCAAGTGTCACACATTCCAAACTCTTGAGTGTAAAGGTAAGGCATGCAAAAGAAATGAAAATTTTTGGGCCTCACTACTATCGAATTTGACATAGGGTATTCACAAAAATGTTACAGGAGATTCGCCATTCAATTTCCAACTATTTTTAATATTTTTACCATATTTTTACGAAAGAACGAAACAGGTTACATGGATATTTGCCAAAACCACGAAACTAGTTATAGATATATTCACCATGATTTCTATAAGTTTTTTGGGGTTTCCTTAAAATTTTCCTTGTTACATTGTCTTCTACACACAAAAATCACCACCCTATGACACACTTTAGTTCCTCGGTCCATACTCGACTGCCGAGGGTTTACAAATCAAATGGACCTTATATTCACCATGCGACATTTCATCCTATGATATTCCTAGGGTAGTGATATATGCTTTAGGATAAATCATCACTCACTTGTTCTATCTAGTAGTGGTATATGCTTTAGGCTAGATCACCACCCCCATTCTATCCGCTTGTAGTGGTATACACCTTAGGTTACATCACCATTCATCTTATAGTGATATATGCTTAGGGATAAATCATCACTTGTCCATTCATCATATAGTGATATATGCTTAGGCTAAATCATCACTTATCTTTTCATTAATTCATTATATATGCTTCAGCTATAGGGTTCACATACATCCTTTCTATAGGTCACATTTCTTCACCAAACTTACACACTCATCATAGTGCGTTATACATGATACACACTCCTCGACCATTTCTCGATGACACACTCTCATTTATGATTCATTCTTGATTGTTGAGGGGGAAAACAAAATGAACTTTGTTACATACACTTCCATACACTTGAGGGGCATGTGACTCCTAAAATTCCATCTTGCATTCCATTCCATCCTTCTACAAATATATGTATGGTCTTGGGGCATTTATTCTTTTTTTCTAGTGTTTTACATGATCACTTTATTACACATGTTAGATTGATTTCTTATATGTCATTATCTATACCATCCACACATACACATTCATGCCCTTTATTTAGTGTGATAGCAGATATATGACTCCTACATGTGACATGGATGCTTACCTTATACCTTTACTATACTGGTCATTGGGGGCATCCACATTTGTCTCATCCAAGTACTATTGTTTCATTTTTTACTTAGCATCTTACATTACTTGATTATACATGCTTTTGACATATTGGTTATTTCTCTAACATGCTAATAGGTGTTCCATGTGCAACACTTGTTTTACAGGATTCTATGTTTCCATGACTCCTTGTTTATTTTCCTATACTTGTTTGTTATTTTCTGCATGGGCTTTGCCATATGTTTTTGTGCACACTTCCTTATTATTTGTGGTGATGGTGGCCTTGCATGTCTTGCGACATCATGAGTGATGTCCATGTTTGTATCCCTATTTTTGCAACTTACTTGATTTTTGCATGTTTAAATTTACTATGTATTGTCTGCATAGCTTACACATGTCTTTTATATGCATGCATTGTTTGTTTACACTTGTCTTTGGTTATCCTTCTTTTTTTTGCATGCCTTGGTTTCTACCAAGCACTTTCCAAGGTTACAACATCCATGTGGTTGATCCTCTTTTAGGTCTGCATGTCTCCTATCGCTGACGTCGCGCATGCGCCCTCAAAGAGGGGGGCATCATTTGGGCATTTTACATACTAACATAGAGATTCTACACCGACACGATTCAATTTTCTATAGCAAGTGGGTTCGAATAGTCTACAAACCCTATACATGATGGTTTTTATAGGTCATGGTGTCTTAAGCATTTCTGGGAAGTAGTTACGAGTTTGGAGGTTACAAAGGGTGTGCCTCTCTACACTACTTCGCCACAGTAAGGTCGATCTGTCATCACCAATTCGACACTATGATAATTCTTCACCGAGAACTCCTCGTGCTATGATTATTTACTAATGCATAGCTTTTAGTTTGGTGGATGAAATCTGGAAATAAAACAATAAACATAACACAAGAATACCATAAACTATGATAAGAAGGAATGATGATAAATCTGAAATATCAATGTAAATTATAATATCAACATGAAATTGTTACAATCTCACCCATGAGGTACTTCAAGTGTTACTGACTTCACTTGCCTTCCAATAATAACTATGGGAGAAACTTCACAATTACACCTCTTAATGACTTCTTTAACACGCCTTCAAAATGATGGCTTCCTTTACACACTTACTCATACAATATTTCTCACTACTTCCTTCTATGCTAAATGAGGGGGGTGGCCTCTTTATTTATAGAACTTCCAAGCTTATCCATCTTATCTCTAAGATAGGATAAGAAATCCACTCTGACGAATCATATTCCATACCTTAACTCTTATCTATACATGTAAGCTTATCTTTTAAGATAAGATAAACCTTATCATTTCACATGGGTTCCACATTTTTAAAATTTTTACAAATAAAATACACAAAATATTTATGACCTCACTCCTTGTCCTTATTACCAATATAATATTTCTAATTCCTAATCATGTAGACCCTACTTCTCTACTTACCCCAACTTTGACATTTTAACATTACCGGACCACTTACGACAAATATTTACTTTTTACCACAACATTCCTATTGTACTTTTGACTATTACCGTACTATACATTATTGGTGGTGTTTTATTGGCAACGCGCCATTATCTTCTATCGAACGCTACTACTAATTATACTTAAAAACATCCTAATACATACATTAATGAAATAGAAATTACGGAGGAAAATTTTAGTGTCGACATCTTCCCCCTTCCTAGCTTCTACTCCGTCCTCGGAATAGACTATTCTGGTGCTTGGAAAATCTTCAACTTGTCGTGGTTGATCCATTTCGTAATGGGAGTGCCATCCAATTCCTCCAGTTAGTACGTACCATTTTCATGCACAAGCTTTTATATTTTGTAGGGCCCCATCCATTTTGGAAGAAATTTTCTCTGTCTTCTTTTTTGTATCTAGAATCATATACTAGAACCAATTCATTCACATGAAATGGAGACCAATGGATCTTTTGATCAAAGTATTCCTTCTACTTCATTTTCTTCTTATAGCTTGTATCCTTCGCTATTTCCCTCATTTCCTCTAGCAAATGAAGATGTACCAACCTTTCTTTTATTGAATCACTTTCATCCATCCTTTCATTTTTCATAACTCTCACAGTGGGAATATCAAACTCAATAGGAAGAACTGGATCAATGCCATAAGCCAACTGAAATGGGGAGTATCATGTTGCTAACTTTGATGTTGCCCTATATGCCCATAATGCTGCATGAATCCTTTTATCCCACTTATGTACCTGCAAGGTTACATCTTTTGCTAGAATTTGACACAACACAAAATTTGTTCGTTCCACTGTCCATTTGTGCTTGGCTTGTATGTTGTTGCTTTCCCTGTGCTTAATAGAAAACTTATTGACTAGGGCTTCTACCACCTCATTAATGAAGTGGCTTTCTTGATCATTAAAATTTCTAATGGACAGCCAAATCAGTGACAATGCGTTCATATATGAACCTTGCCACTTCATCCATGGAAGTTGTTTTCAATGGCCTAGCTTTGTAACCCACTTGGTTAGATAATGCGTGGTAACTACAATATACTTATTTTGGTGTGGGGTAGTTGGAAATGGACCTAAAATGTCTATTCCCCACTTTTCAAAGGGACCAAGTGGAAGAATAGGGCATAATGGAGCTGATGAAGTCTTACGATTACCATGTGTTTGACAAATATCACATGTCTTACAATAATTATAACAATCTCTAAAAAGAGTGGGCCAGTGATAACCTGCATCCAAGATCCTTCTTGCTGTAAGTTTTCCAGAGAAGTGTCCTCCACATGTACCATTGTGGAATTCTTCTATCAGCTCCTTCCCTTGATCACGTCCAATTGCCCTCTTGTACTATCCATCAAGTCCTATTTGAAATAATACTCCATGTAGAATAGACTATGGGCAGTGGCTTGAGTAATCTTCCTCTTAGTCTTTGCATTGGCACCATCAGAAACTTGAATTCATTCAAATAATTCCAAATATCTATGTATTCACTAGGGATTGTGTCAAGGGATAACAATGTTGCATCTGGGAAATCATCATCATCACAAGATGAACCTAAACCATCATAGGCTCGAGAGAGTGCATCTGCATTGACATGTTTTTTCTAGGCCTATCTATAATATTAAATTCAAATTCTTGTAGCAAAATTATCCATCTTGCTATCCTCCCTGATGGGTTAGGCTTATTTACAATATATTTTAGAGCCTGATGATCTGTTACAACTATGAATTTCTGCCCTATCAAGTAATTTCTAAACTTTTTTATAGCAAAAATGATAGCTAGAGCCTCTTTTTTTGTTACAATATAATTTACCTCATCACTACTCATTTGTTTTCTTCCAAAGTAAACTGGATGATCATTCCCATTTTCATCCTTTTGGCTCAGAGTACTTCCTAGTGTTGCATCCCAAGCATCAATATACATAATGAATGGCTTGCTTCAATCTAGATTCTTTAAAATTGAAGATACTGGGGCTTTCTTCGATTGTTTAAAAGCTTCATGTGCCTTATTTCTGGTTCATAAGTAACATTCTTCTTTAAGAAGCGAGTTAGTGGTTGTGCAATCTTTGATAAATTCTTGATGAACCTTCTATAGTAACCCACATGGCCTAAAAATGATCTCAACTTACTTCTATTCATAGGAAATAGTAACTCTTTGATTTTTGAAACTTTATCAGGATCAGTACCAATACCATCTCTGGATACAACATGCCCTAACAAAATGCCTTTAGAACATCCAAAGACACACTTTGTAGGGTTTAGTGAGGCTTGTGCTTCATCTAACCTTTGAAATTCTATCTCCATCAAAGTGCGGTGGTCCATCTTGCTCCCATAGATGTAAAAATCATCCAGAAATACTCTGATGAAGTTCCCAATGTAGGGTTCGAACACCCTATTCATCAAACGCTTTGGAATGTTTCTGGAGCATTACACAACCCAAAAGGCATAAATATATAAGCAAACGTTCCCCAAGGAGTGGTGAACGTGGTCTTCAACTGATATTTCTCTGCTATACGAACTTGGTTATATCCGCTATATCCATCAACAAAACTATAACACTCCTGGCCAGCTACTTCATCCAAGATCTGATCTGAGAATGGAAGAGGGTAATGATCCTTCTTTGTTGCCTTATTGAGCTTCTTATAATCAACACAAATGCGTAGCTTCCCATTCTTTTTATTGAGATCACAATGGGAGAAACCCATTCTGAATTCTCCACAACAAATATGAATCCTACATCAAGCAACTTATCTATTTCTTCTTTTACAGTCTTGGAAAAATTAGGATTCATTCTATATGGCATTTGCTTTATGGGCTTAGCACCATCTACCAGCTCAATAGAATGTTCTACCCACTTACTTGATTTGAGTTCCTTATAATCAAAAGTGAATAGGTGTATGTACCTTGAAAGAGCTAGAGGTAGGATTCCTTCTCACTCTCCATCACAAAGATCACCAATCTTTATTTGTTGGAGACGATCATCAATTTCTTCTTCGAGATAATTTTATGGGTTCATGAGTCGATGTGACTAGAAGGATATCCATGACCGAAACATCAACCTCATTTTCTTCATCATCTGTGTCCACTTCACTTTGGTACTAGAGTAATCGGAGAGGATGTCCAATCATCGATTCATCACTTGAATCCATAGGTTCGCCTTATGATGCCAGGGATCACGTTTATTTTCACCCTCTCTCTACCACGTCCAAGTGTCATGAATCCTTCATTCCGGTAGTTTCTTGCATGAACTCTCCTTAGCCATGGTCTTCCCAACAACATTGGGTGCGCAGCATACCATTTTCATCACACCGAAAGTCTACCACACATCAACACCCATAATGAGATATTGCCACATTTGAAACAACACTTTCTGGTTTAGTTTTCCCTTATTTAATGACCTTAACATAAGTGTTGAGGGCGATCAATTTTAAACTCAATATATTCATTACAAACTCGGTCATTACATTAACTGCAGCACCTCCATCAATTAAGACATCGTGAATTGAAATACCATTACATAATACCTCGGCTTGTGGAGCATAGGGATCCGCCTCTGCCTCCAAAAAATATGGACCTCAACCTCCTTCCTTCGTCAAGCATTGAGTCCACTTCGCAGCTCCCGCCTCTTCTCAAAAGACATAGCCAAGAGTTGACCATATGTAATATTTATAGGCCTTTTGGACAGATCTTCTAAGATGGAGTATGGTCCTTGTCCCTGTGAAATCAGAAAATCCTACACACCCAACTTTCTTCTCCTATGTTTCTTACTAGTTTATACTTTCATCTTCTTAAGATCATTTCCATCTTGATTATCTTTTTCTTTCTTTCTTTTTGTTATAAACACATCTACTTCATTATTTATGCTCTTATCTACTACATCAAAAGAATTCACAGGTACTTTTCCTTTATCATTATCTCCTTTACCAGATGTAGAAGCTCTATCTAGACAATTATACTTATAATGACCCTTTTATAACAACCATAACATACAACTTCATAAAGATTTCTTTTTGGACCTCTATCTCCTCCCGAGAACTAAATTCTTTTCCTTGAAGAAGATTAATAGTTAAGCGGCCCATCTTCTGAGCAGATCTTCATACTCAGTAGATGTACTAGGAGAAATATTTGTGCTCACCAAGAATGGTTGTGGATTCTAGACCAAAGGTGCTGGTGTAGGCTCTACTTTAGTAACAATTTCTTTGGGCTCCTCTTCCATGCTTTCTTCTTTCCTTCTTGCAATCTCATTTGCTTGTTCATAGTAGGCCGGGTGGTCATACTTCACTCGTTGTTTGATCTATGGCTTCATCCTAAGAATGAAGTGCGTATAGAGGAGATTATCCACGACATTCATCAACCCATCCACTAATCCTTCCTTCTGGATCTGGGCATTGAGCTTACTCCTTAACTCTAAAACACGAGTATGATAATCCCTTATCTTCTCCTTCTCTCCTTAGGATAGCTTTGTGATATCGATCATGAGATCTACATATTTCTTTGTTCACCAAATTCTTCAAGAAAACTTTCAAGTTAATAAATCCCATGAGTTTTTCACATTATCACCTAGTGTTTCAAACCACCTAAGGGTTGAACCATCCAAAAAGGTAGGAAAAAATTCAGTCCATTGTTGCTTTCTTATAATGCCATTACAAATACAAGATCATTTAAACTCTTGAATGAAAGAGGAAGCATCTTCATTAGATTGGGCTGAAAAAATAGGAATCTTCCCCATTTCCAAAAGTAACCACAGTGAACTACCAACCCACAAGTACAATCAATAAGACTTATGTGCACAAATAATTGGAATCACTATAATAGAAAATAGAAATGACCATGGTAAACTATGGTAAAACTTGACTTATCAAGTGTAAAACGGCTTTCTTGTGGTAAACACTATTCACAATAAAAAGTGAAGTTATTGCAATAAATACTATTCACGATAAAAAGTGACTTTACTGTGGTAAATACTATTCACGGTAAAAAGTGACTTTACCATGGTAACTACTATACACAAAAAAACAAGGTTACCCTCCAAATGATTTTTGACTAAGTGGGAATATCTCTCCGTAAAACCCACCAATGAGGAATGGTCCTGCAATGGAACCAAAATGTCATCACCAATCTAGCACTATGATAATTCTTCACCGAATCGCTCGTGTTATGATTATTTACTAATGCACAACTTTTAGTTTGGTGGATTAAATCTAGAAACAAAACAATAAACATAACACAAGAATACCATAGACTATGATAAGAAGGAATGATGATAAATCAGAAATATCAGTGTAAATTATAATATCAACATGAAATTGTTACAATCTCACCCATGAGGTACTTCAAGTGTTCTTGACTTCACTTACCTTCCGACAATAACTAAGGGAGAAACTTCACAATTACACCTCTTAATGATTTCTTTAACACACCTTTAAAATGATGGCTTCCTTTACACACTTACTCATATAATATTTCTCACTACTTTCGCCTATGCTAAATGAGGGGGTGGCCTCTTTATTTATAGAACTTCCAGAGCTTATCCATCTCATCTCTAAGATAGGATAAGAAATCCACTCGGACGAATCATATTCCATACCTTAACTCTTATCTGTACATGTAAGCTTATCTTTTAAGATAAGATAAACCTTATCATTTCACATGGGTTCCACATTTTTAGACATTTTACAAATAAAATACACAAAATATTTATGATCTCACTCATTTTCCTTATTTCCAATATAATATTTCTAATTCCTAATCATGTAGACCCTACTTCTCTACTTACCCCAACTTTGACATTTTAACATTACCGGACCACTTACAACAAATATTTACTTTTTACCACAACATTCCTATTGTACTTTTGACTATTACCGTACTATACATTATTGGCGGCATTGTACTGGCAACGTCGTTATCTTCTATCGACGCTACTACTAATTATACTTAACATCCTATTACTAATACATACATTAATGAAATAGAAATTACGGAGGAAAATTTTAGTGTCGACAGATCACCCAAAAGTCGGGACGATAGAGAGATCTCTTCACACACATTTCAGCAGAAGCCGCTAGATCTTGGAGGACACAGAGCATTTCCTCCCTACACCTCTTCAGCCATAGAAGATATCCTTCTACACTCTTTCTCTCGACATGGATCAGGTGTTACACTCTTTCATTTTCACGTATTTTAAATTTGTGTACTTTAAATATACATGATTATTTCAAATAGCAGTTTTACATACATACATATTTGACTACTTGATCATTTTCTCCTTGTAGGTCTAGTTATATGAGAAACAAGAAGTCAAATTAGGGGAAACAACAACAACAACAAAAACATTCTGCAATAGCACATGCTTTTCTAACCATGTAGGTACATTACACACTACAACAACTACACACGCGTTCCGCCCTAGGTTCACTCTCATCACATTTTTATTTGTGAATTTTTCATCTTTAGTTTCCACACTCCTCCATCTTCTTTTTTTCATTCCACACTTTTGTCTAGTCCTTTGGCACATTTCTACTACACTCTTCATGGATATCAGGTACGCACTTATATCTACTTTATGTTACCAAGATTTCAGCTCACCAACATAAAGTGGGGGCAAAATGTAGTCACAAAATCATGCACTTTAGACAATATATATCTTGGTCTCATACTACTATTTAGAAGGTTCTTGAGTGAAGAAAGTACTAATTAACCCCATCTTTTGGCCATCTTATTTTACTTTTATTTCGTCATTCCCACACATTTTTATCCATATGCCTAGTCTATTTTGGCACTTTCCCATCATTTTAGCCTCAATTGGGGCACCCAGGTTAGTGTTAGGGCGCCTGGTCCCACCTGGGGTGCCTCGAATCCTTTTTTTACTTTCCCGCCACTTTTTGGGCTCTTTCTATCCATTTTTCATCCTTATATTTTTCCTAGTCGACCATGTCAAGGTTAATTACGAAATTAGATCAAGAGAACCCTATAAATATAAAGTTATGAGACCATAATGAGGGACCTAGCATCATCTACTACTATCACTCATTTAGAGTTACATCCATCTATTACATTTGTATCCACATAGCTCCATCATCAAGGCACAAGCTAGTGAATTTGCATCACACTTCATGGGGGATTCCATTCTATTCCATAGACACGTGATATTACTTTCTCTACATTTAGTTATTGCTCTCTATTTCACATAGTGTGGTGACACAAGAGCACCTAGGGCACGAGATGCACACTCTTACTAGAACTACATCTTTATTTTTAGGGTTTTGATAAAAAAAATTTGGTGTATTATAGGCCTCTACATCAACTTGGATTATTGGTGACATACAACACAGGACATAGTAACCCGATGTGACACGTAACGAGGATTTTGGACCACCTTACAACCCTATGAGAATCAGTTCCAGAGATTTTTCATAGACCGACCACCCAAATTGCATACCAGAGCACATGTGGGTGTCCCAATCCACTCAAATCCTCCAGATCCAGTCTTTATGGGACCTCTACACAATGCTCCTAAATTTTTTTCTCCAGCTATCTTTACAACACTTTATGACGAGACATATCCTGATCATCCGAGTTATTTCCTCACCTCCTTCTTGCATATTAGGGTTTTACTTTATTAGTTTTATCATTTAGTAATTTCTATATTACTTTATCACATTTATTTACAACATTTATGTCCTCTTAGATTAGATTAACTACCCCCATATTAATCAATTTTAGTTAATTAGACATAAAGAAAAGGATGCAAAAGGATGATACAATGGATAACGAAGCCTACATGGGACATAATAGGATGCGATAAGAAGATAAATCAAGGTAAACATGGAAGACAAGATAATTTGAAAGGAAGGATTGATAAAAAAATGCAAGAAGTGAGATGAACCAAGAGGATAGAGTTAGGTCGATGGTGGTGGAGGTGGCCAATGATGACTAGGGTGAAGTTTCGGTAACCTAAGGGGGTCAACAATGACTTGGGTCATTGGATATATAAGCCCATGGGTCAGCCGATTAGGCTCATTTTTATGCCATAAAGTGACAATCGAGAGCTCTGAGCTATAGAGAGAGAGAGAGAGAGAGCAGGATGCATGATATAAAGAGATGTTTTGAGAGAAATGGAGGCCATAGGAGCTGCGAGGAAGTGCCGAGGACCCGCATGATGGTGAGTGCCTAAAATCTAGCTTGTTTTAAAGCATATTCAATGTTTTTATTTAATTTTTTATAGTTCTTAAAAAATTGGGATCGCGAAGGGGGCGGTTTTCAAAGAATCGGTACGATCACCGTCAACAAGGCCTAAAATAGTGTTGACCCGACCTTGAGGTGTCAACCCAACTTGTGTCAGCATTGACCAAGGAAAGATGGATTTTACTTGATTATAGATTTTTGATGATGTATAGGTCTAATATTTACATGTTTGATTGGTTTTACAGAGGCTCTAGAGACTTTGTACTTGTGAAACAATTTCGGCATTGTTTGATCGGATGAGAGGTGATGTCACGGATGTTGAGTGGATCTCTTAGAAGTGGATGGATTAGGTGTTTTCCATCATTACCAAAGTGGATTACACAAGATGTGGGGCTCATGATTACATTAGTGCATCAATGAGATGTGCATACAAGAACATTCTATTTTAGGATGGGTGAGATGATTATCACCTGAGGATGTTTATCACATCCTTAAGCTTTTGATTTAGGGTGAGAAGATACATCCGATTACAAATGGTTGATAGAAGATTAGGGGTTTTGACACTGTTGTTTGGAGCCAATGCCCCACATATTACCTTCACATCTAGGGATTTTCACATTGAGACCCGATATGAGAGGGATGTAGCTAGGAGTAGATTGATCTATTTAATGATGATGGCCATATCTAATTATGCACTTCCCGATTCTGGGATTGCTAGATTCCAATGGACACTAATAGGAGTGGTCATAGATATTTTGGATCAAATGGCTATATTTTCATTCAAAGACATGTTTATCATGAGTTGTGCATGTACTCAGAGAGGAGGAGGATAGGGATGGATGTGGGCTTCCTTCTCCATTGCTAGGTTTATGAGAACATCATGGTGATTAGGCCACCAGGGATCCCATGGGTGACAGATGACCATATTGAGTTGGCTATCATATTTTTGAGGTGGCGAGTTGATGAAACTCATGGTGATATGGGGATATGGATGAATAATTGTATGGAGATGGATTAACAAAGTAGGAGATAGAGCATGTGATTTGGTGGCCATCTCGCGACTATCCTGCGTACATGGACGGGACTTGATGTTGAGTTAGCAAGCATGAGGCGGAGACTAGATGGGTACATGGGAAATGACCTAAGATGATATAGGTAGTGTATTTTAATGGAGTCCAATGGTAGTTTAGTGTTATTTAGACAAGTACCAAGAGAGCCTATTAGATATAGGAGAGATGAGACTCGGGAGGAATTTTTTGAGTCCTGACATGATGGACCTATTAGAGGATGTGGGGATGCCATAGGACAAGGATGATGATGTCAGAGTTAGAGCTCGACTATCAGATTGGATAACGAGGGCCTAGGAAACCCTAACGAGAATGAGGGAGCCAAGGATGAATATGAGGAGGAAGAGAATGCAAAAGAGAAGGATGTATCTTGGAGAGGTGGTGATGGTGATGATGGAGAGGTCACAATAGAGCTAGCTCGAGTACATTCCAAGTGTGACTTAGGTCACTTAGAGAGGGATACCACTCACCAGGAGTGAGAGGCAACTCAACAAGAGGCCTTATTCTTGTGTCAGGTGAAGGATGAGGCTAGGCAACACCAAGATAACTAAAGGAGGCAAGGTGAGGTCTATAGAGAAAGGTTTGGAGACCTCACACCTATACTAGCTTTGGAGCTAGAGAGTGGTGCACCATTTGCATCACGGGGGAGCTCTGGATAGATTACGCCTCTGAGTACTATACCCTTGAGTTTATACACAACACAGGATGTTGAGGTGAGGTACTATGAGTGGATTATGACATCACGACTACCACAGACACTTAGATATGTAGCCTATCTAGATATGTAGTGAGGAGAGGGTGGTGAAACGATATATGAGAGTACAACAAGTGTGGCATAACCACAGTGAAATGTGGGCCACGATGGAGGTGTTGAGGCCCTTGGATTGATATAGGCACCTGTCATAGGAGGGTAGGATTTGAGATTATCCAATATACAATTCATGGATTTTGATGATGTATTTGGATTGAGACATGACCCTTAGTGACCTGTGACTTGATGTATGCATGTCCTTGGATTATTGATGATATATATATATTCATGTGTGTGTGTGTGTGTGTGTGTGTGTGTGTGTGTGTGTGTGTGTGTGTGTGTGTGTGTGTGTGTGTGTGTGTGTGTGATTTTTTTTGGTGGTCCATTTTGTGTCATGTGTTGATTTATGATTTTGATGATGTTTATGTTAGATGTAGATGTGATGGTTATGGATGTTATGGATTTAATTTGGATGTTTAATTGTGATTATATTGATTTGATCTTGGATATCGATTATGGATATTTGATGATGGATAACGTTATAGTTTAGAATGCATGGTTTTGAGAAGGTGAAAGCTAGTGACGACATAAGTTTTATGATTGAGAAGATAGTGACAAAGCTTAGAAGTAGTAAAGAAAATAATGTAACAAAAAAATTTAGCTTTAATGTAGTGAGTCTCATAATTGTGAAGGGTACGGCTGATGTAATACATGACTTGCTCCCTACCTTGCTCATCGTGATGTGCCAACATGGTAACTAGAGCATGATCAAAGACAGAGACATAGAGATAGAAAGACTCCCCCTCACATGGAGGTGTAAGCACAAAGTGCGGAGATGGGAGATACTGTTTGACACCATCAAATAATTTTTAGCAGCTTATCGTCCCATTTTAAATTGATATCTTTACAAAGAAGATGATGAAAGGGTTGGAAATGGTTAGAAAGTAGCAAGATGAAATGATGAACATATTAGAAGCGTCCTTGAAGATTTTAAACTTGCTTTAAGTTAGAAAGATGGGGCATCTCAAGGATAGCCTTGATTTTGGTGAGGTCAACTTCAATACCCCTGATAGAGATGATGAAGCCAAGGATTTTACCAGTAAGCACTCCAAACACACACTTGGCTGGATTGAGATGAAGGAAGAAACATACAAGGAATTTAAAAAGGATCTCAAAAATGGTGAGGTGATCATGGAAATTCTTGGATTAACCTAAGAGGTCATCACAATAGTCCTCTATAGTCCTTTGGATGAGGTCATGAAAAATGTAATTCATGGCTTATTGATCGGTGGCTTTGGCCTTTTTCAAACCGAAGGGAAACACGCGATTGAAAAAGGTCCCCCAATGAGTGATGAAAGAGGTCTTATTTTGGTCTTCTAGTGTAATAAGAATTTATTATACCAAGAAAAACCATCCATAAGAGAAAACATCTCATGGCCTGCGGTAAGGTCAACAAGTTGGTTGATGTTGAGAAGGGGAAATTCATCTTTAGGGCATGCAAGATTTAAATATCAAAATTCGGTGTAGATACAAAGCTTTCCTGAGGCTTTGGAAATAGGTATGATGGTGGAAACCCATTACAGATGGTCAATAGTAATGATGAAATTAGAAGAAAGAAGGCGTTGTATCTCCTCTTTGACAAGGAAGGCAATTCGAGGATGTATGCAGTGAAGCTTTGTTGTCCACTCAAAATTCCCTACTCTTAAAGAAAGTGAACTTTCAAAATTTTGAGTTTTAGTGTCTTCTCTGTTGTGCTGAAATTGTTAAAAGTCGTGAAATTGAGAAAAGTCTGCAATTTTGGGTCTTTTTGTGTGTTTTTCGGGCCTGTCGGACAATTTTGTCCCAACTGTCCCAAGTTCAAAAGTGCGTTCTGTTCCCCGATCGGCCGAAATCCCCGAAGTTGTTCCATTTTCGGGCCCGTCGGAACTTTTCGTCCCAAATGTCCCAAAGTTAATCGGGCAAGTTGTTCCATTTTCGAGAAACACCCGAACCGCGTACTTCACACTTTCATGTCCCAAATGTCCCAAGTCAAATTGTGCAAGTTGTTCCATTTTCGGCCGATTCGCCCGAACCGCGTACTTCACGCATTTTCGTCCCAAATGTCCCAAAAGGCATTTGTGCGTCTTTTCCCCGCTTCACCCGAATCGGCCGAGCCGCGTGTTTCGCGCATTCGCGTCTCACATGTCCCTAATGAACCAAGTGTCGTTCGTGCTAGTTTTTTCCGCTCTACCCGAATATCCAGCTTATTTAAATTGGTGGGTATGTATTAAATGCGCATTCATGGCCTTTCTCTCTCCTAAACGGCTATATAACGAGCATCCCCCTTTGCATTTTTCACATTGTTTCCATGCTATCCTTGCTCGAACCCTTGCAACCTAATTCCCTGCGCGTGTATCCCTTTTCTCTGTAATTCCTTCCCGAGTTTAGGTTGCGGCTCTGTTGCTATCAATATGAAGATCAAGTTCCAGGGACAGGAACAAATTTCACCACTAGAATCTGCCGTTCCCAATATTGGAGACAGCGAAGCTCGGCATCTTGACTTCGGCGATTTTTGGGCAAGGGTGGCAGATGCAAACCCTACACCAATGGCACAAATGATTCACGATAGCGGTTTGGCTTTTGCTGGAGGTTTTCCGATCTCGGTACAGTGCGCTGATACTGTACTTTCGTGCGGAGCTCACTTCGACCCTGTTTCCAGTGAATTAACCAATATACACGGGGAACTCATCGCCAAGCTGGACGCTGCCGCCATTAGTACCGCACTGAGAATCCCAGAGATGGATAATGCCATAGTCATTTCCCGGGATCAAGCACAGGCTCTGTTCAATCAAGACAGCGACAAATACAAGGCGCGGGTGGCGAAGTCCTGGCTGAAGAACCCTAAGAAAGGAGCCTCTCACCTGTCCAAAACTCTTTTCTAGGCAGATTTTAATGAAGAATTGTCTGACTTTATAATTCTACTGGCTCGGGTTATGGGTTTGCCCTCTACCAATGAATTTCACTTCTGGATGTGCCCGCTCATCAGCATGGTGTGCGAGGGAACGCAAAATATCAACTGGGCAGAGATCATCAGCATGAATTTGGCAGAGCAGCTGTCCAATGTACAGCAAACGAAGAAGTTCTACATGACTTCTTACCTGATGTATACCCTGGCAGCGTCACGGAAATGGTTTGGCTTTTCTTACATTGACGCTCACAAAGATGATCCAGTATATGCTTACTGCCCGCAGTTCACCCTGGAGACCAGCAATCGTAATTTCAGAAGGGTCAATGACGCTTTCACCATGTACGTGGTCAGGCTGCTTGAAGGTGATACTGCCAGGAGATTTTCTGATGAAGCCATGAATCTGATATCACGCTACGGTGCTTATTTCATACAATTCAGAAAATTCTCCTATATCAGGCTTGCCGGCTATGAGAGCACCCCTCTGCGGCTTCCCATGTTCTGCAATGATAAGATGGCTTTGATTGAAGTATGCAGGCAATTAGACAAACTACAGAACCTGCAGAGACAAGAAGATTTCTGGTTTGCACTTTCCCATCTCTTTGGGAAATTACACTTGTAAAACAACCCTGGACGCACAGAACATAGAGAGAGCCCTGGTCCCTATCACCGTTCATTTCTTCAAGCCAAGAACCTGCTTCGACTTGAAGAAGTTCATTGAACAGAACATCAAGATAATCTACCATCATAGGCGATATCTAAGACTACTTTGGCCGATGGTGTGCGTGATGATTTTGAGGCCAGGAGAAGGCATTGTGGCAGGTTCTCCCTGTAATTGATCCAAGAACTCGGCTTGTACCAAGTTCCTGAAGGACTCCAGGATGACAATTCTGATCTATACTCATATGAGTATGACAGTGTGATTAAGCACACCCCCTTGGAGGACTTGGATTGGAACAGGAAAGAAAAAGATGATCTGGCTGAGATCCTTGCTCCAGTCTTAGTCAGGACTAAGGTCTGGTTTGACAGGAAAGTTCGAGAGCTCAGAAGGCACTCAGGAGAATCCTCTTCCAAGGATGTTTCAACACCAAGGAGAGAGGCATCAATTCCTAGGTCAGAAACACCAGTGCAAACCCCACCTGCCTCATCAACACAAGGACCTGCAGCTTCCACTCCTTCTTCATCCACTCAAGTGTACCAGAAGAAACTCAAGGAGGTTAAGAAGGAGCCTGTGGAAAATGACCCTCAAAGAAAGCAGGTAGAAGTGCCTATGGGACCAGAGAACATCATTGTTCTCAGTGAAAGTGAAGAAAGTGAAATGCCAACCCCTGCAAATGCTCCTGAAGACCCAACTGATAAGGACAAAGAGGTCCAGAGCACTGAACTTCCAAGTGCTATTGATTCTTCTGCAGCAATTGTCTCCAGCGCCCCACTCACATCTCAACTTGAGACCACAGCCGTGCAAACCTTGAGCGTCATGAGCTCTATGTCTCTTGGTACTCTTGCCCCTCCTGCTGCTTCCTCTTCTTCTTTTGCATGGGTTCAGCCTCTTGTTGACAGTAGAAAGAGGAAATCTTCCTCTCGGAGCTCAGGGCCAAACTTTGATGTCATGCAGCAGGCCTTGTTGGGCACCACTCCTTCTCGTGCCAAGAAAGCCAGAACCACCTCCAGAATAGTGTCTGATGCTCAAGGTCAGCAATTCCTGGAGATTGCTAAGCCTACAGTGGACAAATCAGAGCAGGACTTACAGTCATCTGACTTAGAGCTCTCAAGAATTCCAATGGGAGAGTCTACTCCTGAAGGTGAGATCCACAACCTCCAGGAAACGGTCACACGAGTCATTGGGAGGGTAGAGAAAGGGCAGCAAACTATTGAACAGTTGGAAGAACAGGCCCAAATTCTCACAGGCTTCATCAAGTCTCTTTTGTCTAAGGACAAAGTTTTGGACCCTACTCCGTTGACCACTCTTCCACCACCTGTAATTTTGAGCCAAGATGAAGTACAGAGTATCAAAGACATGCACAAGTATTCCGTCTATGGCAGAGCTATGGAAGCCATGGTGGATGATATGCTTGTTGCAGGGTTGAACTTCATCGATGAAGCTTTTAAACTCCATGGAAAAGTGAACAATTTGCAACAGAAGCTGTCCTCTACTATCGGGATCATGGATAAAGAGCTCAAACTCTGGAGTAGTTGCATAGTAGACCTCCGCCTTATGGGACAGACAGATGAGAACATCTTACTGGCGAATAAGGTTTTTGATGATGCAAAGGATAATCTATCAAAATCCTGGGTTTACAGCGTGGAGTGGAAGATCAAAGTCTTGGAGGAGGCTTTGGGAGAGCTGAAGAACAGCTGGCAGAAGGGTGAAGCTTTCAAGACACTGGTGGTCTCTGCTTTCAAAGACATACACTGTCATCTTCAAGATGAAACTTCTGGTATGCCCCTTTCCTTGCAAGAAATCAAAGCTCAATTCAGAGCTTTTGTCAAAGATAACTTATTCAAGGAAAGTTCCATCTCCAAGGAGAAAATGAAGGATATTTGCTCTCTTCAATCTGCCATCGAAGAAGCAAATAAAGATTATCATACTCATGTCGAGTTTGATAAAGAGATGGAGAAGTGTCTTGGATTTTGGACTCAGTCTGCGGCCAACACGTCAGTCCCTCGTGGCAGAGACATAGCTGAGGCGTTGAAGAAATTCAGGCAGCAGATTTTGAAGTCAGTGGGTCCCTCCCAGTAACCGGCCACCTGTCTTCTTCTCCTTATTCTTTTCTCTTCTTCCCTTTCTTTTTCCGTTTTCTTTGTAAGAAGTTGAGGTATTGCGGTTGGCAGTCCTTAACTATTCTTGGTTAAAAGAAGCGGTTACGAAGAGTAACTGATTTGTAAGTTATATAATGGCCTCTCTACGCCATTCGAAAAAAAAGGAAGAACTTGGCATATTTTCTGAAAGTGTAAATAGATTACAAAGAAATCAATACAAAAGGGCTTTCCATTCTTTGTCTATCTAATCTCCGTTATCTCTGAGCTTTCGTTTAATGTTTGTGAAGATCATTTGTTACTAGTTTGTTAGTCTCGCTGATTGCATACTCTTCAACTTTGCAATACATGGTGATCTTGTACAACCAAGAAGGAACTTTGTGTCCTTGATTAATGAATCAGTGTTACGTTAAGAAACTTTGTGTTCCGGCAGATGTTATTTACAGAACTTTGTGTCTTTAAATTCCATCTTATTTATACGATACGAATGATCTTGTTTTAAATTCACTGTAACTTCGCATACATAAAGAATTACTCTGCTATCTATAATTCTGCATGTTGCCTTTCTGCTCATTCTCGCACTCTCATTCCTCAGTCCTTTTGTAATTGATGATCCTTACGAAAGACACTTTCGTAATATCCAAGTTTAACCAGAAAATCATATTTTGTATATTTGTAAATAAGTTTGTTTCTGAATAAGGGAACCTCTCCCATTAAAGAGGAGGGACTTCTTGTCCCCTGACTGTTGCTCTTCATAAAAGTCCTATTTGACGACCAACAAGCTTCTACTTAACTGACTTAGCGTTAAGAAAGGTAACATTGTTATGGATGAAAATGGATGGATCTATGCTTTACATGTCAACATACGACCATACAAAGGATTGGCTATGTAAAGAAATGAAGGTAGTGAAATATTCAAGCTCCTGTAGATCAAGGGAATGACCCACTTTGAGAGTGCGAGGCTCTGTGGAATCCCTATGTTGATGTCAATAACATATTCGTTAAGAAGGGTGGATGTGTCTAGCGGTAAGGACTTATGAAGATAGGAATATTTTTCCTCCATATGTGAAATAATGACATCGTTGTTGGTGCTTTAAATAATTTTAATGGTAGAGGAATCTTCCTCTATCATTTTTAATGTTGAAGAGGAGGGAACTTTGCCGTCATGCGATAAGATGGTGACTGGTCTTAAGGTGATGGTGGAGATTAAAAACAAATCCAGAGGTGGTAGACACAATGTAATCAGTATTCATAACCTCATGGGATGGAGAAGATGGAGGATCGATGTCCATGAGATCTAAAGGTGGTGGAAGAGGATCTCGTAGATTTTTCTTTGAACCCTAGTCCAATTTTTTTCATGGGGTTTGGGAAAGTGATCAATGACAAGGTCATGCATGCATTGTTCGTAACACCCCATTCCAAATCCTTTCCAGGAACAATGATGGAGATAGGTGTATGTAAAGGATTTATTGTAGATAAATTAAAATCCTTTGGTTTATGGTATGGTATGCGATTGAGCGTCGATGTGTGAGGAAGGGAAATCAATGCCACCATAGATGAGGTTAGTGTGAAGATGATGTGGACCAAAAGAAATGACGTCCCCGACATTAGGTTGATACATAGGATATTTATCAGGTTTTCTAATTCTATTAGGTGTGGGAAGATGGTTAAGCATGAGAATAAAATACTCTCCCAGTGAAAGATGATCCATCACTTTGTCTAAGGAATTATCGTTGGGAAGCTTGGATGCGAGAGATTGATGATCTAGTGGATGCTTCAAAAGAGTCTTGTTTAGGGATGAGCACATTGTTGGGTTGATAAGTAATGTGGCATTATTTGACTATAGGGGTTTCGGAAGGGAGAGTTAGAATTTTCCCCTCATGTTCATATTTGATGCATCGATGGAGGGTGGAAGGAACGCAATGCATGACACAAATCCATGGTCACCCTAGTAGGATATTATATTGAAAATCCCCTTCTACGATATAGAATACTTCATGGAGGATATTTTCACCAACGTGTAATGGGCATAATAAATTTGTCTAAGGAAGAGGAAATAACATGATTAAATGTACAAACCACTCGTGAGTGTTTGGGTGAAAATGGAATTAGGGAGCTTAAGTTGGTCAAAAGTGTGAGATGAGATGATGTTGATGCTAGATCCATTTTCAATCATAAAATGATGAATGAAGGTGTCATTGATATGCATAGTGATGAAAATGGGGATATAATGCTATTTAGATGGTATGTTGGGAATTTTAGTGTCATCAAAAGATCCGGAGGTGAAAATAGCAAGTTCCCCAATAATATATGTGAAAGGTTATGCCTCATCATTATGAGTGGGGATGTGCTTAAGGGATTCGATGAGGGATTTTTATGGTCTAGAGAGATTTGGATGAGCTCATAAAGTGACATCTTGATTGGGGATAGATGATTTTTTTCATAAAAATTCATTCAATAAGCAGCGGGCAAGAAGCAACTAAGATGGGTACCTTGGGATTTGATGAAGAAGGTGATGGTGTAGGCTCACTAGGAGGAGTGGCAATAATGACTTTGGATTTGAATTGAGTGGATGATTGGAAACCTTGGGGATGAGAATGATTTATAATCCTGAACCAAATTGATGAAGAGGGGGAGAACTCTTTTTAGGAGAGGCCAATGTTGGAGGAGGAATGGCGACAAAATTCTTAGATAAATGAGGGATTTTGATACTTCGTGGATAAAGGTTGGGATGAGGAAGTGAATTTGATAGATGGGGGAGTATGATCCTCTTCAACAAGAAGATCATATTCATTGATAAGATTATGGATGATGGTTTAAAGGGATTTGTAATACTCGGTGTCATGTCCTAGTGCATGATAGTATGTGAAAATGAGATTGTAATCAAACCATTAGAGTCTTAGGCCATGCAGAACGGAAAGGATTGATAGGTGGAAGGGTGATTACAGATGATTGAAGTATTCATTTAAATATTTCCATGTAAGAAACTATGGGGGAAGATGAATAAAATATTGGGTATGAAGGAGTCCTAGTAATGATGGATGATGATGAGAAGGGGATTTTATTTTATGAGAGCCTTTGATTCTATTATAGTTTTAGAGGGAGGTGAATTCTTGGTTTGTGCTTGGGTAGATAATGACTTACATGATTTTTCTTCTGATTTTATAGTTGAGGATGTGAATGGTTTAGATGAAGGGTTGGTTTTATAATAAGGATTAGATTGATTTTGTTTATTGGATATATTGGTGATGGGAGATTTTCATGAAGAAGATGGTCCTAAAATGGAAGGGAATTATCCTAAGAGAGATGATGTAACGTTTGATTTATTAGGAGGGTAAATCATAGAAGAAGGAAGCTCTAACTTCTTATGTGGATGAGTTAGAGACTTTTGAATGGGTATGCCAAGGTTCTTAAGCTTTGGTTGCAATGATTTACCTTAGGCAGAACGATGATGAATTCAACTAGGGGATCTGTGGAGGTAGGTTTGGGTGATGCAGATTGAGTTGTGGATATTGAATATGGGAGTGGTTTTTGTATGATATGCTTAATGAGGTCTATAGGGTTTGTGGATTGTGTGGATGTAGATGTGATTGTAGTTGTTGATGGGGTAAGAGCCTCACTTGTAATGGATTCAGATGTTTGTGGTATAGGTGTGGTCATAGATTCGATGTTGATGTGGGTATAGTGATAATAGTAGATGGGATTGATGTGGAAGTAGGTATAGATGTAGGGATGTTAGATAATGGTGTCAAGGTGATTGTTGGGATGGGTGTAGATGAATAATTAGAAGTGATAGGTAAAGATGTGGGTGGTATAGATGGAGGAATGAGTGTAGTTAAAATTAATGTTGATGTAGTAGTTGTTGGCATAGTTGGGATATATGTATTAATAGGTGTAGATATTGATGTTGATGGGGCTATGATGATGGGGAAGATTCTAAAATAGGTTTCAAGATGACGGGTGAAGAGATGATGGGTATAGGAGATGGTGTCGATTTTAGTTGATAGTATTGATAGTATGGGAATTGGGTGGGTGTTGATTTTGATTGTTATGTGAATGATTAGGAAAGGATTTTTAAAGACATCCAAGGGTTGATTGGGTGGCGCATTAGGATTGTCTACTTGAAGGTCACCAAAGTCTATAAGCTTTTGGATAACATCTTTAAAAGAGTGACACCTTTCATTGTCATGGCCAAGAATTTGGTGATATTTTCAATAATGTTCCTCGCGATACCATGTTGGTCTAGGTCATGATTCGTCAAATGGTTACATGGGAGGAAGATGAATGAGGTTGACCACCATCAAATTGTCAAATATTAAACTATAAGATTCCCAAGAGGGGTATAGTTAGTAGGTGGTCTAGGAGCATGTTGTGGAGGATCCACATGAGAAGTGGATGTGGATGTGGATGAATATTTAACCATGATGGTGTTAGCGGTGTTCTTAGGTTTATCACCATGTGTGGAAGGTTTAGTGAACTCGATTTGGGATTATTTGATTGCATTTTAAGATGGCCTTGCTTGAGGACATGAAGTTCGAGTTTGCGAGCCATAGTGAATGGCTCTTAAAAGGTTTCAATGATTGTATTTGAAGGGTGGATGAGATATGATTTTCACAAGACCATGAGAATAGTTCAATCAATTCAATATGTGGAAGGGCAAATGATAGTTGGTTGATAATGCCACACCATCATGTGATGAAATCTACAATAGATTCATTGCCATACTATAAAATGGTGTATAGGTCTGTGATGGTGATCTTATGCGCAATGTTAATTGAGAAATGTTCTATGAATAATTGCGCGAGTTTGGTAAAGGTGAACAATGAATGTAGTGGAATTCCATGACACCAATCTAGTGCGGGACCGCCTAACGACATGGGGAATGTGTGAAGCATAAGGTATTGATCATGGGTGATCAGGTAACATACATGTATAAAAGCACAAAGGTGTTGTTGAGGTTCCTCCTTACTATTGAAGTTAGAAAATTTTGGCATTTCCCAATGTAGACTAAAATTGTGTTAGCATCCTAATACAAAACTAATAATTGAACTAACTAATTCCTTAAACTTCAGTCTACCTCCAATTGAGCAAGATGAGAAGGGATGAAGAGTATAATACATGTACTTACCTATAATATTCCAAGAATCCTCCCTTTTTGCTTTGGATGTGCTCTTGATTGATTGATTATGCTTCAGATTAGTGGGATAATTTGGGCAACATCTCCCCTTTGATTACTTGTTAAAGATGATGATAGATTAATTGTAAATGGATGATAGACTGATTAAGTGGTGAAAATTTCAGATATTTGACATGAATTTTTAATTGTTCCAAGTTAGCTCTCATGGAGGAGGAGAGCTTAATTTATAGTTTGTGGGTGAAGGATTCAATGGCTAAGATGAAGCCATGTTGGATTGAGATCAAGGGTGGAGGATTCATATGAGGATGGAGGATTCTAGAACTTGAGATAGGTTTTCGTTGAATTAAATATTTAATGAAGGGAGGGAGATATTTGAATTTTTAAATATGAAAGAGGGAATTTTAGAGAGCCTTTAGATTTAGAGGTGTGAGGATATGATTAGATTAGGTTAAATAAATATGATTAGGGATGTGATTTGATGGAAAGGGTAGGTGGTAGTTGAGATGTAGTAATATTAAATTCCTAGGAAAATGTTAATGAAGAATTAAATAGGATAATATGATATAATATTGGATTAATGAGATTAATGATGAAAATGGGATATTGGATGAATTAAAATGATTAATGATGAAATGTTGGGATATTTGATAAATGATTAAAAGGGGGAAATGATAAAATGGATTATTAGATAAATGATAAAGGGATTAATAATAAGTAATCTTGTGATTAATTATTATGTGGATAGTAATGATGTTGTTTGTAGGGAAAATTAATTGTAATTAATCATGTCAACATTTTAGATGTTTACACACGTGAGGAGGATAAGATTTTATGGGGACATACAGATTGATTGGTTCATTAAAAATTTGATCATATAAAAGGTACTCTTGGATCCTAGAGCACCGGCTTCAAGACTAATCATTCTACTTAATAATGCTTGTAAGGGATAATTAGATATATGAGGTTCAAAGGTTGAGGGTGAGATTTTGATGCGTATGAGGTGAATGGATGGGGTTGTTGGTAAGTTTGATATGTTTGAGGATGTTCGGTGTTGGTGGAAGTAGTTGATAAGGGGGTGTTGAACCATGTTCATTGGTGTTGTCATTTATGTCAAGTGGCACTGATGGCTAAGGAGTGATTAGTGAAGGGAGGTTGATTAGTAGTGTCTTATTAGGTTCATTGAGCATTCATGATGGTTTTAGGATGGTTTCAATGTGTTGCAGACTTGGTCGAAGAGTAAGAGTCCACTGGAGGTATGGATATGGTTGGTGTGCTTGTCTTAGGTGTTCCACGTGTCATAATTTATGGTTCCAACATGTACAAGAGCTTTTGGAGTGAGCTCTAGGTCAAGTGTTGGGAGTCACTTTGTTGAAACCGGCTTTGTTAGGGCCTAATTCTAGAACCTAATGAGGTGTATGGGCATAATTCAAGTTATGAAAAGACCAGGTAAGTATGGTAGGATCCTAGTAACATTTTTAGGGTAAGTATCATAATTTTTAGGATTAATTTATCCTTTGGGGCAATGTTCAATTTTTCACCAAAACTACCTTTGAGAACTAACAATGAAAGATGAGGTAAATGAGACTAGTATGGATTGTAAAAGCATAATCATGATGAATAAAGCCATAAAACATGTAGAGGGATGTTTTTTAGTGATTCGTGTCAAGTTTAATCAAGTTTTGAAGAATATTGTGAAAGTTATGCAAGTTTTACTAAAATTGGTTTCTTGAGAAAGGCAAACTGAACCTTGTCTTCTTAACATCCAAAAAAATTATCAATCCTCCGGATAAATCACATAAGTAATTTTTTAATATAACTACATTCCTGAATGTTTGCAAAATTTTGAGGGAAATTGGACAAGAAACAAAGAAGTTGTGTTCATTTTTCTAACAAGGTTTCTCTCTCCTCAAGCCTCCTTCTTGAAGTGGTAGGCACAAAATGACTTATTTGACCTTAAAATAAATTGGACTTCTCATGAAATATCCTTAGAGGTGTATTAGGATTCTTATAAATCAGAATGGTGGTATCTTGGCTCTCAATTCAGTTCATGGTATGCCTTGAATGTGTTGTGGTGTTCAAATCTGGTTGTCCATTGATTGCCTTTGTGTAGACCAGGGGATAGTTTTAGCAGCGAATATTCGTAATATGGTGAAAATTTCATTTTAGGAAATTTTGAAAAGGTGAATTATTCGAGTGGGTCGGTGTCATGTTCGCCTAAAATATATAGTATATTTTTTTGGGGGTTCGCTTCGCCTTCATTTGAAAACATCTCCTATAAAAACCTAGCTGATTCACCGGGTAGTATACCTCAAGTAGCTTAACAAATTACCAATACTGTGAAATTTGAACTCGCATACCCTTAAGGGCATTGTTGACATGTGACAACAGTTGTACTAACGCATGACAGAGAAAGTGTTGACACGTGACTTGGGCAAAGAAGTTGACGCGCGACAAGGGCAGTGTTGACGCGCACGCAGATATTCGAGGCAGTGGGCGCGACAAGAAATGGGTTGTTGACGCGTGCACAAGTGCAAAGTTGACACATGACAAAGACCTTAGATAGGGGACGTGCGACAAGACCTCAGACACTGGACAGAGTCGCTACTTGGTTCTTTTGCTGATGTAGGACTCTTTTCAGAATAATGGAAGGTGCCAGCTCAAAGAATACGAATAACCTAAAAGTAAGTAAGAAATCTCAGAAATCACTCTTCAAGTGTTTTGGAAACTCTGCGGATACAGATATTGTAAATAACAATCATATATATGCCACCACAAAGAATCAGAATACTGACTGTGTGGAAGGTATTATTAATGTGGACATGCATTCCGTATAGTATCAAAGTCAAACAAATGAAACCTACGATAATATGCCTAATCGACATAGACTACACCATGCCTAACTCGACCTAACTCAACCATGCCTAACTGACCTAACTACACCATGCCTACATGACCTAGACTCCTCCATGCCTAACTGACCTAACTCCACCATGCCTCACTGACCTAACTCAATCATGCCTACATGACCTAGACTCCATCATGCCTAACTGACCTAACTCCACCATGCCTAATTCATCTAGTTGCCATCCATACACAAATAACAATGGAAATTAAAACACAAGTACATCATCTATATCATAAATCTCATCATCTATAACAATAAAATTATTTGTATCAATACAAATATAGAGAATAATTATCTTAAAACAAGTTCACATACATCATCTATCATTAATTATCAATTATCATCATTCATCATCTACGTCCACATACAATTCATGACAATGCAAGTAAACAAGAAACATACATATAATTCATGATAATCACCATCTAATGCAATTAAAATTAAAGATTGTATATAAATCCATATAATTAAATTCAAATACCATAGTACATACTCAATAGTAGAAGTTTTCAAATTCAATATTTAAAGTTTCCTCAATAATAAAAGTTTCTAGTTTTCAAAACCCTCTTTTCCTTTATCCAATTCTACTCCTCTGCTCTCTTCCCCAACGACTTCTTCCACTGTGGCTGTACCTCTTTCCCCAACACCAGAAATAACCCCGAACTTATAAGATCTTCCACAAAGACTTTGTCATTTTTTAAAATTCTTTCTTCTTGATTTTTCGCATCTCCATGCGACAACAAATTTGGATCAGCTGTTGCTTTAGCTTTGAATAATATGTCAGGGTCGAAACCATGCTCTTTAATTATCCGCTTTAGTGTATTGTTTTGTTTGTTAACCAAAACAATATTTTGCTTCAAATTTTTTGCTGCGGATAAACTGTTCTTTGCTGTTTCCAAGTGAACTTGCAAAACCTTCGCCTGACTCTTCAAATTTTCATATTTCAACTGCACAAAAAGAGTAATGTCAATTCAAAAAATTACTAAAAAATGAAAATTTCAAATTAACAAGAATGATTGTTTGAATGTAATAGTACTTACAACCGCTCTATCTCTTTTGGCATTTGCGATTGCTACCAAATCCTTGTCCTTGGACCATTTGTTAAAATATGCCTGGGCCTCGGCACTAATATTTTCCAATTTGTTTAATGACTTATCTAAAATTTTGTCTTTATAGTTGTTGTTATACGTGACAGTCCCACTTCTTACTTGGGTAAGTAAGGAATCCATCTTCGCAGGTTGATTCTGGACTGCAACGTATAAACTATCTCGTTGCCAATAATTTTCATAACGACTAATAATTTCATTGATAAGAACTTTAGCCCTTCTCTCCCATTCTATAAGCTGATTGATATGAGGAAGAATAAACTCACTCACATGGGATTGACAATCATAACCAATTAAGTTCTCTAAAGGAAAAGGTGGCAACTGTTCACTATCTGAATCTGATGAAGACGATCTTGCTGGAGAAGTATGGGGGCTTTCAGCAAGATCAACTGCTACTTGTTTCTGCCTTTGGGT
This sequence comes from Taxus wallichiana var. yunnanensis, assembly GCA_018340775.1. Classification (NCBI taxonomy): domain Eukaryota; kingdom Viridiplantae; phylum Streptophyta; class Pinopsida; order Cupressales; family Taxaceae; genus Taxus; species Taxus wallichiana. The sequence goes on from CM031238.1 coordinate 727,520,400, forward strand.
GGGCTGATCCTGTTTGTGAAAAAATTAATCAAGATTTAGATAAATAAATTTAAATCGAAATGTAATTCAAAATTGTAAAGCATATTTAAATTGAAATTTGAAGTTACTGCTTTGCCCTTGAATCATCTCGCGGGTATTGAAAAAACCAGTTGGGTCATTGCTATCAATGCCCAAATAATCTTCATCTAAATTTATATTGTTCAAAATAGATATGCCCGTTGCACTGGGCAAGCCACCAAGTGAGAGAGTTGGAATTCGAAAGGAGGAGGCAATGTTTAGTGTCCCACTAGGGGCCGGAGCAAAAGGCATGCGTTTACCAATGTTCTTTTTCACTGTTCCTCTGGTTGGCATTTTAAAAATTATTGGTTGAGTGGGTGTCGGTGCCGCGGTTTGATCAGGACTGACATGTGCTGAAAAGTACAAGAAAAAAATGAAAAATAGGAAAACAATTCATAAAGTCAAAATTTTTGAAATTAAACGTACTATCGAAAAGTTGTACCTTGTTGTCGAGGGGTTGTTTTTCTCGGTGCTACGGGTGGCCTTGTAGGAGTTGTACTCAGTGTCTGTTCAGAAGATATGAATGCATGCGACTGTATGGAGTGAGTTGGGGAAGAAGGTTGAGTTTGTGAAATAGGTGTATGTTCCAAAGTCCCTGCAATTCATCAATATTAAATGTTGTCAATTCATTTGGTTAAAATTTAAATTGAAAAATAAATATGCAAATTTAGAATTTGTAAATAATATATGAGAAGGTATTACTTCTCTGGCATTTAACGAGTTCAAACTGTTGAGGGTTTGGAGAGGAGTGAGCTTCCATTTCAGATTGTGAGTCCCCCGAAGCCTCAGCGTGTTGTTGGCCTCTTCCTCTCGATAACGCCTTTTTTCGGGGAGGGCTTCAATAAATCTTCTCTGCAAAACATTAAAATTTAAGTTTTAATAACTGTGCACTGTAATTTCAAAAATTGAAATACAATTACAAACTAAATAGTTTATACCTGTTGTTCTTCAAATGGAATTGACAACTTCATCAACTCCTCATCAGTGCAAGTAGGAATTTTTTTATCTTTTAAATTTAAAAGTGCCTCATAATAAAGGCCGAGGAGATAGTTTGTTGAATAAATGAAAGGTTTTTCTGAAAGTTTTGAATTTGTTAGGTCAGTTCTTATTTTTTTGGATAGATATGTGTACCAATCGAATTTTGTTTTGAGATAGTGGCAACAATGTATCTGAATGGCCCAATTTGGTATATCTGTTTGGCGACCTGTAAAACAATTCTAGATTGAAAAAATGAAATAAGTGCAACAAGAAAGTGGTGTGCAATTGATTGTGTATCCACACCATGCCTGGATTTATTGACATGGGCTGCAAATGCGAAACAGTGAAAATTACTATAAATTTATAACAAGAAATTGTATCAGAATAAAAATATGAATTAAAACGAATTATACTTACAATTAACATGGAAACCAAACGTTGATTCGAGAAATTTCTTGTCTTCTTCCAGGAGTGTTGCCTTGGTTGTAACAATTGGTAAATTTTTGAACGGAAGGCCCGTAAACCGATGGATGTCATTTGCTTCGATACTGAATTGGAACATTCGGCCATCGTTCAGAGTCACATAAAAAGGCTGTCCTCTGAATTGTAGGATGACAGAAGGTAATTCAAAATATCCGGATCTGTTTCGAAATGGGGCATATTAATGAGCCCTATAAATTCACACGCATCCATCAAATCTTTATATTCTGAAGACATCTTTAAAATAGTATGTATGTGAGGGCATAAGGGATTCCTGTAGTTGATCTTGGAAATCGATTGAATTGGATTCTCTTGATTTTTTTGCTGAACTTGCAGTTGGGAAGCATGTGAAGTCAACATTATAGTTGTACTTGCGTCTTTGACAATGATTGAGACCTGCAAAAATTCAAGAGCGGGAAGGTGAAAATGAGAAAATGACCGGTTGAAGGGTATTTATAGGCTAAATCGGGCGTCAATGGCTTCAATTGACGTGCGTCAATAGGAGCTAGTGACGCGCGTCAACAAGATTTAGTGTCGCGCGTCAACAGGATTTAGTGTCGCACGTCAATAGGATCCAGTGACGCGCGTCAGCGGAGGATCTAGAGATGCGCGTCATAGGATCCATGGTGACGCGCGTCAATAGGATCCAGTGACGCGCGTCAATAGCATCCAGTGACACGCGTCAATAGGATCGATGATGTGCGTCAATAGATCCAAGGCGCGCGTCCGGATCTTATTGTCGTGTGTCACCGATCCTATTGACACATGTCACCGATGTTATTGACGCACGCCACCGATCCTATTGACGCGCGACACTAAATCCTATTGACGCCTTTGACAGTCAAGACAATTGACGTTCCATTGATGTGCGTCAGGAGTGATTATTGACGTCTTGTTGTCGCACGCTAATGATGGAGCCATGAAAAACTAGGTGAAATTTTTGTTTTGGAATACTGTCAAATTCACCTTTAGTGAAACTGGTTCCGGGGATATTCGCCAGGTATTTTCCACCTACAATTTTATAGAGGTGTCTTAAAATGAACCACTGGTGTAGACTTGTCAAGATGATTGGTAGTATGCATACTCCATTTAATAAGTACTTTATATTCCTATATTAAAATTAGGTGAAGGTAATTTTATGTTCTCCACCTCAAGTATCTCCTTCATAAGATAGTCATGTAATGTGCAAGATTTCCAACATAGAAGCCTTCACATTAGGATTGCACTTATTAGTGTCAACATGCAAAAGTGATCTCAAAGATAGAATGATCATCTCAAAGCTTAAGGCCGATGATTTTTAAGTATTGTGAGGTGTCAAAGGAAAAATATTCTCGGTTTTTAAATTAGAAGTTTGAGATCATAAATCACAAAGTGTCTTTTCACTCCTCTTATTAAGATGGTTTGTGTTATGGTGTTAGTCAAGATAAACTACAAATTTGACTCAAACCTTCAAGCCATCCACTACAAAATGCAAAGACACACCTAGGAATTTTAGTTAGGATATATCCTGAAATATTCATAGAGGCACAATGATGAGATGGTTAGAGCTCTTAGTTGGCATTCAGCTAGGATTTTGAGATTTAAACCCTCACTAGCACAATTTTGAAGAATCTAGCTCACTTGGTATAATGGCATTTTTTTTGACAAGAAAGGAGATCTGAGAAGTTGCAAAATGCTCATGTTATACTTGAAGGATGATGATATAGTCACAATAGACCAAAGATGCTGACAATTTCTTCAAATCTATCACTATTACAATCTGTGTTAAGGAAATTGTGATTATGAATACATATTTTAAAGCTTGACAAGGAAGTTGTAATGTGTCATGTGATCTCTCAAGTTTAAAAGATGGTGACATATGATTTCTTGATATTAAAACATTATGATTCATGTTGTGAAGATACTAATGGTCTTTTCTTGGTGAAATTACATGAAATTACATAGACAATTTGGCTCGTGTATTAGAACTAAAAGTTGAAGTAACAAAGTTCAATTGTCCCAACATTCTTTATTTTAATCTTCAAGATCTAGAATGTGGGTAAGAACCTCCTACATTCCTTATTCTATTGAACACAATCCTAAAGTGTGGAGTATGAAGAGATTTAGTTTTGATCTAAGCTTATAAGTTTGGAAAATGACTATGTGATTCAAAATCAACATATCTATGTTATGAAAACAATGAAACAAGTAGTCTTGTGTCTTGACAAGCTCATTCTCAACTTGGATCCAATTACGATTATGTAGAGGATGCAAAAAGCTTTTCCTGAGAATAAAATCAAATAAAATTTGATATTATTCAATCCCATGACAATTAATGGATTTTTCTTGAAGTCTCCACTAATTACATGATCAACCTCATTTCATTAGCATGTTTCATCCTCTTACTCAAAATTTGTGTCATTCCTTCTAGCATGCTATGTTCTCATGCAACTATGTAGTGTATAAGTAGAAGGACAATAAATGGATAAGATAAATGATCTCTAGAGCATCTTAGAATGTTTTTGGAATGAGACTGCATGCTCATGAAAACTAACGCATGGTTAGAAAAATGACAGAGAATCCTTGGTTCATGACATTAGGAGACAATATTATTATAACAAAATCCTCTCGACATCTATTTAGTTATAAGTGAGATCTATGATTCTATTAATAATGGATTGGTTATTAAATCATAAGAAATGTCCTTATAGGCATGTAAGAGGCTATGAGAGAAAAGGGAATGAAGGGAACTTATATCTAATAAGACATAGACAATGTTTTCTCTCCATAAAAATTTGAACCTTGTCTCTAGACCTCATAAATTCAAATTGAAAGAAGAAGGATGTTGCAAATAAAAATATGTATGTGCAATAAATAAGAAAACAAGTGTGGAAATGAAAAGGGATTTGAATGTGAAGTTTAAGGGCCATGTATAGGAGACCAAGTTGTACTATAAAAGTAAAATTTCTATACTTGAAGGTTGTTGTTAAAGCTTAGGGAACTTGCAAATGCATGAATAAGATAGATGTGCACATAGGAGGGATATATGTTGTTAGGATTAAGATTGTGAGATGGAAATAGTAGATAAGATTCATAGGAATATGAGATTGTCATCTTCATGAATTAGGGATCTTGATTCAAAGGTGTGTAATTTATATTTGAAGACCGGATATCGGTTATATGAGAGAGGAGTGAAAATGAAGTAGTGAGCTAAAAAAGTGATCACATTAGGTTGACATGAGCAACTAAGTGAAGAGGGTGATCAAGCATTTCATTTATGTTTAAAGTATGAGTTATTGTTCAACAATCTAGGAGTGAGATTCCTAACAAGTAGGTACTTGTAGAACAACAATCAAGTAGTTGTTTGGCATAAAATTGAAGTCGGTGCTTCATAACTAGAGTTAGAGATTCAGGGTGAGTGGATGCTCACCACTTGGTGAGATCATTGTAATACTTTAACTCTACACAATAGTCCTTGATATTTCCTTGATTTCTCTTTTCAATGGGTTTTTGTCCCTTATGGGTTTCCCACATTAAATTTGGTCTCTACATGTGTTCATGAATGCTTTCTTCCTCTTCTCTCTCATTGTTGCATGTGCATACTTATCCTGGTTAAGATAGTTTAAAGGTTGGATGTTTGAATTACTCTAAGTTGCTTCAAAATTTTAATAAGCATTGATTCACCCCCTCTCAATGTCTAGAATTTCTAATAATTGGTATCAAATAAAGTTTCCTTGGTACACGTTTAATAGCTTAAGAGAATATCCTTGAGGCTTAAGCATGAGTGGTTAAGTTGAAACAATGTTGAAGAAGAAGTATGAGATTTCTCGAGCCCGATTAAAGAATTAAGGGATAAAATTAAGCTCAATGATGCAAATAATCTTGAAGAACTCAAAGAGGTGGCAACAATTGTTAGTAAGTTGTCAAAATATCTAAGTGTCAAAGAAAAATCCTATGTCAAACTTGAAGAAGAATTGAAAATCCTAAAGGATGAGCTATATCAAGCTAAACAAAAACTAATGATAGTTAAGGAAATTTCAAGAAATAAAATACATATCAATGATAGATCAGTGTTTGGTCCTTAAAATTGTAGCAATTCAGTGTGAATTGAAGCATGAATCTACTCATGAGCCATGTCAAACAAATATCAAATCCAAGGCTAAATAATGTAACAAGTTAAGTGCTGAATTGAAGACTCTAAGAGAATAATTTGAATAAGTAAGAAAAACAACACAAAATGAATTGAAGGGTGAGTCAAGCCATACACCATGTCAAGGACATTCTGAACACAAGAAACTTAGCAAGCAGCCAAGTGCAAGGAGACTTTCTAGTAAGTTTCATGAAATTTTCTTTTATGCCATATTTTTAGACATAGATCTAGAGATCGTATGAGAAAGATAGAAAAATAACATCGATGCAGAGGAATTTGCAATCAAGCATATAATTTTCCATTTAAGGGAATACAAAAAATAACTTCTTACTTTCTATGCATAAGAGGATCTTCTATAGGCCTATAATGGCTAATACTTGTCAAATTTTTCTCAATCTTGTCAAATAACACTAAAAATGGCTTCACCAAGTCTCTACTTGACTATACCCTACAAGCAACTCTTGTCTTATACCATCAACTCTCCATTCATAATTGTTTCAGTCCTTCAATATCTTATAATTCATCAAAATGGCATGATACTTATCTATTCTTACTGTGGTTCTTACCTTTCTTGTCCTTAGTTTCTTGTTCTATCTCCTTACCCAAGCATATACCTCATAGTTTGGCTTCACCGAGGCTTCTCCAATCTCAACCCCTATTCACTTGCTCATAATACTATTAGAAACAATGAATCAATGAATTCATAACTTCAAAGACTCAATACTACCCTCTTCTTCACAAGATTTCCCATATTCACAACCTGCAAATAGATTTATAAGGCTACCTAGAGAGTTCTGAAATATTCCTTAGTTCATCTTTTACTATACCAACATACTCCCAAAATTTCATGGTGTTGATCAAAGAACACTTGACATAACTCACACAAGAAATTCGTGTAGGAAAAAAAGCTAGGTTTAAGGGTGCAAGTGGACAAGAAGAACCCACACGTAGAGGGAAAGTTCAACATTCAAGACTTACCCGATTTTGGGCATGAAGACCTATTTTTAGAAGATGGTGTGTGGAACACACCAACGATGTGCCACACATTTTCTATCTTTAGAGGATCAGATCGAAGCATTTTTCATGGAGATGAGCTAATAATAGGATTATCACTTCGAGTTAACGTAAAGAGGTCTATAGATAGCACACTTGCATGTGTGGTTATGCCTGTAAACAACACATAGATATTAATAGCTTGCGGCCTATTTTTGGAATAGATAAGTGGTGAAGGAAAATTCCCCCCTATATATATGTAATGCATTACAGTAGGAGGATGATATAGAGATATAGTGAGGAGAGATATATAGGAATATGTAGAGCGTAAGAGGTAATGATTGGATTACTGTAACAGATCCATGCGTGCATCGGTATAGAATGCCATTATTGTAAGGAGATTCTATGTTTATTAATAGATGGGAGTTATTGGCTGAATCTAAGTGTCATTCCTATGTGTAATTGAGTAGTGCATGTTCTTGATTCAATCATGATTATTGTTTAAGTTTGTTCTTTCATAGATCTGAATATGGCATGCATTGTAGAATGATGGATTAGTTATGGATCTATATGTTTCTTCCTTCATCACGCTAACATCCTACTACAAAAACCCTAAAGAGGGACCTAGTACCTTTACGTGCTTTAGGTGAGCGCTCAGTCTAGGCTGAGTGATGTGCTAGCGCATCTAGGGTGTTATCTGGTAAATTCTAGGCTGCATCATTGGTTCCGTTATCAGGACCTCTTTTTTAGTTGCTTTCAGGATGGTTCATGATGAAGACGTGCCAGTTAACTCTGGAAAATATTGAGAAGTGGGTACATGACTTGGAGGAAGAATATGCACGCAGGTTCAATAGTGGATCTGAGTTACACACACACACTTTGGTAGAACAAAATCTATATGATAACTTATAGAAGATATTTTTGCCATCTTTCCAGTAGAATTATACAAGTGGTTGATTACGTATATGTATAAGCGGAATTGGAGGTATCATGGACTTGTCTGACACAGGAAGAATTTCAGGACCTTTATGATGTTGATCTGATCTGGACTCACACTGTGGATACGTGGTTTTGTGGTGTTCTAAACAGTTATATTCTAGAATATTCAATTTTGACGTATTCTTGCCCAGAGGTAGCTGAATTCTAGTTTTTGTGGTATCCTAGAGGAGCATATTTGCAAGGTATTCCACTGGTGATCAAGATCTTGATGGTAAATTTGAACTGGAGAGTAAACCAATGGCTAACTAAACCTCACCTTGCATGCGAGGGTAGGAATAGGTTTGGTGAAAGATGGCAGACCTAGCAGCAGAAAGGAAGAGAGAGGAAAGGTGGCTTAAGTATAATGAGGCGCATGAGAGGGAGATAGAGAAGCATGTCTTGTTGTAGAAATTATGGTGTTGAGGAGAGAGATGGCTCGTGAAGGATTTGAAGCTCATGTAGAAGACATGGAGCTAGAGCATCAAGAACTCCCCCATCTTAGAAAGCATGATAGAGATCCCCCTTGGATTCACATAGAAGTGCACCAATAAAGACTACCTGGGCCGCGGGCATGCATCTTAATCCACCTGGTGACCTAGCCCTTGCACTTGGTTTTCCCGTATCTAGTATGACAAGTAACCAACAAGATAACTTGGGAAGTAGGAGAGCAGGAGTAAGTCAGGGAGCAAGTACATCAATGGCGGACAGATGGCTTCAATTCTATTTAGAGGAACATTTTTAGGCATTTCATCCAAACGAATGTGAGTGCATAGAATGTTGGATTCACCTCTGAAGTGGAACTACCACACAGACTGTAGGGGTTCAGTATAGTACTACTATTGGAGCACATGGGAGTACATCTATAGGTCCTATTCCAGCTATAGGTGGAGGATTAAGAGTTATAGGTGGTTCTAGTTCCAAAGGATCTCGGTGGTTCTGGGGTAGAGGAAACATAGGAGATTTTAGATCGGGTGGTCAAGGCCTGTAACAACCATAGAATATCTATATGGAGATGTCTCTTCATCTTCTGGAGTATAGAGGCATAGAGGATGCTGTTGAGCATGTGCACATGTGTCAAATAGTGTGGCACAAGAAAGGGATCACAACTTCTAGTGTAAGGAAAGTCAATTTGCTACTACATTACGAGGGACGTGCACACATTTGGTATAGGAAGTTTGACCACTGATAAAACTTGCGTGGATTATGCAACACTAAAGAATGATTTCTTGAAAGAGTTCCATATCCCCGAGTTTGAGTAGAAGAGTATAAGTGCACTCAAGGATATTAAGCAAGGCACTCTTTGAGATTGTACGTGACTATGATGCCCATTTTAAAACACTCCTATCTAAGATTTCTTATTATATTCATGCAATCCAAAGATGCACAATGGTTCGTTGGAGGATTGATTACACCATTCAGAAGGGCACTATCACATAAGACATACATTGATCCACATGAAGCACTGGAAGCAACTTTGTGTGCTGAGGCAGTTGGGAGCATTGACACTGGTGTTAGTCCATTCTTAGAGGCACAGATTGCAGCTATGGAAAAATAGTTAGAGAAGCTATCAGTGAATTCAGCCCATGAAATGCGCTCAGGAATTTGGTGTACAAATTGTGAGGTGGAAGGTCACACCAAGGATAGTTTCCCTTGCAGATCTATATATTCATTGTTGTTAGACTATGAAATATGTCATTTGAATCATGATGCTAGTCATTGTCCTTTGTTACAACGACATGATAAGGAAGAATGTATCCTACTTTTGCAAGATTTGTAGGTCCATGACCCATGATACGAGGATTGTCGATTGATTGGTCAAATACATGATGATATAGACATTGGGTAGTGACAGATACAAGTGTAACAAATAATTCTAAGGGTAAGAATGAGCACCGGTTCAGGAACATAATCAAACATGCTATGACAAGAATGAGGGGTGTTTTGAAGGAGGTCATGGAAGGGGATGTGGATATCATGGTGGATATGGAGGATGAGGCTGTGGTGGAGGAAGAGGTGAGTTCCCTCATGGAACATGTTATACGTGTGGATATCCTAACCACTATAGGTGTGAATGTCTTTAGAATATTGCGTGTTCTTTTTACAGAAAGAACCATAGCTATGAAGAGTGCTCGAACTTATATGAGCATCTCAGTAACAAACATAAGCAAGAAAACAAAAGAGTCAAGATGGTTAGAATCCAGGTATGCAGGTGAAGATCAGTGGATGCCTAAGATAGCACCAAAACCTGAGGCATTGACAGTGAAGATTACTACATGAGTTGAAGTGGTGTGAATAAGAGAGGCATTACACCATAAGCCTACGATCACCAAGGAGGAGGTTTTACATACAAGGTACCCAGATCCTGCTCATCAGAAGGAAGTTTACTAGGATACCATGGAAGTGCTAATGAATCTTCAGGGTGAGATATAGTACTTAAAGGAGTAGAAGAAAGCATCAGAGATAGTCCAAACTGATATCAATGAGCTGAGAGAAGTGTGCAAAATGTTACGCCAGGAGAACATCATTCCACTATTAGGAAGTTGGTTAAAAGGGAACACTATGTGCATAAGTATTGAGATCAGACGACAGATCCTACATGTGAATCTTCCCCCTGATAGCATTGAATATGACAAGGAAATTACTCTGAATGTTGTTGTGGATGGATGGCTACTAAGCAACATATTGATTGATATAGATGCGGAAGTATATGTGCTTACCTTAGATGCATGGGTACAAATGGGGAGACCTTCATTGCAGCCATCATCTAATGTTTCATTTATGGCAAATAGGACTAAGGCCACTCCCATAGGAGTTTTGAAGGATGCATCTATAAACATAAAAGGGGCCGATTCATTGGGGATTTTGAGGTATTAGCACTTGCAGAAGCAGATAGGTTTTCAGCCTTGCTTGAACACCCTTGGTGTTATGCAAACAATGATGACTTGAGATTCAATAAGGGGTATATCAGCTTTGAGAACAAGGAGTAAAGATTTGTGATACCTTTGATAGATGGGAAGTCTACACCATATATTGAGCCTCTAAGTGAGGAGGAATTAAAAAGAATCTATGTACGCATTATTTAGGACCCAGAGGTCAATGAGCCATTAAAGGAAGGCATCCTATAGTGGGAGGATTCTCATTCTATTAGTGATACTATGAGTATTTCTTATGATAATTGGGCTCATGGTACATATGAACTAGTAGGGTGCGAGGTAAAAAGCGTGGTTGTGCATAAGAATGGACTTCATTCTGTTTGACGAATAGGTGGCGCAATACCTTGGTATACAGGAGCATAAGATCTTCCTGTATTTTTGAAATCCATGGAGGCACAATGGATAGACCAGGTCAGGAGAAGAGATATGTTAGTATATACCTTGCGCGGGACAACGAGCCACTGGTGGGTAGTTCATAGAGATAATATTACAGAGTGGAAGGAGATCAAGATCGCCTTATCTACCAGGTTTGTAACAAGTAATACACCTACATAGATTTTCTCTTATAATGGTGATCAACTTATTCAGCACCACATTCAGCAGTGTGAGAGACTTTGGAGAGTGGGATAGGAAGCATTACCACCTTCACTCTAGGTGCATAGATTGTACTCTACTCTACAAGGATGCACACATGCCTGGTATGTATACGTAGAACTACATCGAGAGACTAGAAATTGGAAAAATGCTAACTACAAGAATGATCCGGACCTTTTATTACTTTTCTTCCCAATCTCCAATAGAAGAGGCATTAAAATTTGTCAAGTGGTTAACCATGGGAGATAGTGCAAAGGCAGAGTAACTCATACAAGAATTAATTGGCAAGACAGAACCAGGTGTGCATTTTGAAGAAGAAGAGAAGACTCCATATTACTTGAACTTTCTTGTCTTAAGAAAGAAAAAGGAAAGATGGTGTACATCGTGGATGATGAGGAAGTTGAAAACCTAGATATTGACCATTCACAAGGGGCACATGAGGTCTTGGATAGTACAAATAAGGATACACATGCATACCATGAACCAATGAAGACAAAGAAGGTCAATATAGGATTGGAGGTTGAGCCTAAGGAGGCCATAATTGGAGACTATTGGTCAAACTCGGAGGTGGCAAAGATCATTGAGTTACTTAGGGATTATCAAGACTTATTCCCATGAGGGTATCATGAACTTAAAGGTGTGCATGAATCACTTGGGGAAATGAAGATAAAACTTAAGGAAGGTGTGCGTCCAGTGCAAAAGAGACCTTACAGAATGAATCCTAATTTGTGTGAAAAGGTAAAAGAAGAAATTGATAAAATGTTAAAATCTAGAATTATCAAGCCCCTTGATGAGTCAGAATGGGTTAGTCTAATGGTGATCAGTATCAAGAAGGATGGTAGAATTCAAATATGTGTGGATTACAGAGAGCTAAATGATGCATGTGTAACAAACCCATTCCCTACGCCATTTACTGAGGAAATACTAGGAGTTGTAGGGTGTAAAATATATTCATTCATAGATGGGTTTTCCGGGTATCATCAGGTTCGGATTGCTCAGGAGGATCAAGAAAAGACAACTTTTACTACTGAATGGGGCAGTTTTGCCTATACTATGATGCCTTTTGGATTGAAAAATGCACCTATTGTATTCTCGTGCATAGTTGTTCAGAATTCAAATATTTTATTCACAACTTCTTACAGGTCTACCTCGATGATTGGACAATATATGGGCTTGTTAAGGATCACTATGATAATTTGTGCTTAATGTTTGAATGGTGCAAACAATTGAGTATCTCTTTGAACATCAAGAAGTGCATATTTGCTACACCTTTTAGAATACTGTTGGGACACATAATCTACAATGAGGGATTACTTGTTGATCCAAATGGCTAAGGTTGCGATCATTTTAGGCACAGGAAGCTCCTACCAATCAAAGTGTGGTGTGCAGATTTTTGGGTCACATAGGACATTATAGAAAATTCATCAAGGGATATGCAAAAATTGCCACACCTTTGGTGGAGTTACTGAAAGGAAAAGGTACATTCTATTAGAGAGAATCACAAAAGCACTCATTTGAAACATTGAAAGAGAAACTTACTACCGTGCCTATCCTATGTTTTCTTTCATGGGATAAATCATTTCATGTGCATGTAAAAACCTCTGGCATGGCCATTGGCGTTGTGTTAGCTCAACCTAGAGAAGGTATTGTAGATCATCCAATTTGTTTTTCTAGTAGGAAGCTGACTCTTGGTGAGTAGAATTATACAACTACAAAGCACAAAGCTTTGTCAATGATCTATGCATTGCACAAGTTTCGACAATACTTGTTAGCTACACCATTTGTATTATATACGATCACATGGCACCGAATTACGTGGTAAACAATCCCATCTTGCAAGGGTGCATATGCATATGGGTACTCCTATTTCAAGAATTTTATTTCACAGTTGTGGTGAAGCCAGGGAAAAGTAACTCTGGACTAGACCACTTGTATAGAATCAACTTAGGAGAGGAAGCACAGACAATTGAAGAAACCATGTTAGATGCCCAGTTATATAGGTTACAATGTGCGCCATCAGAATTAGAAGAAATTTTTGTCTTTCTATGGACTGGTGTGGCACCAAAAGGAATGAAGGCATTAGAAAATAAACAACTGCAATACGCACGGCACCATTTATGTTAATCAGTGGTGATCTCTACAAGTTAGGCAGAGATGAAGTATTACATCGTTGTGTATTAGAGCATGAGCACAAGAATATTATGGAAGAAGCCCATGGAGGTATTGCAGGAGGCCACTATGCAGGTAATGTAACTTCTCGAAAGATCCTACTTGCTAGTTTATGGTGGGAGACATTGTATAAAGACTGTAAAGAATATTGTAAGGCATGTGACCATTGTCGCGCTTACTAGGAAAACTGGACAAAGAGATGAGATGCCTTGGAGACCAATTACTAGTGCCGAACCATTTGATAAATGAGACATTGACTTTGTAGGACCTATTTTTCCAGCCACGTGCAAGACTAATTCACGTTATATCCTTACTTGCATAGATTATCTCACATGGTGGGCAGAGCAGCACCTACGAAGGACTACATAGTAGCTACAGTAGTTAGGTTTCTGTGGGAGAATGTTCTTACAAGATATGGATGTCCTTTAAGCTTGATAAGTGATAGGGTACACAATTTTTGAGTGAGACAATCAAGATCCTATTAAATGAGTTTATGGTTACCCACCATAAGACTACACCTTACCATCCTTAGGAAAATGGAACTACTGAGGCTTTTAACAAGATTTTGAGCTAGACATTGACAAAAATTTGTGATGTTGGAAGAAAGGATTGGAATGATAAAGTGTTAGCTATTCTTTGGGCATATAGAATAACTTATAAGATATTGAACAAAGCCACACCATTTCAATTGCGGTTTTGCACTGTGTCGCTTCTTCCTATAGAATTTATGTTACCTTCTTTGTGCATTGCACAAGCTAGAGGTCTAGATGATGAGCAGGATTTAGAAGAGTGTATTGAGAAGATGTTTCAAATAGATGAGCAACGAGCCATAGCATGATGGAGTCAAAAGTAGGAAAAGGCTAGGAAGAAAGCATGGCATGACAGAAACATAAGGGATAAGAAGTTGGCGGTTGGACAAATGGTACTTCATTATGACTTAAAGTTCTTGTGCCATCTAGGGAAGCTCAAAGTACATTGGTTGAGGTCGTATGTCATCACTTACATACTTGAATCAGGTGCTTGACAGTTAGAAGCACTTGATGGAACACAACTACCCGGTTACTTTAACGGGAGTAGGTTGAAGCCCTACTATAAATAAGACTTCTTAGTGTTTGTAATAGGAAGTATTTCCATTTAGACTAGGTTTTCAATTCTATATTTCCTTAATGTGTTTCCTTCATTATTGCTATGCTTTTTCAATTTAGTTGTTGTTCTTGTGTAATAAGCGAACTTGCACGCATGAAGCTAATTACTATGTGAATAATTTTTATGTGCATAAGACTACACATACTTTTTATGTGGGGTGGTTGTTGATATCTAAGTAAAATACTATGGGAATTGAAAGGTGAAAGGAATAAGCTGCTATGGGTGTGCTTTAAGTCAAAAGAATATTTCTTCTCAAAAGTGACCAAGGATGGAGATGAATGAAAGGATAGTATAATGTGAGGTAAGCGGAGGCTATGATAACTACCAGGAGAAGGTACAGTGAGGAGGTACTCAGGTGCAAGGGTGTGTGCTAAAGAGAATTTCGTGACCAGAGGGTAGGAAGGAGCATTAGAAGGTTATAGTTGGGGCGCGAAGATGTGCCACGCAGAATGAATGAATTTGGTCAATGAATGAGAGGATATTTGGTAGGTGAAGGAGTAATCGGGGTTCATTTTAAGACACCTTTAGAAAATTGGAGGTGGAAAATACCTGTGAATATCCCTAGAACTAGTTTCAGTGAAAGGCAAATTTGACAATTTTCTAGAACCAAATTTTTGCCAGTTTTTTCGAGCCAGAGAGACTACATATTTTCAGGCACTGACGCCTCGTTGATGCGTATAAATAAGAGCTTGTTGACATCGTGTTGATGCACATCAACAAGGGCCATTGACACACGTCAACAAGGGCTATTGACGTGCATCAACGACCCTTGTTGATGTGCATCAATGGCCCTTGTTGATGCACGTCAATGGCCCTTATTGACGCGTGTCAATGACTCCTCTTGACGTGCGTAAACAAGGTCCATTGAAATGTGTCGAACCCTTGTTGACATGCATCAATGGCCCTTGTTGACGTGCGTCAAGAGGAGTCATTGATGCACATCAACAAGGGCCATTGACACACATCAACAAGGGTCATTGACATGTGTCAATAGCCCTTGTTGACACACGTCAATGGCCCTTGTTGATGCGCATCAATGACCCTTGTTGACGTGCATCGATAAATGTCATTGACCATGGATTTTCCTATAAATACCCTCCCATCAGTCATTTTCACATTTACACTTTCTGGCTCTCGATTTTTTTGTATACAGGAATCCATCATTCTCAAAGACTCAAGCACAACTACAATGGTGACTACAAGTGCATCCCAACTGCAAGCTCAAGACAAAAATCAAGAGGAAAATCCAGTCCTATCCACGGGCAAGATCATCTACAGGAATCCTTTGTGCCCCCACATCCAGACTATTTTACAGATGACTTCCGAATACAAGGATTTAATCGATGCATGTGAGTTTAGTGGGCTCGTTAAGATGCCCCATTTCAAAACAGACCAAGATATTTTGAACTACCTTCTCTCATCTTACAATATAGAGGATGGCCTGTTTTATGTTACTATGAATGACGGCTGATTGTTTCAATTCGGTATCGACCCAACTAACATTCATCGGTTTACGGGCCTTCCATTCATAAATTTACCCTTTGTTACAACAAAGGCAACACTCGTTAAAGACGATAAGAAATATCTTGAATTGACATTTGGTTTCCATGTTGATTGTAAGTATAATTCGTTTTCATTCATCATTTTTTATTCAGTTTTTTATTGTGATACAATTTAATGTTATATTAATTCCCACTATTTTTTGGCATTTGCAGCTCATGTCAATAAATCTAGGTGTGGTGTGGATACGCAAGCAATTGCACACCACTTTCTTGCTGTAATGATTTCCTTTTTTCAATCTAGAATAGTTTTGCAGGGTCGGAAAACAGATATACCAAACTGGGCCATTGCATACATTGTTACAACTATCACAAAACAAAAATTTGATTGGTGCACCTTTTTATAAAAAAAAAAGAACTGACATAACAAATGCAAAGCTTTTAGAAAAACTTGTCATTTACTCCACAAACTATCTCCTTGGCCTTTATTATGAGGCTCTTTTAAATTTAAAAGACAAACCAATTCCCACTTGCATTGACGAGGCGTTGATGAAGTTGTCAATTCCATTTGAAGAACAACAGTATAAACTATTAAGTTTGTATTTCGACATTACACTGTGCACATGTATTAACAATTTACTGTTTGCAGAGAAGATTTATGGAAGCCCTTCCCCGAAAAAAGGCATTATCAAGAGGAAGAGGCCAACAACATGCTGAGGCTTCAAGAGATTCCCAATCTGAAATGGAAGCTCACTCCTCTCCAAACCCCCAACAGTTTGAATTTGTTAAACGCCAGAGAAGTAATACCTTTTCATGTATTATTTACAAATTCCAAATTTGTATTTTCATTTTCCAATTTAAATTTTACCCAATTGAATTGACATACAATTCAATGTTGATGACATTGCAGGGACTTTGGACCATACGCGTGTTTCAAAAACTCAACCATCTTCCCCAACTCACTCAGTATAGTCGCATGCATTTGTATCTTCTCAAAACCACCAATTACTACTCCAACACGGCCACCCTTAGCATCGCGATAAAATACCCCTTAGCAACAAGGTACAAGTTTTGAATACTACTTCATTTAATTTCATAGTTTTTATATTGTTTTCTAGTTTTTCATATGTTTTTTCTTGAACTTTTTAGCACATTACAGTCCTCCTTCTATTCAAATAGTGGCACCCCCCCTCAACCAATAATATTTAAAATGCCAACCAGAGGATCAGGAAAAAAGAACATTGGTAAACGCATGGAAATTACTTTGGCCCCTAGTGGGACACTAAACATTGCCTCCTCCTTTCAAATTCTAACCCTCTCACTTGGTGGCTTGCCCAGTGCAATCAGCATATTGTTTTTGAATAATATAAATTTAGATGAAGATTACTTGGGCATTGATAGTAATGACCCAACTGGATTTTTCAATACCCGTGAGATGATTCAAGGCCAACAGGTATACTTCAATTTCAACATACTTTACCATATTGAATTACATTTTGCTTTAGATTTATTTGTCTGAATCTTGATTAATTTTATCACAAACAGGATCAGCCACCCAAAGGTAGAAACAAGTAGCAGTTGATCAACCCGAAATCCCCCATACCTCTCCAGTGAGATCATCTTCATCAGATACAAATGGTGAATAGTTGCTACCTTTTCCTTTAGAGAACTTAATTGGTTATGATTTTCAATCCCATGTCAATGAGTTTATTCTACCTCATATCAGTCAACTCATAGAATGGGAGAGAAGGGCTAAAGTACTTATCAATGAGATTATTAGTCGTTATGAAAATTATTGGCAAAGGGATAGTTTATACGCTGCAGTCCAGAATCAACCTACAAAGATGGATTCCTTACTTACCCAAGTAAGAAGTGGGACTGTCACGTATAACAAAACTATAAAGATGACATTTTGGATAAGACATTAAACAAATTGGAAAATATTAGTGTTGAGGCCTGGCATATTTTAACAAATGGTCTAAGGACAAGGATTTGGTAGCAGTTGTAAATTTCAAGAGAGATAGAGTGGTCATAAGTATTATAACTTTCAAATAATATTTTTTGTTAATTTAAAGTTTTCTTATTTTAGTAATATGTTGAATTGACATTACTTTTTTGTGCAATTGAAATATGAAAATTTGAAGAGTCAAGCAAAGGTTTTCCAATTTCACTTGGAAACAACGAAGAACAGTTTATCCACAATGAAGAATTTGAAGGAAAATATTGTTTTGGTTAACAAACAAAACAATACACTGAAGCGGATAATTAAAGAGCATGGCTTCGACCCTAAAATATTATTCAAAGCTAAGGCAACAACTGATCCAAATTTTTGTCCCATGGAGATGCAACAAAGCAAGAAGAAAGAATTTTTAAAAATCTGACAATGTTGCGGAAGATCTCATAAGTTCCGGGTTTATTTCTGCCATTAGGGAAAGGGGTACAACCACAAGCGAAGAAACCATTAGGGAAAGGAGCACAGAGTTTGAAATGGATACAGAAAAAGAGGGTTGAAATTTTTTATTATTGAGTGTGGAAACTTGAAATATTGAATTTTATTATCTGGATTTGATAGCCTTTGAAAATTTGAAATACTATATAATCTTTAATTTTATAACTTCCTATATAGATTGTATATGGAGTTTATGTTTTTTGGTTTACTTGTAATGATGATTGCATTAGATAGGGATGATGACGTATGTTTCTTGTTTACTTGGATTATCATGAATTGTATGTGGACGTAGATTTAGCTTCAAGCACGATAATTCTTCTTCTCTAGACATTTAAACTTGTTTTAAGATAATTCTTCTTCTCTATACTTGTAATGATATGATCATGATGACATTAGAATGGATATAGATGATGATGAATGATGATAATGGATAATTGTTTTTAAAAAATGGAATGTGTTAGACAGAGAGACATTTCTTTAAATTTAAAATAGATAAATAATTGTTTTAATAATAATTGTAGTGTCAGGATTATGATAATGATATGATGATGATATGATATATATGGATGATGATGAATTTTATGTGGACGTAGATTTAGCTTCTAGCACAATCATGGATGACGAATTGTATAATGGATCGTGGATTATGAATTGTATAATATGGAAAAATCTTCCTCTAAAATTCGATTGTGTCATTTTATCCCACAAAGTTTAAAAAATATATCAAAGCATTTTGTAAATATAAAAAATAAATTAAACATAATTGTAAGAAATCAAGAAAGATGATATGATAGGGTTTAACTTACCTCTAGTGTTTTAGATGGCTATGAAATCATCACTGGTAATGTGCTAGATCTTTGTTTTAAGAAAACTCAACACGAGAAATGGATTAGTAGATAGATGGGTGAGTTTCCTGACATTGTTAGTCCCGAGAAGTACCAACTTCCTCGGATGGATGTTAACCCACATTTTCAAAAAAATTAAAAAAATTATATATAAATTAATGTAAATATATATACTTGTAACATCTTTAATGATAACAAGCAATGAAAAAAAATTTAAAGTGACAAACAAGAAGACACCTATTTAAAGTTGAAACAATCCATTATCAATAGCTTCTTCAAACTCAATGTTCTCTTTTGTAGAGTGTGATGATGTGCCAATTCCACTCTCAACATTGGGAACAGGTTGTACTTGTAGAGCAGATTATTCACACTTCTTTCGCAAAGGGAATTCCAATGCGCAATTTCTTTGTCGAAAGGAAAGGTTTCCATGGAGTATCGAGATACATAACACCTCATGCAACTTTCCATATTTTTATCCAACTTTGTTTCTCAGTTTTGATTTTATAAATGATAATGCACTGAAAAACCCTTTTTCCTCCACAGACCCTAAAAATCATTGTTTGGCATAACTCATATAATCTGAAATATTCACTGATATCTTCTTGTAAGATAGAAATTTGATAGATTCCTTGTCACAACCTTGTAATAGCACCACTTTCAGAAGGTTCATCTAAATTTTTATATTGGTTCCTCATTGTTGTTGCAAAATTTGTTGATTGAAATTTTAATAAATCAGCATTCAATATACCTTTGATTTCCATACCCTTGAACTTTGAAGTCTTTGTGAAATGTTCCATTATTGTACCCATG
The DNA here is from genome assembly GCA_018340775.1 of Taxus wallichiana var. yunnanensis. Taxonomy (NCBI): domain Eukaryota; kingdom Viridiplantae; phylum Streptophyta; class Pinopsida; order Cupressales; family Taxaceae; genus Taxus; species Taxus wallichiana. The sequence continues at coordinate 727,540,460 of CM031238.1, forward strand.
GATTTATGGAAATGCTTTCTTACAAAGTCAACACGACCACCTTCAGTATTCCAAAAATTAGGATTCATCACACCCATGGCTTCAATAATTTTATCTTTGGAGAAACGTTCTCTAATTTCTAATGATAAGGATTCTGAAATTTTTTTAAGCTTTATTCTTGTTTCAACTATAACAGACTCAAAGAGATTACGTGTCATAGGAACATCTTCTCATTCTCGATCCTATAATATCTTGACATTTTTATAAAATGTGTAGTGGTATGTCCCTCCCATTAACAGTGATGCAGAGGTGATCATGGATATTAAATCTCAAATAGTTACTAGGATTTTTAAGATCTAATAAAGCTTTCCAATTCTCAAAAACAGGTGTATCAAAACTATCTTGGGAATAGTACAAGATATCAAGACTTTGACATACCATTTTTCTCATCCGTATAAAATCCACAATATAGATTAATCTCCCCTGTGCATGCTTCATCAGTGTATTGATCTCCTGCAACATTGGAAGAATACCAACCAATGTAAGCAATGTCTCCAAATCAATTAAATGGAACAACAAGTCCCTCGCCCTATCAACTTCATGACGATATTTGTGCATGAAACCAACCAACGAAGGATACTCCTCACAAACTCTACATGCAAGTTCATACAAAGAGATCCATCTAGTCTCAACATCTTTCAGAAGTTTTTTTCCATCTATAATTCCAATTACAAATTTCTGGAACTCAAGAAATCGCTTTGGGTTGCTTGTCATATAGGCATGAATTTCTCTTATAAGGTCTTCTAATTTAGCAACATTTTCATGGTTTCTTACCATTTTATACGCTAAATTCATTCTGTGAGCCATACAGTGAATTGGTAGCATATATGGGGCCACTGTTGTTTGTAATCTAACACATAGCCCTGTTCGGTGACCCTGCATGATAGATGCACCATTTGCTCCGACGCATACCAACTTCATAGCAATTTCATAATCAGTCATTCCAACAATATCTTTCAAATGAGAAACAACTATTTTATGTAGGTTTTCGGCATTATAGTTTTCAACCATTTTCATAACACCCAATAGATGAGGTGTCCTTATATGATTTTCTAAAGTATAGACATGGATACATACCCATGCAGTGTTGTTGACTGTTGTCACTTCATCAATTGAAAGAGAGATAAACTTTGATTTTTTTACATTCTCTTTCAAATCTTCCTTCTCTATCATCGAAAGGCATTTTTCCATTTCCCATCCACTACTTTCAGACCAATGAGACTGAGGTACATTCAACATTCCATTATATTGATACAAAACTTTGAAATTGAGGAAATCTGAAATCGGTCTTCCTTTCTTTAGTATGTGAAATAAAGTAGAGAATTGTATGAGTTTTGCATGTAGATTTGTTTGATTCATCTTACCAATTTGCGATGTGATCGTTCCTCCCTTTTCCACGAGATGTCTACATTTTTTTGCTCTGCCTCATAATCCACTGTGTATCTAACATGCATGCATTATTTTTTAGTTTTCCACCTGTGTGTTTTGATTTTTTGGCCATCCGCCCCCTATTACAGTCAAATATTGTTTTCCACAATGTTTTTCTATAGTGTCTAGCTTCATTTGCATTTTTGTTGCTTTCCCAATTTCCACGTACATATTGTACATGTACATTCAGATGGGATCTCTTCATAATTAGATGATTGTACAGTTTGATAAATGGAAATTTAGCTACCCAATCAAACTTGTATGACCTACCAATGGTCCACATATTCTTGTTCATTTTCAATGTTTTACTTTTTTGAGTAGAATTTTGAGCAATATCACAATCACTTGGTTTCCTCTTTTGTGAACCGAGAATTTGAATTTGATTTCTGTGTTCCATTTTGCTGAGTATTTGTATGTGTGATATCTTGATGCACTTTTGGTTGCACCCCAACAGAAGAATATCTTCAAGATCTGGCATATTATCGTAGGTGTCATTTGTTTGATACTGTGCAGAATGCATGTCCACCTCAATAATACCTTCCACATAGTCAGTATTCTGATTCTTTCTGGTGGCAGCTATATGGTTGTTGGTAGTTTCAATATTTGTATCAAAGAAAGTTTCCAAAATACTTGAACAACGACTTCTGAGATTTCTTAGTTACTTTTAGGGTCTTCACATTCTTAGGACTAGCACCTTCCATTATTTTGAACAGAGTCCTGCGTCAACAAAAGAACCAAGTAGCGACTCAGCGAGTCAGAGTCAAAATTACTATCATGCGTCAACCATGGTAATCCCTATCACGCGTCAACAAGGCATCAACTGTCTCTATCACACATCACCAAGGCATCAATCAAGGTCACGCGTCAATCGCTTATGCCCTTGTCGTGTGCCAACTCTCTCTGTCGTGCATCAACAAGGCATCACTGTCTCTATCGCGTGTCAACTCTATTCCTCTCACGTATCAACTACTTACCCCCTTATTGTGCATCTATAATATATCCTTGTCACACATCTGCAATACCTCTTTGTTGTGCGTCAACTATATCCTTGTCGTGTGTCAACAACTAACCCTAACAAGCTAACACCAATCTCTGGTGCTTAAGAGTATGCAAGTTCAAACTTCACGACATTGGTAATTTTGTAAGCTACTTGTGGTAGTATCGCTATACTTAATCACCTAGGTTTTTATAGTAGATGTTTTCAAATGAAGGTAAGCTACCCCAAAAATATATATATATGTAAATTTTAGGTGAACAAAACTAGGTTTCACCTTTTAAATTTTCCTAAAATGAAATTTTCACCATATTACAAATATCCAACTAAAATTATACCCTGGGAGCAATAAATGCATCAAAATTTTGAAAATTTATATAAGGATAGGATGCGAATTCATTTTTACTAGTGTGATTTTTTGAGGTGAAAGAAATATTGACAAGAGCCAAGTGATCGAGATTAAGGTGTGAAGGGTGTGAAACTCCAATTAGAAAAAATTACATCCTTTTTTGAAATTTTTACCTAAAATGAAATTTTTCACCAAGATTACAAATATCACCACTAAAATTATACAGGTAGCTATAGTAGCATCAAAAGGTCAAAATTTTGAAAGATATAAGGATGGATCTTCTTTTTACTAGAAGGAATGAAAGAGCTAATATTGACCTGATCAATTAAGTCTGAAGGGTGTGAAACCAAGCATGACAATTAGATTTGTGTGAAAAAATATTACATCCAAAAGGGTTTGAGCGAAGAAAGGGAGAGGAATTACGGCACAAAGTTTCCACCTAGGATGATTGATTGAGCTAGGGTTTGATTCCAAATTGTAGTTAAAGAGGAGACGATTCTAAAAATGGCAAAGGTAGTATAGTAGGAAAAAGGAAAGAAGAAGATGGATCTTCTAGAAGGAAGAATGACCTCAATGTCCAACATTGTGTTGGTTCTACAAAATGAAAAGGGGAGATTATCGAGGATGAATTGGAGTCCATTGTTGTGGACATTCTAAAAAAGTAGAACAAACACTCATCAATGAGTGGCCTTAGAGGCCAAAATAAAGGAGTATCCATAGTTGATACTTCAAACTGATATAGAGGAGGTTGCCTCATAAAACTTCTTTATTCATCTACATTCTTTCATTCTTATTCTTTCCATTCTTCTATTATTTACTTCAATTTTTGGAGATACCCATTGTCGGGGTGATAATGAGATTAGTGTGGGGTAATGTTGATCAGAGAACACTTGATAGAACTCACACAAGAAGTTTGTGTAGGAAAACAGGCCAAGTTTAAGGCGTGAGTGGACAGAAAAACACACTGCGGAGGGCAAGTTCAACATTCAAGACTTAGCTGATTTTGAGCATGAAGACCTATTTTTAGAAGATGGCATGTGGAACACACCAACAATGCAAAGACATGCATGCCACACATTGTCTATCTTTAGAGGATCGATTGAAGTGTTTTGCATGGAGATGAGCTAAGAATAGGATTGTCACTTCAGTTAACTATAAGAGGTCTATAGATAACACACTTGTATGTGTGGCTATGCTTGTAAATGGCATGTAGCTATTAATAACATGCATCCTATTTTTAGAATAGATAAGCGGTGAAGGGCAAGTCCCACCCTACACACACACACACACACACACACACACACACACACACACACACACACACACACACACACACACACATACTGGTAGTAGGATGATATAGAGATATAGAGAGGAGAGATATATAGGAATATGCGAGCATAAGAGGTAATGACTGGATTATCAATGAGATCCATGTGCACATTGGTATAGAATGTCATTATTGTAAGGATCTTATGTGTTTATTAATAGATGGGAGTTATTGGTGAATCTAAGTGTCATTCCTATGTGTAATTGAGTAGTGCATGTTCTTGTTTCAACCATGATTATTGTTTAATTTTTTTCTTTCATAGATCTAAATATGGTATGCATTGTAGAATGATGGATTAGTTATGGATCTATGTGTTTCTTCCTTCGTCACACTAACATCCTACTATAGCAACCCTAAGGAGGGACCTGGTACCTTTGTGCACTTTGGGTGAGCGCTAAGTCTAGGTTGAGTGATGTGCCAGCACATCTAGGGTGTTATCTAGTAAATTATAGGTTGCATCACATGGTTCAACTCCACATACAACTCCCTACACTTCACTTTTACAAATCTTATCCGTAAACCCTCACAAGGTCTTCTTTAAAGCAACTGTAAAGCTTATCTTGATCTATAGGAGGTTTCAATGCAAAATAATGGGGTTTTCAAGAACCCAATAAGCTCTTTACCATTTCTTATAAGTTTCATTAGTTGAATCCAAGTGAAAAGTACAGTTGCTTTGTTAATCACTCCTTATTAGCTCTATGACCGTGTGTTTTCTTCCTCCCCAACACTTTTTAAGAAACTCTTGCAACTTAACCATGGAAAATAAAAATTTCCCTTTAATCTCTCACCCCACTCATTTTTCATTAATATTTTCAAGTTTTAAGGTTGTATTCAATATTTTGTGCATCCAAAAATGAATCCCTAGCACAGGACTGGTAAAACCCTCATCGATAAACCCAAGAGAGGCTTTCACTATAAATTTCATTGAAAATTATTTCAAAGCTAAAACATTGTTGTGAGGGTTTTTTTATATGTTAAGGAGATGATTTCCTTACCATTAGGTCCTCTAATAATGCCATGTCTTCAAAACACATCTTCTCTCTTCCACAATCGTAGACAATGTGAACAAGGATGCATATGTAATAAATGAGTTTTCCAACTAAGTGGTATCACATTTAACAATCAAGGCTTTTCAAATAACTCCACCTTAGTCTTATTCTCCTCATACCTACAAAAACAAGCTTCAAATAATGGTCTACTCTTGCCGAAAAATTATAGATATTTATGCACAAATTAGTAATAACCTTCCACTAGCAAATAAAGAGGTTTCCAACTCTTACCGCTTCGACTCTCTACTTATACCAAACATTTGAAAATTATATTTCTAAGGAAATAAATAATTAATCAACCAAAACTACTCTTCCAATGTAAACCATACCCTTACAACAGTCAAGTTGAGCTAAGACATACATAACAGTGATCCCACCAAGTATTGAATCATCATATTAGCTAAGATGAATACATGTGAAGTTTATGATCATTCATGTAATTGATCCTTCCCAAAATTTTAGAGTGGAACCATCATTCCTCACACTCAAAATCATAATCACTCTAAAAAAGAGGTAAAATAACATACAAAACTTTACTTACTCAATTGTAACACATGCATGCAAGGTTCCTTATCACACAACCATCAAGTTCAAACTCTCCTTTGTTGGAAGAACCAAAATAACTAGTTCAAAAGCTTACAATCTAACTTATGAATGTTCATACAAGATCATCACACCAAAACAGAGAAAGATATCTATTTATTGTTCAAGATTCATACAAAAATACTTTGAGATCTCACTACATGGCTTTCTCTTTATCCTCTCCATGAGGAATGCACATTTTCTCTGCTTCTACCTCCCTAAGAGGAATAATTACCCCCATGACTCGAATAAAAATTCCTTTTTGTAATCCCTTTCTTGAGAAAACATAACTAAATTTTCATATGCCCTCATGTCCATACACATAATGGAGTATTTTATAAAATTTCTAACATTCTCTTAACTCATTCATTCCTAGTAATAGCTATTCAACATGTCCTATTCATCTAATAACTCCTTTGCATTTACTAAGACCTCCCTTAGTCACTTTACAACTCCATGGTTCATTTTAAACCCCCTAAAAAAATATATTTTAGAATGGGTGGAAAATGTAGGGAATGAGGTATTTGCGACGGGCAGCGTGAATGGAGGTGTTTTTAAAGTCATCATGGCATGGCAAACTTCATTTTTTTGGGTCTATTACCAGTAAACAAGTACATAATGCCTTTGAAAGTGTTACTAGTCGGCGTGTGTCCCACTTGTTCCTGGACGACAACATTATCACATGTGTTGCCATCCAATAACACTATTACATGTGTTACCGGTTGGAAACACTAACATGTGTGTTATTATTGGTAACACTAGCACATGTGTTACCAACCGATTACATTGTCACATGTGTTCTTGATTACATTGTCACATGTGTTACTTGGCTAGTAAAATTGTCACATGTGTTGTCACCAACAACATTGTCACATGTGTTGTCGGCTGGCAACATTGTCGCATGTGTTTCAAACACTATCACATGTGACACTATCACATGCGTTACTAGTCAGTAATAAACACTCAATAATATGTGTTGTCATTTTCCATCCGGTAACAAAACACTGGCATATGTTGTCTTTGACCGGTAACACAACACTGACATGTGAGTTTGAACTGGTAACAAAAACATTGTCATATGTGTTGTCATTCAACAACAAACAATACTTTCACATGTGTTGCTAGATGGTAACAAATATTTTCATTGACATTCGATGTTGCGGCTATCTTCTAAAATGGTGACAATATAAATCCTTTGTTGGTGTTGTCTCCCGATACGCTTTTGTTTTTGTTATCGTATCTCTTTCCCCGGTCACGCTATACGTGTCTTCAACCTCGATCTGTGGGCCATGCCCCACTACCCTTTCCTTACCTATATATACCCATCCCCACTCATTTTGTCCCATTTTCACTTGCAGTTTCTCCAAGATATTTTTTCGAGCTCCAACCTCCAACCTCCTCATCCACTTCCATTATTTTATCCTCCTCAACCTTCTTATCCACTTCTAGATTTGTTCTATGATCCTTGAGGCTTGTATACATGTATCTTCCATTTTCCAACACCTCTTTTTTTCAAAGAATCAAAACATCAAGGATTCAACATTCAAGAATAATGGCACCTAGAAAAATACCATTAAAACAACTTCTTACGTTTATTAAAATATTTTGTATCCGTAGTTACTACAACTACTGGAAGACCCTCAAATAATCAATCAATCCACTTGGATTGCAACTCAAGGTTCCATGGACTAATTTACATGCCCCAATATCAAATAAAACACAAGTTATTAAATAATTTAATGCAAGTGTATAATAGTTCTGATGGAACTTTCACTGTTGCCTTACCATCCCACCAATTTGTCATGAGAATAACACCTAATGATATTCATCATCTAATAGGCCTACCCCATCAAAACACATTTCTTGTAACCACCAAATCCATTATACCTAATGAGAAAAATAAAATTTTAGAGTCTCATTATGATCTCTCTATTGAGGTTGAGGTTAATAATCCCTCCAAAAGAGGGATTAACACACAATCTATCAAAGACCCCTTTCTCTTGGAAATGGTAGAATTTTTCCAGTCTTGCATCATGTTACAGGGAAGATACACTGACATTCCTTAGTGGGCACTGTACTACCTTCTCCAAACCATTTCCGGTGTTAGATTTGATTGGTGCACATTTCTTTCATCAAGGATTCATGTGACCTTGCCAATCCAAATTGAATCCTGCTGCAGTTATTTCTTGTTCTTGTTATGTTCTTGCTTTATATTATGAGGGTTTTTATGGACTCAAATCAACAACTGTTCCAACTTTCTCTACACGAGAAGATGGATAAGCATGGAATTCCTCTAGACCAACAATTGGTGAGTATTTTGTTTTAAAAGCATCTAATCTTGATTCTTTTAAAAAAAAAAATCATTTTAAAATCAATTCTTATAAATATATAATCTATAAGTTTGTAACTTTGTTTTGAACATGTCAAAGCAAGTGAAATAATGGAACACTATAATGTGGCAGTTCACGCACATAACCCTATTGGGCCTAGAGGGTTTGGTGACAATAATCTAATTGATGTCACCATGATCGATGACTCTTTGGTTATCTCACTAAATCCAACAACATACAAGGATAACACCAAATAAACGGATGCATGGTTAAATGGATTCTCCCCCGTCCCATAAGCATGATAGAACACGTGCTGCCACTACGGAAAATCCAGGTTTTAATTTATACATACTGCATAATCATTTTAGTTTAATTAAATTATTTTATAGACTAATGATAATTTGAATCTCTGATTCTTGACACTGACATATTTCATTATCCTAATGTGCAGCCTTTTCTCGACACATCAAAGACTCCAAGACACATGGTGTCTTCTCATACTAGTGCAGACACTACATACATTGTTGAGAAAGAAGAGATTGAGTTTGCACCATTCCATCACCTAGGCCCTTCAAGTTATGGTACTAAGTAACTAATAAATAGTGAATTAAATTTTATTTGTATTAGTCTTTCTTAAATTCTTTAAGGAATGTATCATTATTTTTAATTGGTTTTTGCTAAATTCAGTTTTGCAGTTCCACCACCCCTTCCACCCAATGTCATAGTTTGTTGATTATGGACTACAACATTCACAACATAAGAAATCTTGATTGATTTCATTCTTATTAATTTGAAGTTCTTATTGTTCACTTGTTTGTCTTTGTTATTTCAAGATTCAAGAATCAACATATTGTATTATTGAATCTGATATTGTTAAAGTATTGATGCTCGTAGATGTTTTACAAATGCAATATGAAATTCATTCCATGGCCACGACCACCCCCACATCTCCAGCTCAACACTTAAGGAGTACATCATCCAACCTCCCCTTCCACCTCTATCATCGTCTTATGGTAGGGGAAAGAGGATTGTGTTCCCTGATTGAGTAGGGGGATTTTTCACAACATCGAGTTCCCCAATTTTTCAGTTGGTGGCGTGCAGAGTGCCAGAGGAACTTCTTTGTTTAAATAATATTGATATGGATGAGGAGTATCTCAGCTTTGAAAACCTTTATGACATTATAGCGGCATGGAAGAATGTCGAAGATCTCACTCAATCTTGCATGTAAGGAGGTGCAAGTGTCATCCTCTTCAGATCCTCCTTCGCCAACATGGCAACAAAATTTGGATGATGATGCAAAGAACCAATTTTTTTAGGATGTCCTTGTGTCAGATAATGTTACAACCCTTGTCATGGAAAATTTTATTCCTAACATTAAGGAGCTAAAGATTTGGGAGATCATAGAAAAATCTCTGATAAAATAAATTAATGATAGATATCATAATTTTGAACACAAAGAAAGACTTTTTCAATTGATTAAAAATGAACCAGTGATGATTGATGCTTTACTTTCTCAAGCACAATCTGGTGAAGTAGTCACCAATAATAATTACAATTAGGGATGAATTTTTGTCTATAATTCTTAATAGATTGGCTAATTTGAATGTTGAGGTGCAGGCTTACTACACAAGTGGAATAGAGACAAGAAACTTGTCACTATTGCTAATGTAGAGAAAGACTTGGCCGTGGTAAGTTCTGATTTTTTAGAGATTATTTTATATATAGTTATCATTTATCTACTTCTAAATACTAATAATTAGATTTTAATTGTATTCAAAATACCATACTTTGAAGACAGAGGTGTAAGTGTTAGATGAGCACCTGAAAAAGTGAGAGAGAGTGTCCGTAGGGAATTAATTTTAAAGAAAAACTTGTTTTGTTAAACAAGCATAACAATAATATCAGAGGGATTATAAAGGAGAATGGATTGGATCCAGATATTCTTTTGAATAAAAAAACTAATGAGGATCCTTCTCTCCTTTCAACAGGAGATGCAACTCATGCAAAGATAGAGAAAATTTAGAAAATATTAATGCAACTGCAAAAGAATTAGTAGAGTCTGGTGTGATAAAAGATAGTTCAAATGTTGTCAATGTTATAGAATTTGTTCAAGGACAAGGGTCCAAATGAACTTGAATTAAAAATATTGATGTAAATCATTGTATTTGACAAATGAAATTTGAAAATATTATCTTTATGTGAAATTGTCAATCTTTTTATTTCTCTCATGCCTATTGTCGAATGAAAACTTTAGTCTTTTATCTTATTTTCAAGCTTGTACATCTGATGAATGGATTCTAGGAATCTAGATTTACATTGTTCAATTTAGTTTCAAACATGTATGCACTCAATATTTAAAAATTAGATGTGCATGTTGCACTCATGATGGGATATAGATTGCAATGTTTTTTATTAATTATAATAATCACGATGGGATATATGGATTATAATATATTTGTGAACACGTGTGCTTGTGGAATTGATAGTGAGGAATCAAAGATTGAACATACTTTCCTAGTAAGGAACTTCAATTTTATTACATTATCCAGTTTGTAGATTGCACAACTATCTACCATCTGTTATTTCATTCCAAACATTATAAAAAAAAAGGAAGGATTTAAAATTTTCCAAACATTATATGCGCAATATATGTAAATGAAAAAAAAATATCGAGTCACAATATATATTTCATAAAATGAATACATTCAACTGTTTGGTAGTTGAAACAACCCTATCCTTGAATGGTCCTTCATCACTTCTTTATCTATTGTAGTTTCTTGTCTAAAGAAAGTCCAAGTCAATTTCACCATAATTAGAGACTCCATTGTTTGTTATCTGATTAACAACTTTGTTGCTCTTTAAGAAGATATGTCCATGTAGCTAGTGCTCTTTCATATGGAAATGTGTCCACCCCATATCTTGAAACATATATTCTCAAACAAGTTTCCAAATTCTTGTCCAATCTATTGCGAAGTTTTGATTTCACAAATGTAAGTGCACTAAATACCCTTTCATCTTCAATAGACCCAAGAATCATTGTTTGTATGAGTTCATATAGTTTGAAGTATTCACTTATATTTTCTCTCGAATGCTACTCTGATACATCTTTCTCCACAATAGTGTGATAGCTCCCATTTTTGTTGGGTCAACAATAGACTTATATTGATCAGACATTGTATATGCAAAAATGTTGTGACTGTGATATGAGTAATTTTCTATCCAATATACCATTCAATTCCCCTCCATCAACATCTAAATATTTGCAAAATTGCTCCATAAGTGCAGTCATGGATTTCCCAAAGTTTGTAGCTCTTTGTTCTTCATCAATCATCGATTCCATAAAAATGGGATTTACAACTCCCATGGCCTCAAGAAGATCACTATTTTTAAAATGCTCTCTGATCTCAGAAGATAATGTTTCAGATATCTTCATCAATTTTTTACATGTATCAAAAACTATAACATCAAAAAAGAGCTTGTGACTGGTACTTCCTCAAGTTTAGAACCTATTACATAAGGATCTTTGTATAAAGTGTGCATTGGAATATTTTTCCCATCAACAAAAATACAAAGATGACCACTAATATTGAACTTCAAATAGCTATTGGGATCTTTTGTATCTGTCAAAACCTTGAAGATATTGAAAATTGGCTTCTGAATCCAATCTTGGGTGCAATATAAGGTATCCAAAATCATACATACTTGTCTCCTTAATTTTATAAAATCAACAATGTATATGGATCTTTCCTGAGCATGTTTCACCAAGTTGTTTATTTCCTTCAACATTGGAAAAATACCGCATAAAGTTAATAATGTCTCTAAATTTGTCAAGTGATACAACATATCTTTAGCCTTGTCCACTTCTCTTTGATGCTTGAACATATACCCTACTAAGGACCTGTATTCCTCAAAAATCCTGCAAGTTGGTTCATACAATGATATCCATCTTGTGTCAACATCTTTTAACATTTTTTTACCATTTGTTATTCCAACAAAAATCTCTGAAACTCCAAAAAATATTTTAGGATTGCTTGACATATATGAATGCAAGTCCCATATCAGCTCCTCCACTTTAGAAACATTTTCAAAATTACTTACAATATTGTAAGCCAAATTCATTCGGTGAGCCATATAGTGAATAGTATCATGTAAGGGGCTACAGTTGTTTACATACAAATACAAAGTCCAATTTTGTGACCTTGCATGAAAAATGTGCCATCATACTCCTACACAAATCAGCTTTGCAGAGATTGAATGATCATCCATACTAGTTATTTCCTTCAAATTTTTAATAACAAGTTTGTAGAGGTTCTCAACATTGTAGTTCTCCATCATTTTGTGCATAGCTAGTAGATGATTTTCCCTAAAATGGTTATTAAAACTAAAAGTGTAGACATGCATGCATACCCAGGATGTATTGTCTACTATTTGTGACCTCATCAATCGACAATGTATAAAATTTGCATTTTTACCTTCTCTCTCAAATCAAGTGATTTCAATTTCTCCCATACACTTTTCCATTTCCCATGCACTGGTATTTGACCAATGTGTTGTTGGAATATTTGGAAACCCATTAGATTGAAACAATATCTTATAATCAATGAGATCTGAAATTGGTCTTTCCTTTTTTAAAATGTGAAATATTGTTCTGAATTGAATGAGTTTTTCTTGAAGACTTACGTCAATAGCTTTTTCAAATTTAGCCTTTATTGTTCCACCTTTCTCAACTAGGTCCTGAAGATGTTTATGATGATTTTCATATTCTCGCAACATATCTTATATGTAAACAATCTTCCTTAGTTTTCCATCTAGTTATTTTTATTATTATTCCATCATCTTACTTTTTAGACTCATATACCTTCCCACAATGCTTCTCTATTATGTCCAACTTCAATTGCATTTTTTGGTCTCTGCCTAGTTTCCAACTACATATAGTACATCTACATTTTGTAGGAGTATCAATACTATTTTCTAGTTCAACAGGTTTAATGAATGGATATTTGGTTGACCATTCAAATTTATAAGTCCTTCCTATAGTCCACTTCCCACTCTTACGTTTCGATGTGTGTTTCTAGAATGTTTATCATAAGTTTGAGTTGGATGGGAAATGGGATTATCAATACTATCAATTTGAATTGAATTACTCTGTTGATTGGGAATTTCATCTGGAGTAAGGTCACTACTAGGGTTTTCTACATTTGAAAGAAATTGGTTTTCTTACAACATCCCTAAGTAAATAAAAAATAAAGTAATATTATCATAGTAAGAGTCAAAATTACCTCTTGCCACTTAGGGTTCTTGTTGGTTGGATGACTGAAATATTTTGAAATGTCCATATCGCGTTTTCTTTTTCCTTGAGTTATTTTCTCATTTGTAACAGGGCCATCAAATGGGTGATTTTGAAGTCTGCACATGTGAAAAAAAATATAGAATTTTCAAATACTAATGGAAATAAAACTTTATCCAACCATACATCAACACAAATTAACACTATGAATGACAACACAAATGAACAGTTGAATGGTAAAGTAAGTTTTTGGATGGCAACACAAAACAATGTTATCAAATGGTAACACATATAATTGTTACCATATAAGAACATATGTAATTGTTACCATCCGGTAGCATATTGTTGTTTCCGTTTGACATTACACATTTAGCTTATCGCCCAACATCACATATTTTTATTGTCGGATGGTAACACAAATAATTATTACCATCCACCAACACAAAAACTTGACAGTCTATAGATAGAGTTCTCTTTTTCACTTACCTCTCTCAAGTATTTCTCTTATTCTTGAATCCTTTGGATTTTTGTCTTATAATTTGGATTTTTCACACGCTTATAATGTAAATAGTATGACTATATTATGGTGAATTAATCCTATATATATTAGAATGTTATAACATGAAGGTGAATATACTAACATTGGTCGGCCCTTAGTGGAAACACAAAGGAAATTATATTAATATTTTTTTAGGACTCGTAAAATTTTGGCGATCGCGCTATCATACGGTAGTACAAAATTTGTCAAATTCAAAATTCCTAATATTCAACTATTCACAAATATCTATCCCTAAAATTTACCCTGACAAGCTCATTACACTCATTTACATACTTTGGAAATTTGAATATCCTTTTGGAGGGAAAAAACTGAATTTGAATTTTCAAGCTTTGATGCTACATAAAACCCCTTTTCATGACTTGATATGCCTTAACACCTTTAATCTAACCTGTTCAAATATGATTGAGTGAAAATTTGCCTTTTTGGTTTTCCGTGATGATGTCCCTACATCAAACACCCATAAAGAGATTGTAGAATTGAGTATGAGAATAACAAAATCATTATTTATAACTGTCATGAGAAGGGTCACATAGAAAAAAAAATTCTTGAAAAACCCATGAAGAAAGAATGTACAAAGAGAACACCTAGAGACAAGAATCAACTTGTATGCTTTAAGTGCATAGAGTTGGACACTTTGCAAGACATTGTCATAAGAGGAAGCTCATATATAGGAGAAAGGATGAAATCAAGCACACTCCTATAGAACCAGCCAAGAAAGAATCAAAACTAGTAAATGAAGAGACAAGGTCAAGAAAGGTAGCATGAGGTCAAGGTAAACCCAAGAATAATGTCAAGAGCTTATGGGAAGGAATGGAGTCATCATACTACTTCGATGACTATCTTCTATTATGAAGTAACCTCACATGGTTAAGTTCCTTCTATAGGCTTCTAGAAGGCATATTTTAATTAAAAGAAGCAAGGTATGCTCCTATAAAGTCTATCTATCTTCAAATAAAGCTCTATTCATTATGAAGTTGAGTAAGTGGTCCAAAGTATGCTCTTGAGTAAAAGTTGTCATTAGCAGCTTACTAGTTGTAGTCCTCATCATCTTGCAAAGGGAGAAAGATCCCTCAAAATTTGAAAGGTGTATCATGATCACTCAAATGGTTTCATGTTTGAATCATGTCTGAATCACTCATTTTAAGTTATATCCTTGTAAGATAATTCTTCAAGAGTGTATAGATCTTGTTAAATGTCCTAAATCAATTAATTAAGTAAACCCTCTAGTTACAATCAAAGATATAAGTTGTGAGTTCTAATATGGATTCCAAGATGAGATAATAATATGAGGTTGTCATTGGTACAATATCAAGTGTGTCCCTACCCTTTTCAAGTGTGGTTGTCTTGAGAAAAACAAACTTGGTGTGTTAAGGTCTGCCAAGTGTTCTCCAAATATAATCAAGGTTTTCTCAAGTATGCATAATGACCTTATAATGCTTATAGTTCCCAAATCAATTCATCTAAGTCAAGCCATAATTCTTGAGGTCTCCATTTCATTAAACATGGTTTAGAAAGATGAGCAATCAAGATGTCACAAAGTGTGAACTCGCATGCAAAGTCATGTATGAAGTAACTATTAGGTGGAAATCGATACCGAGAACTACCATAAGCAAGCATGGTGAACTTATTATGTTCGATAAGCTAGAAAAACTAAATGGTGCACATACTAGAGCCAAGATGAAGTAAGGAAGTATCATAATCTCAGTTATTGGTTTGAAGGATTGTTGAGTTTAAGAGGTCAAATGAAGAGGGTGTAGGCTAAAAATGAAAAATATCATTAACAAAGACCCATCATCAAGATTCAAAAGAAATCATGTATATATATGAGCTCGCTTATATGGTGTTTTTGACAGATCTAACATGAAAGCCCTACAAACCATCAAAAGGCCTAAGATGAAGAAAAACTATCATGAAAAAGAGTAACTCGCCTTGTGAGTTGGGTTCTACAATTTCAAGTATAGATAAAACTTGAAAATGGGTACTCAAAATTGGTTAGATCTTGCAAAGAAAGTGATCCTACCAAAATTTATGTTTGAAAATTATTTTAGGAAGGGCTACTAGGGTAAATGGTGGATAAAGAAGAAAAGATTAGAAATGAAGGACAAGTTTGAGTTTTGACTCAAGATTCTTTGCATACACCTTAAGGATTTTAAAATGGACTTAGGCTTGATTTCAAGATGTGTTTTAATCATACAAATATTGTTCTCAACATGAATCATGGGTTGAGATAGGACTTGAGAAAGCTAATAAGACATGTTAAGGAATGAAAAGAAAAAGAAAACATGGTTTGATGATGAAAGTTATTTGGAGATGATTCATACGATCGTGTGGGTATGTATTGGTATTCTCTTTTAAGATTCTTATTTGAAGAAAGATGCAACGGGTTTATGATGTATAGCTAAGTGCATGTGGTGTAGAACAACAATGATCTCCTTATGCAAATATGTAGAAGAAGATTTTTGGTTCATTATATGAGGTATGAATG
Organism: Taxus wallichiana var. yunnanensis; assembly: GCA_018340775.1. Taxonomy (NCBI): domain Eukaryota; kingdom Viridiplantae; phylum Streptophyta; class Pinopsida; order Cupressales; family Taxaceae; genus Taxus; species Taxus wallichiana. Next base: position 727,556,892 of record CM031238.1, read on the forward strand.
GCATATTTATATTAGGGGATAGTGATAATATTCTCTTTTGATCATAATATTTAATAAGAAAATATAGACAAGGAAAAGCTAGTATCCGAGTATAGTGATGATTTCGAGATGTTTGTTTACATTCACTAAGAACACCGCATAGCTGCCTTAGGACTATGTCATACTATGTTTTTCTCTCTTTGGTATGATGATGGTTTTTGATTCCAAATCTTTAAGTTTTTAAGTAAATGTAGATAGCTTTCATCCAGGAGAAGCATTGAAATATTTCTTCATGAGATGGTGTTGCTCCAAGAAAGTTTTAAAGGTCAATCAAAATCACTAAAACAAAATTTTAAGGACTTATGTGACAAGATTGAGGATAAGAAGAAGAGAGTGAGATGCTAAGGGTCTAAGTGAACTTTTTCTTGTCAAAATTATCTCAAAAGAAGATGTCAAAGCCTGGGGGAGCTTGGATTTTGGTCAAGATTGTATCCTCTCAAATCATATACGTGTGTTAATAGTTCAAATCAATGAGGTAGTAAAGATAGGAGGTAGAGCATGCATTTTGGTATGAGATCTTAAGTCTAGAAGGTGTTCTATAGTAAGGATGAAGACCAAATTAAAGCATATAAGAGCATTGAATACCGATGAGCTTCTTTGAAAGGAAAATCTAGGCCAAAGTGAACTTAATGTATAACTTAGGTATCTAGGCTCTAAATTAGTCATGTAACCTACAAAAGAGAAGATATGAAGACTATTTTTGAGAATCATAAGGGGATCTAGTGACTATTCCAAGGTGCAAGGTGTAAAGATAAATTAAATGCATGGGAAAATGAGTGTATAGCCTAAGGTTGAAATAAAAGGTTCAAGGAGAGCATTGAAGTTGACTTACAAAGGAAGTTATGCAGACAAAAGAACAACACCATCCAAGGGGGATACCTTTTTGAGGTAAGAGTATTATTTATCAATGCTTATTTGCATGTTAATCATGTTGATGGATGTTTGAACCTTTGTCATATATGTCAAATGGGGAGAGAATGCCCTCAAAACTAGATTTGATTCTCTCAAGATGTTAGTGTGATTATTTTCCATCAAATTTTATGAGTATGTTGCCACCAATGACAAAGGGAGATTTTTGAATCATGTTCATAACATCATTGGTGTTGTCATTGATGTCAAGTGGCATTGATCACAAAGGATTGAGTGGTGAAGTGTGGTTGATTGCTAGTGTGTTGTCGTGTTCATTAAGCATTCAAGATGGTTTCAGGTGTGTTCTGAAAATTGATCGATGAAGGTAGGATCCCATAAGAGGTATGGATATGGTTGGTGTGTTTGACTTAGGTGTACCACATGTCAGAATTGATGGTTCCAGCATGTGTAATAAATTTTGGAGTGAGCTTCGTGTCAAGTGTTGGGAGTCACAGTTGAAACTAGCTCAGTTAGGCCTAATTCTAGAACTTAATGAGGTGTATGGGCATAAATCAGGTCATGAAAAGACTAGGTAAGCATGCGAGGAGACTAGAAAAAGTTCCTAGGGCATGTAGGATCATTTAAAATGATTAATTTAGCCTTTAGAGGCAAGGTTGAATTTTTCACCAAAACTACCTTTGAGAACTAGCAATGAAAGCTAAGGTAAATGAGATTGTTCTAGGATGTACAAGCATAATTATGAGAAACCAAGACATGAAGCATGTAGAGGGGTGTGTTTTTTTGCATTGTGTCAAGTTTCATCAAGTCTTTAAGAATATTGTTAAATTTATGTAAGTTTTACTAAAATTGGTTTCTTGAGAAAGGAAAACTAAGCACCATGTCTTCTTAGCATCCAAAAAAATTATTGAGCCTCCTTCAGAAAAATCATAGAAGGAATTTTCTAAGAGCACTACAAGATTGAAATTTTGTAAAAAATTTGAGGGAAATTACACAATAAACAAAGAAGTGTTCATTTTTCTAACAAGGTTTCTCTCTCCTCAAGTCTCCTTCTTGAAGTGGTATGCATGCACGAATGACTTATTTGACCTTCAAATAAATTGCAATTATCATGAAAACTCCTAAGTGGTGTAGTAGGCTTCTTCTAAGTTGGCATGGTGGTATCTTGGCTCTCAATGCAGTTCGCGTATGCCTTGAATTGGTTGTGGTGTCTAAATTTTATTATCTATTGATTGTACTATGTAAACTTGTCAAGATGACTGGGAAGTATGCATACTCCATTTGATAAGTAATTTGTATTCTTGCATTAAAAATAGCTGAAGGTAATTTTATTTTCTCCACTTGAAGTGTCTCCTTCATAATATAGTCATGTAATGTGCAATATTTTTGTAGTCACAAAATCATACACTTATTATTACATTTATACCGTTGGGTATGTTATTTTATATATGGATCTTGCGTAATAAAAGTATTCATTAGTGACCCATCCTTTGGTCTTGTTGTTAGTTGGTCAGTTGTCATTGTCATTTGTTGAATTATTCGTCACTTGTCTATACAATTTTGGGCATCTTTTAGGGAGTCTCAAGTGTCATAATTTGTTCGATTGTCGCTCTCCGGATCTATACTTGGGGCACCTAGGGTTGTATTGGGATGCCCTGGGCACCCTAGTCTATGATTTTAGGTGCTTGTGTCATATTAGTTTGTGGTCTTAATTTATTTATTCAAGGTCGGTCTTAACAACTACCTCGTGCATTCCCCTTGGTTGTAGTCATCGTTTTAGGTCACTAGTGTCGAAATTTGAACAAGAGATCTATATATAAATATAGCATACTCACTACATTATGGGCATACATATTACTATCAATGGCAGCTATTTACTAAGGAAAGGGACTACATTTGGGCATCTTCTACATCTACATCACACAATCATAGGGGAAAGGGTTGTATTCTTTCTATTTCATCAACCATTTGAATTTTTACATCTAGTTATTGCCCCTACTACTGTGTCATTGGCACTAGGGCATCCTAGGCACAAAATTACACACACACACACATAGAACTACATGGGGTCTGAAATGTAGTGTAGCGCTCAGTCGTAAGACCACTAGTTTGGCAACTGAGGTCAATCCGACCTATTCATATGCATTTTTATTTTTAGGAATTGATGCTTTGAATAGGGTTTTGTAGGTAGATCTTCATATGAAATTTACAAAGGACATAGGTGACATTATTATGACACCCATGTGACAAGAATGAAGGTATTGTAGAGACATTGTGACACTATCGAACTAAGGGTCCAAGCTTTTTGTAGTCTACAATGCCTAGATCACGACCAAGGCACCTCGGGCACCCCAAAGATATCTTCCCGATGTCTTAGTATAGGAAAATATCCATCTTCTCGCCCTTCTCGAGGCCATTCAATCACAACTTTCCCAGTCTGCATACCATCCTACTATAATCCAAAGACATAATGAGGTAAGTTAATTTAAGGTTAGTACCATATCCCTCTTATTTCTATTATTTCAATATATTCAAATACTAAACAAAATATTTAGATCTAGCATTTCAATATAGCATTTAGTTTCTATTTAGATTAACTCATAAAATAGGTAAGAATTTCTATTTTTAGTTAATCATTTTGTGAACCCCACGTTTCAAACATTTTTCTTTTGGATCCTCTTTCATACCTTAGTGGTTAAGCATAGTTCTTCTTTTCTCTCATCATGTCTCATTTTAGTGTCAACCCTATCTATGATGAGGTTGTCATAGCTGAACTTAAGGCTTTATATAGTGCTCCTATGATTTTACCTGATGATACTCAACAAGCCCTCTTAGAAGGCCAATAACATGTGCCAACTAATCTTGTCGATTCTCCTATAGGTATATGCCTTGTTGATGACCCTATTTCTTTCACTCATTGTACACCATGCCATCTAGTTACATGTGATCCTTCTTATCCTTCTTTTGATATGCCACCGATGCTTTAGATGATTTTATCATTGATTATGTATATCTCTACCTCTACTCCAGCCACTCCTATAGTTACTCCTATGTCTTCTACCACTTTTGATAGTCCTCCTCACACATCCCATTCAAGCATGCATTCTCCTTCATATTACATTGATGATCTTATTGATTCTTATGATGACCATAGCATTATTTCTGGAACCCCACCTTCTACTAATCAACATCATGGATCTCCTTCTTTCCATACTACTACATGTGACTCTCCCACTCCATTTTTATCCTCTCCTAAGGTTGCATCTACTATTGTACATGATTCACCCCCCATCATTGCTTCTTCTTCTTCTTCTTCTATTCCCATATCCTCTACCTCTCCTACTAGCATCTTCACCTATTGTGGTTTCTTCCTTGATCACCACACCTACTAGAGCTTGTGTTGATACTAGTCATACTACCACTCCTACATCCTCATCTACCACCACACCTTTAACATTTGACTCCACTATATCACCTCTTGACATTCCTATGATCACTCATAATGGAAAACTTCAACCACTTAATACATTATTTCCATCTCCTACCATCCCCTCACAGGATATTCTATCTCTCATGCATGTTGTAGGACAACTCCAATCGCAAGTTCATACTCTTACTTTAGAAAGTAGAGCCTATTATGCCTCTATTGACAACAACTCTTTACATGGAAATCTTGTTCCTAAAAATATTCATAATTTTTCCTTCCCAAAATATTTTTTCATGCCTACTTTCACATGCTTCGATGGTACCGATGATCCTCATGCTCATATCCTACATTACTGCACACTTATGGCTGACTACTCTAATGATCACTTGTTGCTTAAGGCATTCCACTATAGTCTTACTAATGAGGCACTACAATGGTACACCCACTTACCCTTTGGGTCCATTAGCACTTTCTATGATATGGAGGATGCTTTCCTCCATCGCTTTATTCTTAACAATGGCCCTAGGGTTACATATGACCACATTCCTACATTGCATTAAGGCTCCTCTGAACCTATCTAGGATTATATTTTATGGTTCAATGTTTATATACACCAGCTCATTTTCCATCCTAGCAACTTATAAAAACAATTCATCTTTTATTGTAGTTGTATTCCTCCACTTAAAAAAGGCTACAATACAACACTTATGAGTCGTTCATTCTCTTATGTTATAATTTTATCAATTTAGAACAATATCTTTCATCCTCACATGTCATTGAACCCCCACATGTTTCTCCACCAATTCCATCCGCTGCTCCTCCACTCCCACCATCAGTTGAGCATCCAAAGAAATCTCCACCATTGTCTAAAGTGCATTCTAAACAAGCTCAACCCTCTTCTTCCCCACCATTACATTCTTCTCTAGTTCCACAATAAGCTCCTACTTCCACCACTCCACCTCCTTCATGAGAGCCTTTGTACTTCTCTCCTCACACTCGACCACATGATGTGCTTCGCACATTAATCAATGAGTGATTTATTTGGTTACCCTCTAACTAGCATCATCCTCCACACCGCTTGCAACATTAGTGTGACCAACATTATTGCAATTATCATCACATCTCTAGCCATAGGGATAATGATTTCCTTACCCTACGTGAAAGGATACAACAACTAGTGGACTCTGACATCATCTCCTTTGCCTCTCATGAGCACTCATTATCTCCTTCACCTCGTCATCGTTGGTGTATCCCACTTAAGTCTTCTCTATTATATGCCTATCTTTATCGCTACACCACCCCATGTTCATTCTCCACCTCATCCAACATTTCCACCATCACATTCATTACATCCATTACATTCACATTATCCACCACTTCATGTTGTTGTCTCTCACGCTTTTCTACCGCTTCTTGCATACCCATTGTCACTACACATGACATTCCATTTGGTTTATATGCTCATGTTCCATCCATTCCACATGTTTCCACCGCCACCTGTCATCTTGGTCTTTGGTACGTGATCCTTATCACCTTACCCCCAATGACGCACTTGTGTTCTTACGGTTCTTGCATGACTGTTAAGAGTTTAGTTCTAAAAACATTTGATCATGTGCTTCATCATTCGTCTAGTGCACCTCAATCATTTCCAGGATGACGTAATCCTACTTACATGGCTCACACTTGACTGCTGAGGGGTCTTATTACATGAGCCTATCCATCCATACTCTGGGGGGCATCATTAATCTTGATCCCCTCCTATTTTCATCACCTTATCCTATTTTGAATACATTACATTTTCACATATTCATTATGATACATTCATCTATTTCCAAATTTATTCTATTATCAATTACATTAGTTATCTACTCCATCATTTACCATACATATTTTATCTAGCATTACTAACATCATCATTCATCACATACAATACAATACACATGTTAGGACAATAACCATCGAACCATACCACATCTATTATATAACAATGGTGAAAATATCAACATCAACCTAATATATATCAAAAATAGGTGTCTATACATATATCGTTCATATAATCATCATCCCAAAAGCATGTTTTATCACCGAGGGAAAGGCCCCTCTATCAAACCTCATCATCACTATTGCTATCGTGTACTACAAGAGCCCTAGAACTGGATGCTTTGCCACCAGCGTGACACCACATTTCATGGCCTCAATACTTCTCCACCTACCTATGTAACATAACAAGATCTATACTCTACACTGAAAATTGATGTTACATGTCGACATATCGTGTGAACATGTCCTAGACCAAGGGACCACCACATATCACCTCTCAAGCACATTGATTCTTCTCACATGCCTCATCCCTCTCGCCAAGCAACACCGTACATGTCACCATTGCATTGCTATGGCCACTAGCTCAAATAGATGGGCATGCTCACCTACAATATTTTCCACATACTCTAATATCCCTCCACCTAACATGTCACTCAACACATTTCGTGTCAATGTGCAGATCGATGTGTCCACTATCAATGACTAATAGGAATCTCCTACGAACACAACATACAACCCCATGTTAGTTAACCACGTACAAAACAACATAGATAATTCATTAACCACAATATTAGCATCTACAAATACTTACGCTCGCCACTCGCTCACTCTACTATAGGTTCGGGACCCCTCCCTTACCCACTCCTCCCGGTGGCAACTCCATAACACTTATAAATACTGTATATAGTAATACCCACCGATGCGCTGCCCACCACGCTCGATAATCCTTTGTGCACCCCACGTCATCCCCATCTACAACCGATATAACTAGGTCTACCTCATCTAGCTCTAGTGGTATCATTACCTATATGTGGGCCCTTTCCTAACACCTACCCTCCTAAGGGATCTGATAGCTCACAACCATATGTATGGCTCTGGGGGCACATCTTGCGCTGCACCAAACCGTCCGTGACACCATCTCCACTCGAAAAATCTCTTCCACACCTAGAAAGTGGACTCTAGCGACATGGTCTTCCAAATACATTGTAACTTTGTAGCATCCTCGGGTCATCCCCCATAATCATGATATGGCCTCCATATAACCGACTCCGGCCCCATCCTATCTATCAGTGCTTTGAAGCTATCTATGTCCATCTTCCTACTGTGAATATCTGGCATGGCATGTGTGTCCAAGCGCTCCTGTGAGTTTTGTGACATGGACTAACTGCCTCTTATGGATCCTAACTCTAGAGATTGTAGTGGAGACTAACACCTATAGGTTTTGGTCTAACGACAATCATGGTCCAACAAATGGTATCGTAGAAATAGGTCTCGATTTCAAAATCACTCGTAACACTGAGGGGAGATTGTTGACATGTGTTTCCAGTGCTCCCCGTGAGTTTCGTGACATGGACTAACCGCCTCTCATAGATCCTAACTCTGGAAATTGTAGCGGAGACTAACACCTATAGGTTTTGGTCTAATGAAAATTGTGGTCCAACAATATCAACCCAGCATTGAGAATATATCTCAAGTTGATCCCACTCTCCTCGTGACCCTGTAATTGGTCTCAATATGACTATGTGCTCATATGCCCATACATGTAGTAGTGTGGTGGCCCCTATACCCCCATCATGCTCATCTTGCATAAACCGATACAAGTCCCTATATAAATGGGCCAACACACATCGTTCCCATGTGTATCTCATCCCATCCTCCTCTATCCACTGACATATGTCATGCATCTTATATAAGATTCTCGACACCTCCTCCCTCCACAACTATACATGATGCAATCACCACTGCGATGAATTTTCACAAATGTGGAACCCTAGACCATAATATCGTATCTAACCGATAAGGGCCTCGGTAGGTACTTAGGCCCCTATAAAATATCACCACATCAAGTGCATCTTCCACTCCATATCCACTATTTTAATTACTCGTACCTCTCCCATAAAATCGGTAATCGCAATATGTGATATACATCCTCCAATGTCACTGTCATCTCCCCTGTAGGCAACCAAAATGTGTATGTGTCTCGCACACCATCTCTTTCAACTCAAATTCCTATTACACCCTACATTTTTGCAAAAATAATGCACTTACCAACTCCACGGTAGTACATGATGATATAGCGATCGTTAATCTCTCAAATTGGCTAGGACACAATGGTCTCGCTTGAGGCATCTCTACTCACTCCATATACACTCTCACACTTGTGCAAAAGACAAATGAAGTGATAAGATACCTTTTCACTTTACTATTTATAGTCACTTTTCAATGATACCTTTACTATGGTCCATATTTCACACTTATTACCACAACTAATACATGTTACACCGTTTCGCTCATATCTTGAGCGTTTTTACTCTGATTTACACCCCATTTGTAGCATTATTTTTAGAATTCCACCTACCACCATATTGCACATGTTTCATGTGCATTATCTCTATTCACTATATAATCCTATCCACTACATACATGTTTTAACCTCTTGTCATTACTTTTGGCTCAGAGTTCACTATTTTCATCACTCCCTCTTTCACCAAAAGGGGGCATATTATTGGGTCCCCCTATAATCCCCCTTATGTCACCATGCATTAAAACATCATGAATCCAACACCTCATAATTTATACCACAACATTTCACCATCAATCCCCCTAATGACCTAATCTAGGGGCAACAATCATTTAACATTTCCCAAACACGATCACACACTATAACCTATCAATCTCCCCTAATGACCTAACTTGGGGGCAACAAGAAACTAAAAATATTTTTACACAACATCTCATCAATTTTCTAGCGACTTTCCCCTAATGACCTAACCTAGGGGAAATTAGTGAAAAACCTCTCCACGAGTAACCAATCAAAATAATTAATCAACTAATCAAAATCAACGCGTTTAAATCAGATCATTCAAATCTACAAGTGGTCTCCCAAATGACCTAACTTGGGAATTACATTCACCATTTCTTTCCCAGATGACATAACTTGGGATTTTATTTTATATTCCGCATTTGCCTCCAATTGACCTTACTTGGAAATAGTCTTTTTATTCTGTGTTTACTTCCTAATGACCTAACTTGGAAGCTACCTCATTTTCTATTACATTCACTTCTAGATGACCTAACTTCAAAGCTATTTCATTTTCTATCACATCCACTCCTAGATGAGATAACTTGGAAGATGTCTCATTTACTATTTTATTCACTTCTAGATGACCCAACTTGGAATCCTTTGCATTGGAGCGACACCCATGGAGTTGGGGGAAGAGTGTCTTTCCTTTACCACTCCTATATGAATCAATTGTTTAATCAAAATCATTTGGATCCAAAAATCACAAAATTTGATCTAAGTCCATCTACAACAGCTAGATCTTGAGGATGTAGTTAAAGTTTAGATAATAACACATTTTTCTCCCTACACTCTTCCTCTAGTGGCAGGATTCCCAAATCCTCCAATTATCTCATTCATATATAAGCATTCGGGTTGGGAACTTATCACTCCCTACCCACCTATTCATTATTAAACCACATTCAAAATCATCATTCTACATCATAATCATCATTTTCATTTACGACACTTCATCGGGACATTCACTCTTTTCCTCATGTTTCATGGATCAACTTGTTGATCCATGGTTTGATACACTTTTATAGTTCTATCGAAACACTTCTATTGCACATCCGCACATTCTTCTACAACAAGATATTCTTTGGCTTTTTCTCAGGTACACATCTCTATCTACTTTATGTTATCAAGATTTCCACTCACCAACATAAAGTGGGGGAAATTCTATTCAAAAAATCACACACTTACTATTACATTTATATTGTCGGGTATGTTATTTTATATATGGATCTTGCATAATAAAATTATTCACTAGTGACCCATCCTTTGGTCTTGTTTTCAATTGGTCGGTTGTCATTGTCATTTGTCTGGATCAGTCGTCACTTGTCCATAAATTTTTGGGCATATTTTAGAGAGTCTCGAGTGTTATAGTCTGTCATTTGTTGTCTCTAGATCTATATTGGGGTGCCTAGGGTTGTACTGGGGTGCCTTGGGGCACCCCAATCCATGATTTTAGACACCCCTATCATCGTAGTTTGTGGTATTAATTTATTTTTTTGATGTCGGTCTTAATGATTACCCCATGCATTCCCCTAGGTTGTAGTTGGTAGTTTCGGGTCACTAGTGTCAAAATTTGAACAAGAGATCCCTATATAAACATAGCATGCTCACTACATTATGGGTGGACATCTTACTATCAAGGGCAGCTATTTACTAAGGAAAGGGACTGCATTTGGGCTTATTCTACATCTGTATCACACAAGCATAGGGGGAAGGGTTGTATTATTTCTATTCCATCAACCATTTACATTTTTGTATCTAGTTATTGCCCCTACTACATCGTCATTGATGCTAGGGAATCCTAGGCATAAAATTGTACACACACACACACACATAGAACTAGATGGGGTCTGAAATGTAGTGCAAATCTCAGTCGTAAGACTACTAGTTTGGCAAATGAGCTCATCGACCTATTCATATGCAATTTTTATTTATTAGGCATTGATCCTTTGAATAAGGTTTTGTAGGTAGATCTTCATATGACCTTTATAGTGACATTGGAAACATTATTGCAACACCCATGTGATATGAATGTAGGTATTGTAGAGACATTGTGACACTTCCAAACTAAGGGTCCATGATTTTCTATAGTCTACAACACCCAGATCACAAACCAAGGCATCCCAAGATCCTCCCGTGCACCTCGGTACAGAAAATATCCAACTTCTTCCCTTCCCGAGGCCATTTAGTCACAACTTTCCCAGTCCACATACCACTTTCTACAATCCAACACACAATGAGGTAAGTTAATTTAAGGTTAGTACCATATCCCTCTTATTTCCATTATTTCAATATATTCAAATACTAAAACAAAATATTTAGATCTAGAATTTCAATATAGCATTTAGTTTCTATTTAGATTAACTCATAAAATAGGTAATAAATTCTATTTTGAGTTAAGCAATTGATGCTTAGAATCCTTCACATTAGGATTGTATTGTTTTGTTAACATGCAAAAGTGATCTCAAAGCTAGAATGCTCATCTATTATGCTTAAGGCTAACGATATTTAAGCATTGTGAGGTGTCAAAGGTAAAATATTCTCATTTTTGTAAAATAGAAGTATGAGATCATAAATCACAAAGTGTCTCTTCACTCCTCTTGGTAACAAGGTCCGTGTTATGGTGCTAGTCAAGATAAACTACAAATTTGACTCAAACCTTCAATCCATCGACTACAAAATACAAAGTTACACACAGGGAATCACAATTAGGATATCTCTCAAAATATTCATAAAGGCATAGTGTTGTAATTGTGAAGTTTGATATGGTTAGAGCTCTCAGTTGATGGGCTAGGGTTTTGAGATTCAAACCCTCACTGGCACAATTTTGAAGAATCGAGCTCACCTGGTATATTGGCATGCCTTTTGACAAGAAAAGAGCTCGAGAAGTTACAAAATGTTCATGTTACACTTGAAGGATGACGTTATAGTCACATTAGTCCAAAGATGATGATAATTTCTTCAAATCTATCATTGTTGCAGTATGTGTTAAGGAAACTGTGATTATGAATACATATTTTAGAGCTTGTACAAGGAAGTTGTACTATTTTGGTGTGATCTATTGAGTATAACAAATGGTGACATGTTCTTTTGACATCATGATTCATGTTGTAAATATATTAATGGCATTTCCTTGGTGAAATGACATGCACTTAGTTGATAGAGACACTATGGCTCATGTATGAGAACTAAAAGTTTGAAGTAACAAAGTTCAAGTGTCCCAAACTTCTTGTTTTTAATATTCAAGCTCTTGAATGTGGGTAAGAACCTCCTATAATCCTTATTATATTAAACACAATCCTAAAGTGTATAGTATGAAGATATTTTGTGTTGTTAGAGTTTATAATTTTGGAAAATGACTGTGTGATTCAAAAACAACATCTCTATGTTATGAAAACAATGAAACAAGACATCTTGTCTCTTTAAACTCTCGTGCTCAAATTCTATCCAAGTCCGATTGTAATAAGGGAAGCGAAGATTTTTCTAAAAATAAAATCAAAAGATAGTTGATGGTCTTCAAGCCAATGACAGCTGATGAAGTTTTCTTAAAGCCTAAGATCAACATTGGTTCATTAGCCTATTTCATTCTCTTGCTCAAAATATTTGTCATTCCTTCTAGTAGACTATGTTTTCATGCAACTTTGAAGTGTATGAGTAGAAGGACAAGAGATGGAGAAGATGAATGGTCTCTAGAGAATCTTAGAACATTTTTGGAATAAGACTTCATGTTCGTGACAACTAACCCATGGTCAAAAAAATGACAAAGAATCCTTGGTTCGCCACATTAGGAGACAACACTATTGTAGTAGTCATCTCTCGACATCTATTCAGTTATAACCGAGATCTCGATTCTATAATTGGTGGATTGGTTTTTAAATCATAATATTTGTCCTTATATGCACATAAGAGGCGATGAGAGAAAAGGAAATGAAAGGAACTTATATCTAATAAGACATAGATGATGATTTCTCTCCATAACAATTTGTAACCATGTATCTTGACCTCCTAAAGTTAAATTGAAAGAAGAAGGATATTGCGAGAAAATATGTATGTGAAATAAAAAATAAAACAAGTGTGGAAATGAAAAGGGCTTTGAATGTGAAGTTGAAGGACCATGTATAGGATACCAAGTCTGTCTACGAAAGAAAAATTTCTATACTTGAAGGTTGAAGTCAAAGCTTGGGGAACTTAAATGCATGCGAGAGAGAGATGAGCACATAGGAGGGATAGATTCTATGATGATGAATATTGTAAGATGTAAATAGTAGAGAAGAGTCATAAGAATATGAGAGTATCATCTTCATGAAGTAGGGAGTTTGATTCGAAAGGTGCAATTCATCTTTGAAGACCTTATATCGGTTGTATGACCTAAGCAACATATTGATATGATGAGAGAGGAGTGTAACTAAAGTAGTGAGATAAAATAATGATCACATTAGGTTGATGTAAGCAACTAGGTGAAGAGGGTGATTAAAATTTTCATGTATGTTTAAAGTCTGATTTGTTGCTCAAGTAATCTAGGATTGAGATTCCTAGCAAGTGGGTGCTTGCAAAATAATAATTAATTGGGTGCTTAGTATAGAATTGAAGTGGGTGATTCAAAACTAGAGTTAGAGATTCAGGGTGAGTGGATTCTCACCACTTGGTGAGATCATTGTAATAATTTTTGGACAATAGTCCTTGTTATTACCTTGAATTCTCCTTTCAAATGGTTTTATTTCCCTTATGGGTTTCCCACATTATATCTAGTCTTTGAATGTGTTCATGAATGCTTGATTCCTCTTATCTCTCATAGTTACATGTGCAGGTTTATCTTGGTTAAGATAATTTAAAGGTTGGATAATTGAATTACTCTAAATTTCTTCAAAATTTTAATAAGCATTGATTCACACCCCTATCGGTGCCTAGAATTTATAACAGGGGGAATGTAATTGAGTGGTTACAATCATTTGGGTTGAGATAAAGGTTGATGTTGTTGAGAAGTGGGTATGTGGTAGGATTGGTTAGATTGAGTTGGTTATTGTGAGATGGGGAAATTTGATTGATTTGATATGGGATGAGTTGGAATATAAGTGATGGGTGTTTGGGATACTTGAGTTGGTTGATTGGGAAGTATATAATGATAAGCACATCTAGGGGAGGTTGATGAGTTTGGACAATTTCAGAATGGTGGGGTTGTGAAGTGATCATATTGGCATGGATATGAGAAGTGGAAATGAGGGGTAATGTTGAATTAAGTTGTTTGGATGGAGGAGGAAGAAAGTGATATTCCTGAGATGGTTGGATAGGGGCACAAGTGATTGTGGTGGATGATGAGGTGATGGGAGAAAAAGGAGGGATGGTAGTATAGAAACAAGGTAAATCGGGAGGGATAGGGACCACTAATTAGGTATATTATTGATTATAAGGAATGGAGGAAGATGGTTGATTGGGATCAAAGTCATGTTATTCCCTAGTAAGCTCCTCATAGATCCGGGAAATAAAACAAATTTGGGAAGAATAATTTGGTTAGATTATGGATTAGGACGGTAGGTGTAGATTTGTTGCAAAAGAGGTCCATCAATGGGGAGGTTGGTGGTTTTGCAAAGGAGATAGTCATGAAGGGTAACTGAATTTTGTCAAGAAGCTCCTAGAACTCCACAGACCCATGAGGGATGAGAGGAGGCCTAGAAGCATCAATGGAGGTGGCAGAAGGGGGTGTTTTTGGCCTAGATGGGATGGAGTGATGATAAGGAAAGGATTGGTCTCCACATGAGTGTTTGGTTGGATCAACTGAACCTCTTGAAGAGGGGGAATCGAAAGCATGGGTTGGGTGACTATAGAAGAGGTGGAGGTAAGGAGATAAAGTGTGGAAGTTTGTTGTGCAGGAATGATAGAAATGGGAATGTTGTTTGATGTCATGTTTTGTTCCATTTTTATTTCTTGGAATCTTGTAATAACTGGCATGAAACAAACAATAAGACAAAATATGCTGATTTTTAATTAACGTAAACAAGTCAAGCATCGAAATTTTGATTATCTTGATTATTAGGATGTGAAAAATAAATGAAAAACGGGCTTGAAGGGTACTAGGAAATGACAATTTATGGATGATTTCCGGTATTTTGGGATGGAGTCCTCGATATACCCAAAGGAACATGAGGCAAAAATATGTGATGTATACTAGTACAGGGCTTGGTATTAGGGCCTAACCCTCAATTCACATGTCTGAAATGATAAAGGAGTCGATCTTAGCAAATATACCAGCAGAGACAAAAAAATTATAACATGGCCAAAACACTGTGGTAGCTTTCATATTGGATGATGAAATCCCAATAGTTCCACCCGTAGAATATGTCCGATTGTTTAAGTTGGTTTGTGTGTGATGAAGTGCATGCAAAGTGTTAAACCCCCTAGTTAAACTAGATTTCCAAACAATAATGAAGAGTTATTTTTATATCCAAAATGAAATGTGGAGATTTGATGAGGAAAACAAGCAAGTGATTCAATGCAATAAAAGAAAGAGATGGGGAATAAAAACAATGAATACTTGGATAACGCTTTTCCTTTTTATCTAAATTTTTAATTTTTAAGCAAGCAAGAAAATTCCACTCCAAGCAACATGATCCAATGCAAGCAAGCAAAGCAACGCTCCTACCTCGAGGTTAGAAGAGGATATATGGAAGAAAATGAAAATAAAAGATAAATGAAAAAGACTCACCAAGAAAGGGTGGGTCCCACCGAGCATGCCAGAATGTTGACCAAGTTTCTTTGTTCATGTTCAAATTAGTGAACTAGTAATAAAGGAAACAAGTAACTCCAAATATGTAAGGGTTTATAGTACCTTGGGATGATATTGATGGATACGGGTGCAATATGAACTCCTTCTCACTACGAGATAAGTGATCTACAAATCAAACAAACTAAAAATGATACGAGATCGGTAGATATATGGGATGGTTTCTGAAAATGTCAATCCCAAGAAGTAAGAACTTCTTAGGATGGATGTTAACCCTCATTTTGATAAGATAAGATAAAACTAGATATTGATAAATTGGATGTAACAAGGATTTGATAAATATGCAGAAATCTAAGATAAACAGATAACTAAAATGTAGAAATGGAAATAAATTACGATATGATCTAAATAGATGCTAAATAAACCGAATCTACATGGTTCGACGGTGATCGGAGATTGCGGAGAGGGCTAGTCGACGCACGGGGTAGATCGACTAAAATAATGATGATGAAGAATGCAGATCTAAAGGTTTTAAAGGTGAATTTTAAGTTGATGATGCACTTTGAGATGGTAGACATTAACTTACATAAGGTCTGAAACAAGATTTAACAAAAAGGATGCAAGAAAATTAGGAAAATAGATGGTAAATGTAAGAAAAATAGATCGGATCAACGGCAACTTTGGGTTGGGTTGGCAAAGACTAGGGGCTAGCAAAATGGATCTCGAGATGGTAGAGCAGACATAATGACTGGATCTGAAATTTGAATGATGGGGATCAAACAGTGATAGGGCGGATGGCAAGAAAATAGAAACAGGAGATGGGTTGATGACGACTAGGAAAGGTCGGTGGTGATCGGGGCTCATTTAGACTTAGACGAATGAAATGGACAAAATGATAGCTTGTGGATGAAGATAGATATGACTGCATGCAAAAACAAGGCTCTAAGATGGTTTCGAACCTACAAACTGAACTGTGTGATAATGGCTGCAAAAATATTATAGTGATGGATACAAGCATGAAGTGATAAGAGGACTCTAAAGCTCCTAAAATGAACACAAGATATCCAAGAAGGTGATAGTTGTGAGTACACACTGAAACTAAAGCAAAGGTTGCAAGAGCTCGAAAATATCAAAATTACATGCATGAACAAGGAGGGGTAAGGGTGTCTTTCTAAGGTTGTGAGAAACCTAGATGTGTCGTCACTTGATCATGGGGACCCATCCATTTGGGCGGTGGAAGGTTGCCCAACTCGAGGCATCAAGCCCATAGGAGGAGAGATTATGGTTTAAATGGATAGAGAGGAGCTAGGGTGCATATATAAGATAAATGGGTAGGCGGGAGATGGAAAGGAATAAATAAATCCATGGATGGGTAAAAACATTAAATGATCTCCTAGGAATAGAAAATTAGGAGATTTAGGGGTGAGAAATAGCTTAAATAAGGATTATGATTAGTCAATGATGATTTAGGTTGATTAATATACATGGAATAATGGGATAAGATTAAGGGTGGGAAATGGTAACTAATGGGATCAATTGAATTTAGGAGGGAATACGAAACACCCATTGAAATCCTTAGCCCCGGTCATATGGTATGGTCATATGAGGGATTAAGCTTGTGATTCCTACTATTAGGTGCTTAACTCCAACCCCCTTTCATTTTATTTGTGTGGTGAAGGTAAGAGCATTTTATTTTGTTTTAGTGGCAACTAAAATAAATAGTAGAGCATAAACTTGTAAAGCTTGTATCTTTTGATTGGTAACTTGGTTTTGAGTGTCATTTTGCAAAAGTGCTTATTTTTTCATATTATTTCCATTGGAAATATTTATTTTGAGAATTGTACTATAATTTTAAAGTGTCATATTTTAACATGCACTCATTATAAAGTGTCAAATATGGAGGGGTGTTGTAATCACTTGTGACTATCATGGATTTTGAGAAAGATATGTTTTCCTCGGAAGTGTGCAAACTTCGTGGAGGATATTGTAAAATTTGTATATCGCTCACAAAGTGAAATTCTCTTCTACAAGTGCTCATTCACGATAAGGATACTCTAATACACTCCCTACAAGTAAAAACTTGCTAGCCTGCAGCGTCACCATCATATTTTGGACAATCATATCCATGTTCCTAGTCAATAACTTGCAGCTATTGCTCTTATACTCACCGACCTTGATCCGCGGTTTTGAGCTTACTCTTGCTCTTGATGCTCCTAATCCTATTAGGCTTATTCTTGCCACGGGGATTCATTATCTAGGAAATATCCTAGCATGTGCATTTATATTGAGGTAATTAAAATTGATAAAATCAAAGTCAATATACCAGGTATACATTAGGGGTTAAAAGGGTTTAATTAATTAATATTTTGAATTAGGTATTGGGGGTAGGTTATAGATGTGGGCCAGAGAAGAGGTAGGGTTAATTTAATATAAAACTAAAACATTTGAACCCTAGTTTTAAAAACTAATTACCTTAAAATTACAAAAGGAGTTTGGTTATAAAGTTAAATTATAATATCTTTTTGAATAAGGAAATCTCAATTAGGATATTCTTAACCAAGAAATAATAAGATGGTAGGAAAATGGGATTGAGTATGCTTTTCAACACAAATGATATTATTTTAGTATCTTAATTATTTGAAGAACTATTGATAAATGATTAAAGTTTAACATTAAGGTAATTGGTAATAGGTCTTAAATGGCTTCAAACTCTCTTTCTATAGAAAATGTGTATTAATAAAATAATCATTGAGTGGGAAACATGATATATTTTATGTTTCATATATTAGGGTAGAAATAAAAAGGGGTAAATAAAATTGTAATGGAAAATTGGGTAAGTAAGGTACATGGAAAAATAGGGGTATTTTCATTCTAATAATATAATAGGAGGGGGTATTATAAATTGAATAATTAGAGGTAAAAACTAGCATTAAGGTTATTCTTTAATACCATTTGAACACACGTGTTATACAATACTTTTACTAAGTAAAACCCCTATGGTTATTCCATGTTCTTGTGCATTTGTGCCTATTGTAGTTATACATGTTGTGTATCCTACTTCGCTCACATGCATGGCTCTTTTGAGAAGCATACCACCGCATTCGATTCTCACATGGTCTATTTTATGGGTTTCACCGGGTGGAGGTATTGGTAGAAATTTAGAGGGTATTTTTCCCCTATTCCACATGTTAAGTGGAATTCTTGTCACGACATTATTTTTCGAATGTACTTCATTGGGATAATACATTGGCATAGCTCCTATTTTTGTTCACTTGAATCTTTCCAAGGATCATGGGAAACACATGAGTTCTACACCTTCACTCAAGATTAAGAAACCTACAATTTTAGTTGTCATATATGATCGACCTGACACACATTCTAATGTGCCATTACATGAACCCATTATGCATTTTACACCAAGTCATATGTAGGAATCTTCTTCATCCATCTGTGTTGATTTGGGGTGACTATTTGATCACTCATGGCGGTAACATGGGATTTCGTTGGGAGGACTGTATGGATGTGGCTCCTCTAGTATTTAGCCTCTTGCTCCACTTTCTATACCTTCGTATTGTGATGCTCTTTGTTTTGAGAATTTTTCTTTAGCGGTGTATTGTATCTATCTTGTTTGTTGAGATATTTTATATCCGTATTTTTGACATTTTTGGCATGTTGATAGTCTATCTTGTGGGGAGCTACTTTGGTGAAGCCCGGTGTTAGTTTGTGAAAGAGGGTTCGAACCCGAGACGTGAGGATCACAAGGGACGATGTGCACATCAACGGACATGTGAACGAGCAGCGTAAAGATATCTCGGGAGGAGCGAACATCAACCGAATGTGTATGCAAGGATTCAAAACACAAGAAGAACCTCGTTATAATCCACAAACTCTCTCTCTCTATCTCATAGATCAAAATGGGGTGTACATATAGGAGGTTTTGAGTAACCCCCAGTGTTGTAATCATGACAACTCAAGTGGAGAGGGGAGTTACATTCCCATAATAGAAGTATAACTCCCAATGATGCATATGATGCACTGACGCATTGACGTGTAAAAGAATCTCATAATGACCCCTAAATGACACATGGACATATGATCTCACCTAAGTGAGATGAATCACCCGATGATGTGGAAAATGACTCACACCAACACCCCTCCTTCATTGTAACTTTGGATGAGGTGGAAATTCAAAAATGAGAAATGGATCCCAACACAAAGCCTAATGAGGTACCCATGTACAAGAAATAATACAAAACAGAGAAGGAAAACCCAGTGGGAAAAACATCCACCACAAGAGAACAACACACTCTCTAATCTAAGAATGATGTCTAAGATGGGTCCTGGCCATAAACAAGCATGTAAAGGTACCCATGTACAAAGAGGTAATCTCTCAGAATGAAGAAGAAGAGAGAAGAAGAGGGATATGAGAGGAATGCAGAAGATGCCATGGATGGATCTTAACTTTGCAGCTCTAGGAGGTCTCCCAGAAGATTGTTGATGACGAGATCCTCTACCTCTAGAATAAAGAAGATCCACCCAAATTGAATTGTGTGTATGCCCTTAGGAAAGACAAAAATGGAGTGTTGGAAGTCTGGCCACTCCACAGAGGAAACCGAAGGTAGCAGCACGAAGAACTATGAGTCTGGTCCACATAAGTGTGACATAGGTCTAGCAAGTGAGTACTAGGGAACCAAGGTAATGTCACGAGTACAGTAACTATCGTAGTATGAAGGGTGAACACCTATAGAAAGGATTTTCAAGTGATGTGAAGGCAAAAACACTCCCCACAATAGAAAAGGGATCCTTAAGAAAAGGTGGATCAATGAAGATATCTAGAAAAGTGGAAGTGATAAGAGTCCCAGAAGGGGAAATCCTAATAATAGAGATGATGAACTCCTCCAAAACACTTGTAGAAGGATGAGAAACCTATAGTGTATCACAAGTAGACTATGGGAAGAGACAACCAAGGTTAGGCGGAGATACTCATCCAAATGAGGGGGCTCGATAAAGAGAAGAATGATGTTGGACAGGTATAAGTCATTCAATGAAGGTAGAGGAGTAGAAATTGCCTCACACACTTGAAAGTGGAAAGGAGGCCAGTCAATAGTAGTATGAGGTTGAGAAGGAGACTGCTTTCGATATATGGTGAGATGTGGGAAGTGTAAACACTCTGGGAATAGTGAGAGAAGGAGGAGAAAATTCCTCTATGTTACTCTTAACATAATAATTGGGAGAAAAATCCTCGTCATCGGAAGAAGAACCAAGTGAGTTTGTGATAGTGGAAGTGCCATCACAAGAAGAATAAGAGGAGACCACTAGATCAACAAAGAACAACAATGGCAACATTATGTGAAGGGTCTCCATAGGGGGACTAAAGGATGCTCCAAATATGGTGTGGATGATCTAAGTCTTCCACATGAAAGATGAGAGGTCTGGATATATGTATCATCAAGTGACCAAAAACATGGTCACAAGTGTCGATAAAGTCCTCCATATGATGATGATCAGTGGGTGCAATAACTGGCCTAAGAAAGAAGTGTGAAAGACCCTTGTAGGTGAAGTAGCATTCCATAGAAGCATGTCATGCTGAATAGTTCTCTCTCCCAAGAAGAAGTGGTGGAGGCTGTAAGGCGATCCTATGATGCTCAAGTCTAGAAATAGCACCCTCCATGATGTGAAATCAAGAAGTGTAAGGTGCACAAGAAGATGAGAGCAAGAATGCACGACGTAGGACTCAGTCGATAATGCGTCCGTGATTAATACAACACCCAAAAAGAGGTGATAACCCACCTATCTGCGGCCTTTGGAAATTACATGACTACAATAAGGTGCATACATGCAACATTAAACAATTAACCACTCACCTCATAGTAGGTGACAACTCACACAAGGGTGGAGGCCATAATGGAGTCCTAGGTTGGAAGCAGAGGGACACACACAATCAAGCACAAGGCGCATAAGTGATAAGGTAAAAATTGCTCAACTTGAGAAAAAAGGCATCTCACAAAGTGTAAAATAGAGGTCTATCTTGCCACAACGCTCGTGGCGAATGCATCCACTAGTCGCAGCAAAGTAGAGTGCTATAATGAATGAGCCCAAAAACACTTTGGGTGCTGTTTGAGGATTTAGATCGTAGTTTTAGTGCATTTTCTAAGGGTTTGAGAAGTTGTCTTTCAGCCCAACTCAGCCCCAACTCATCGAGATGGGAACCGAGCTTCCCCACTCACCCCTTGCATTAAACTCTCTACTCCTCGACAGATTGGGTGTGTTTGAGTTACTGAGCTTCAACCGCTCGTGACTTCCACCTTAGTTGCTTGCCTCATGGCACTTCACCCTTACCGACACTAGGCTCATGCTTTGATCATCAGAGACACTTAAAATTGGTTACTCAATTTAGTGTCCCTCTCATCCATTTACTTGCTTAGGTAACCTGGGGCACGTTTTACGTCACCAACTATCCCCTTGGGATATTATCCAATTTGTGATTTAATCACTTACTCTAAATTTAATTCACCCCATCATATCTTACCCATGAGTGATTAAATATTAAATATTTAATTACACTTCTTCCCATGCATCTTAATCACTTATCTACCCCAAATTTATCCTATCTATGTATCACATCTATTTTTCCGCTTCCCTAAGCGGGATATTTCCCGTATTCGGGGTAATTCTCATCTTTCTTGAAATCGCTCATTTTGGCCATCTCGAAGTCTATTCCGCGATCGGCGCCGACCCATATGGTCGGCGCCGATTTTCTAGGAGCGGCGCCGATTATAAAAGCAAGTCCAGAACTCAGTTCTAGGGACCGAAAAAGAGACCACGAACGAGCGAAAAAGCGAACAGACGAAAAAAGGAAGCACTTACGCACGAACAGAGAGCGAGAGAGATACAGGTTGTGAGAAAGAGAGATCTTCTTAGCATCAATTGTATCAAATTAGGGCAGATCCTGTCCGAATCAATCCCTGAGAGGAGCACCGTTACTCTGTCCCTGTCACATCAGCATCGCACACCACCATCTATCATCTGGTGACTCTGTTCCAGTGTCTCGCCAACTTCGGCACATCCAGCAGACCACATTCACCTTCCAATTCCCGAATCTTATCGCACAGTCCCTGATTGATCGATCTGCCTTTAGTCGACGCCGATCTCACCCAGTCGACGCCGATTCGTCTCGATCGACGCCGACCACATCAGTCGACGCCGATTCTACCCAGTCGACGCCGATTTCCCTGCAGACAGGTAAAAGGACACAGGTAACACAAATCCGGCATTATTTCATAGTTCCCTGTTTTCTGTACTTTCTGTCTGCTGTTTAGATTCTGTCTTATTACTGCAATCAGAAAATCTAGCTTTTCACTTACATCTCTTATCATGTATGCTTCTTTTCTTAATTGAAAACGTGGACTGACATCCGCCGAGGAAGCTTATCGCTTCCCGGACCCACTTCTCGGGCAGTCCACCTAAATATCTTTTAACGTGGTCTTTTTCTGTCAAGCATCGGTGTTTTGCAGGTTACTCGGATCTATTGTGCGAATTGCTCGTGTGCGCCCGTCTTATCTACATCGGCTTCCTCATCCGTCTACATCTTCATCAGGTATCAATTTCATTGGAGTTTTTCAGGGTTTTTGTGTTTAGTTTGGTGCATTAACTTGGACAGGTAACAAGCGCGAAATCCTTGATCTACATTCTGGCACGCCCGGTGGGACCCAACCAAAGTCCCTTATTGGTAAGTTCATTTCTTTCCTAGTTTTGAACTTTGTTCCTTTTCTTCACTGATTTCTATCAGTCCTATTTGAGCATTTCTTTTCATCATTTCAATCTTGCTTTTTTAGGCGAAATCGTTATCTTCGAAATTTTTCTAGTTCCTTAAAAATAGAAATTTTTGTTTCACCGTTATCTGGATATATCTTTCTGGGTTTTCTTTGGTGTTTGTTTAACCTCTTCTTGCGGAGCACTTTGCTTGTTCGTGGGATTGTTCGAGGGGAAGAGCTCAACAACGCGCTTTTTGAAGTCCACACACCTTGGAGAGCTAAATCTACAGGTATTCCTCTTTTACGGTGTTTTCTCCTTTTTAGGATTTCTTTGTCGGTTGCCTATCACATCCAAACACTTCAATTTTTGGTGCTTAAAAAGAACTTAATCGCATTTGGGAAAGAATCTGTTTGACTTGTCTTCATCGAAATCAAACACTTCGTTTTTAAGTGCTTAAAAAGAACTTTTCCTTTGTCATTGCTTTGCATGTTTTTCATCTAGTTTTAATTAGGCTGAAAATTGATCAAAATCGGTAGTGACACTATTTGATTTTTATTTTTCACCCTTGCACACAAAGCCAAAATCACTAGGTATAAAGCATTTAAACAAAATTCCTTCCCTGGCCTCGCCTACTTGGAAGTGATATCCAAGAGGAAGAGCCTACGCGGTACTCGTGCCACCGCTATAAATTCACTAAGATTTTGGTATATATTGGCAAAGCACCACTCCTTATCGCAGCGGTGTGTGAAGTGCGGGGTAGGCCCCTATATCAAGCCACGCACTGGTCTTTTATCAAGTGCCTTCGACTCCTCACCAAACATTACCCAAACCATCCTTACTTTGGCTATCTGAGTAGTTCCTGTTCTAAAAAGCCTTCCCTAACATTTTCTTTTCTTAAAAGCATCAAAATTTAAAGGAGATAATCACTTGCACTGCTTGAATTGTCTGTGCATTAGTTAGGTCAATCTTCTTTTCTACGTGTTTATGACGGTTATCACTCACTCACAATCTAGAAGAATGGCTCAACTGGTTCCTTCTTCCTCCGAGATCACCACTAGTGTGGAGGTTTCGGCACCCCCCCAATCTTCCTCGGGACCGCTGTTAGTTGGTTCCCCATCATGGTCATATAATCCTTTCTATCAAGCCAAAGCAATCCCATCACGTCCAGCTTCCCCTAGTCCTTCGGAAATATCATCTGGCTCGGAGTATGTTCCCCGCGGGGATCCTGAATTCCAGGCATTCCTCGACCGCAATCCGATAGCCCTCATGGACTACCTAGTACACAAGTCTATTCAAATATCTGATCAAGGACCACCAATCCAACAAGTGTACGATTATCCTCGTGGATCATCCCAAGCCTTTGTAGAGCAGTTTGCATCATCTCTCTTGCCTCGAGCCACGGAGAAGGGCGAGGCCCCTATGCCTCCCTTTTCTCTTCCACCTACCATATCGACTAGTTCTCAAATAGTCTTACCTATTCCTAACACCGCAGTTACCTCGAGTATTCCACAACCTACTTCTGAGAAGTCTTCTGCCCTGGCTATAATGAATGCGTCTGCACACCCACATATTGTTGTTAATTCATCTATGCCCTCCATCGTGTCCCAAGGTCAATACCTCTTCATGAGCCAACCCCCTCCGAATAGTCAGTTGGCTCCTACTTCTCGTCCTCTAGGGGGTCTTTCTTCCAATATTCCAGCAACTGTGACCTTCGCCCATCCTCTAACATCGCACCCTTAATACCTAATCCAGCAGTAGAAGGCCCCTTTCAGGTCTTGTTCCCCAATATGTCCAATCAAGCCGGCACTCATATTCCTCAATCTGTCTCGATTCAATCAACAAACATAGGAGTCCACCAATCACAGGCTCCGTCCGTCATCCAACCTTCATTTTCTCAACCACTTATTATCTCACAGCCTGCCTATACGCAAGCTACCTCACAGCAAATACCCCACCCGGTGTCACCCAGAACACCTGGTTATTCCTCTTATCATCCTATCCATCAACAGATGAATCCCCCATTGACACCTCAACAACATCCACCACTTGCTTCTTATGTAGGACATACCAATGTACCTCCTCCTCAATCTGACGTGGTTCAAATTCTCTTCAAGAAAATCGCAGACTTGGAAGCCTCCACAAAAGGGGCTCGTCCTTCATACTCCTTTGAAGAAGTGTGTAATGAACCCATTCACCCCTCAGTAGCTTTCAAGCCTTATCCTCCCCAATGGGAACTTCCTAAATTTTCAAAATTTCATAGTCGGGAAGACCCTCAACAACATTTGCGAGCATTCAAACATGCTTGCTACCTCATAGTCCAGGATCAGGAGCTTATGCTCCGTACCTTTCCTATGTCTCTAGCAGGTCCTGCTTTAGACTGGTACAATAACATTCCTCAACATTCCTTGTTTTCTTTCTCTCAATTGGCCCAGATGTTTGTTGAAAACTTTTCAATAAATATCGCGCATAAGATCTCGATCACAGATCTTTATAACATTCGCCAATTCGATGATGAGTCTATTGCAGACTTTGTCGCTCGTTGGAGAGGGATAATCAACCAATTGTCTTTCTCCCTTCCTCAATCCCAACAAATCGAGTTGTTTACTCGATCTTGTGCTAATCACATTTCTTCTACTTTAAGGATCCAAACTTTTCATACCTTTGAAGAAGCCTTCACGATGGCACGCAAACTTGAATCTCGCGCCATTGAGCAAGGGAAGCTAAAACTTCGCTCTAAATCTAAACCAGATTTTTCTCGGTTTACCAAACCAAATTCTTCCCCTTCTAAAGACAAGAATCAAGGATCCACCAACGCTATCGTATTAAAAGCATCACGAGCCGACAATACTTCTAATCAAACACCACGAAGAGACCCCTCATCTTCTCGAAAAGGGACTTCATCATCTCGATCCTTCGCTCCATTGGGGGAATCATATGCCTCTATCTTAGAAAAAATGTTGGAAGTTCGCATGATCGAACTTCCCCCCATTAGGGATGTTGATGAAAGCCGAGAACGCCCATTCTGGTATAGGGAAAATGATTTCTGTCCTTATCATAGAACCAAAGGTCATGACATTGAACGATGTCAGACTTTCAAAAATCTTGTCCAGAAATTCATTGATAAAGGCGAGCTCATTCTGGATAACCCAAATGCTCCCCCAAATCAGGCACTCGATGTTTTTAAACAACCTTTTCCCAATCATGCCCCGAACCATAACGCTTCAGAGTCTCAAAAACCAAACACCCACACTATCAACTTCATCTCTACTGAAGAATCTTCTTCTGAAACCAAGCCATCTGCAAACACATCAATCGAATCAGAACCTCCTTCCACTTCATCAATCACTGGAATTTCACCATCTTCAGATATCCCGTCTTTGAATATTCCTACATTACTAAGCACGGAGTCATCTCTCTCCGCTCCTTTGTCTGACCTTCCATCCATACCCGAGACAGTGTCATCCTCATCTGTCTCATCATCAGACATTCTTTCAATACTCGAGGCAATTACATCCCTTCGAGTTTCCACTGCAGACATATCTACTTCTGTTGCTCCCATTCCCGCTGCAACTATGCCCTTGGTGAACGTACCTATAATTGTGCCGACTTCGACGGAAGCATCTTCGATTTTGACCCTTCCTATCTCTTTTCCTACAGTAGTTTCACCCATGATTACTGCATCAGAAGTAGTCCCTTCGCAAGGAACTGCTTCTTCATCACCCCCTTCTTCCATCACTAATGTTACTTTGCCTATTAAAGAAAAATCAAAAGAAGTAGCACCAACACCTATACACTCGGTTTCCTGAACCTAAACCGAGACAACCAAAATCTAACGTTACACCATCAGTACCTCCCCACCTGCTTCCTCCGAAAAGGTTACAATCACCTTATGCCGTTGAAGTTGTCACCATCCCTGAAAAAGGAAAGCCCATATTTCGGACCATCAAGACTCTTGGTGCTCTTCCACAAAAATCTCTCTCTACGCCTCATAAACGATTGGATTTGCCCGCTGAGAAGGCGTCTTCTTCTACACACTTATCAAAGCCATCATCTTCTTCTACAACACATTCTTCACCAATACCCCGAAAAATAGACTTACCTACTAAAAAGACGTCACCTCTTCTATCAGGATCATCATCTTCATTACCAAAAACCAAGGCACCCTATGTTCCTCCGATTACACCTACTTTGGGAGCTTCTTCCTCTTCTAAATCAACATTATCTAAATCATCAGTAAATTCGACCAAGCAACCCCCTTTGTCTCCAAAGACCGCAAAATTTGTCACATATCCATCATCTTCAAAATCTATTTTAGGGGCTCCTCCTCCACCAAAGTCAATCATGTCTCACTTACTCCCATCCCAAGTACCCAAGACTGCTCCTCCAAATGTCCAAACAAATAAGAGGATCCCTAAAAAGACTGTTAAACCTAACATGCAAGTTCTTTTACCTCGGCAGTCGGTTAATGTAAAAGAACCACCTTCATCATCTCTATCCTCCTCTTCGTCTACCGGATTCTATACCGAAATCCTTCATCAACTTATCCAATCTTCATCCATAACCCTTCCTCCGATTAAACCTTATAACCCTAAAGGAGTTAAACCTACCTGGTTTAACTCTGATCTGATTTGTGCTTACCACCGTACCCCGGGTCATGATACCGAGGGATGTAAAGCTCTTCAAGCCGTTGTCAAGAACCTTCTGGAAGAAAGTGACCTTTTGCTGGAGGAGGAGGAACAGGTACCTCCTGTCATCTTAGCCCCATCTGAGCCTCAACGATCCACTCAGACCTCTAGTGGTCCCACTCCACTTGATCTTCCTCCTTCTCAAATTGACACAATCCATATCGCCACTAGAACCCAACACTATGATAACCCATCTTCATCTTCAGCATCTCGACCACGGGTTGTCATTTCTGCAGCCCCTGAAGGCGTTTCTCCTTCCTCATCAGCCCCACGACCCAGGGTCTCTATTCGTGCTGCACCTCGGGCTCAAGTTCCCGTGTCTGTTGAGGAGAGTGTTATGAAACAACTCACCCAGGCTCCGGTCAAAATGTCTCTTTTTGACCTCATCCAATCCTCTCCACAACATCGCCAGGCTCTAATCGATAATCTGCGTCGCATCGCAGTGAATTCAGATGAGCCCCAGCCCTACGAGTTGGTTGTTGGATTGAATAGACTATCAACCACCATTTCTTTTGAAGATTCAGAAATTCCTTCTCTTTCTTCCGAGGATTTGGAGGCTCCCCTCTTTATCACAGTCCAAATCAATAACACTACCTTAAAACGTGTTATGATCGATAGTGGAGCTGCACTCAACGTCATCTCCTCGCACACGTTTGAGCAACTTAAGTTACCAAAGAATGTAGTGTCACCCCCGCCTTTCGCCCTTCGATCATTTAACGATCAGCTAGCAGTTACTTTAGGAACTGTGGTCTTACCCATTCGAGTAGGTAAGAAGCTGCTTCATGAACTCTTCTACATCGTCGAAGGAAAATTCCACTATAATATGATCCTCGGACGCTCCTGGATTCGCGCAATGCATTGTGTCCCATCCACCCTCCATCGATGCTTAAAATATCAATATGAGGGCAAAATATATACTCATCCAGGAGATCCTTTTCCTTCCGCACAATGCGACATGACCACAAGATCTGCCCCTTTAAAAGAAAATGCATGTTCTCCTGACGGGGCCTCATCTTCTTCCATACCTGCAACCAAACTACCGGATTTACAAAATCTAGAAGAGACATTGCAGCGTTTCTCACTAGGAGAGCTTCCTCTCTTTTCTTTTGATGCCCATCTCAAACCTAATGAGTATGGTAGACCGCATAAACAACTCCGAATATCAACCAGGTCTCGGTCGCATCGTCACCATTGGTCTGCCTCATCAACAGACTAATTTCATCTACGGTGGTCTTGATACGCCTCACTATCACCCAGATTCTCCTCCTAGGACCAAACCTTACTCAACAGGGTTTGATTATCTACAGAATCCCACGTTTGCAAAAACTTATCTATATCGATGCGCGTGGAAAGGTTTTGGCCTGGGAAAATATGAACAAGGTATACATGACCTCAAATCCATTCCTACTCTCATGCCACATCAGAAATTTGGTTTAGGATTTAAACCTCTTTCAAAAGCCACCATCACTATTCTCAATGAGCCTCTTCCTACTGAAGAACCATCTTCCCCCACTAAGTCAGAAGCATCACTTGATGTGGACGATGACATTTCCATCCCACCTAACTTTTTTTTTTTATCAATACCATTTCCTTAGGGCCGTTAGCCTATGAGACTAACAATCGGTCCGCTTCTATACCATTAATCTTCCCTGAAATAGTTGGAGATGACTCTCCTACTATCAACACTATCCACTGTGCGGATGACGATTCCGTCCTCACCTATCTGGGAGCAGAGGATTCTTATCTTCCCAAGACTATTCCTTCTGACACGTCTACCCTTCTCAACGAAGCCACTATCGACCTTAATATAGGGACTTCTGAAGACCCTCGCATCATTAAGGTCGGCCAATCCCTTAATCCACAGGAATTAGGGGACTTTACCACTTTTCTTTCCAAACATCGTCAAGCCTTTGCTTGGTCATATGAGGATATGCCAGGACTCGATCCCGATATTGTGGTCCACAATATCGTTACCCTTCCCAATATCAAACCAGTTAAGCAAAAATTACGTAAAATGCACCCTCGAGTAGCCCTTCTTGTTAAAGAAGAATTACAGCGCTTGCTCTCGGCTAACTTCATCCAACCCATCGATTATCCACAATGGGTGTCCAATGTAGTACCAGTAACTAAGGCTACTGGGAAAATTTGAATTTGTACCGACTTCCGGGATCTTAATCTTGCTTGTCCAAAAGATGATTTTCCTCTACCTAATATCGACCAACTCGTAGATTTAACTGCGGGTCATGAGATGCTTTCTCTTATGGATGGTTTCTCTGGATATAATCAAATCCTCATCGCACCAGAAGACCAACATAAGACTTCCTTCATAACTCCTTGGGGGACCTTTTGCTATCGTGTCATGCCTTTTGGTCTTAAGAACGCAGGAGCAACCTATCAAAGAGCAATGACCTACATCTTCCATGATCTCTTGCACAAAACTGTGGAAGATTATGTTGACGATCTCCTCGCAAGTCCAAGCGTCGTCAGGATCATCTTTTCATCCTTGCACCTCTCTTTGAGAGGCTTATCCGCTTCTGTCTTCGTCTAAATCCAGCTAAGTGCGTGTTTGGCGTTCTCACTGGTAAACTTTTAGGTTTTATCATTTCCATCAGGGGTATTGAAGTGGACCCCGCAAAAATAAAAGCCATCCTTGAGATGCCTCCCCCTCTAACTTGAAGCAACTCCGCAGTCTCCAAGGACGTCTTCAATCGGTGCGTCGTTTTATCTCCCAATTGTCGGACCGTTGTCAACCTTTTCACCATCTCCTCCGTAAGAATGTTCATTTTGAATGGGATGAGCATTGCCAAAAGGCCTTTGATGATCTCAAAGCTTATCTTCTTTCTCCACCCGTGCTTACACCTCCACGCGAGGGGGAGCCTTTCTATCTTTATATCTCTGTGACTGACCATGCTCTGGGAGCCATGATCTCGCATCGGGACACTTGTGGTAAAGAACAAGCTGTCTATTACATCAGTCGCACCCTCCATGAGTATGAGACACGTTACTCCGAAGCTGAAAAACTATGTTGTGCTCTCTTCTTCGCAACTTCTAAGCTTCGTCATTATCTCCTTAATCATAAAACTTACATTGTCACAAGTGTCAATCCCTCAAGACAATTCATGCAAAGCCTTATCATAATGATCGTATCACTCGTTGGCTTATGCTCATGACAGAATTTGACCTCGAGTTTATCCCGCAAAAGGCTATCAAGGGTCAGGTTATTGCAGATCAATTAGCTGATGCTCCTCTTCCGGACACTCAAGACCCCCTTGCTCAATTCCCCGATGAATATATCCAACAAATTGATTTTGGTCTATCTCCATTTAAAGTAAAGCTCTTCTTTGATGGATCCAAATGCCAGCAAGGGGGAGGTGCGGGTTTCGTGATGATTCCTCCTTGGGGTACGCCTATCCCAGTCGCACACAAATTAAACTTTGAGTGCACCAATAATATGGCTGAGTACGAAGCTCTTGTCTTAGGTCTTCAAAATGCCATTAATCTCGGCGCTCGTCATATTGACATCTTCGGTGATTCTGAACTCATCGTTAATCAGGTCACGGGTGTCTATCAATGCAAGAATGATATCCTTCAAAAATATCGTGACATCGTTCTTGCTCAACTCCAATCTTTCGATAAATTCACTATCCAAGCCATTCCTCGCACTGCAAATCGATTCGCAGATACAATGGCCTCATTAGCCTCACTTATCCCACCTTTCACCGAAGACTCGCGTCTTTATGTGGCTGTGCAACGATTAGATCAACCATCTCATCTTGAGCAACTAACTTCGATCAATGTTGTCACAACCCATACTCAGGATGAGTGGTATCAACAAATTGTTGATTATCTATCTCATTCGGTGCTTCCTCCAGATCTGACTTCCAATGGTAGAAGGTCTTTTGTCCAACGCGCCAATCGCTATACTATCCTAGGCGGGATTCTTTACAAACGTGGCCTTGATGGTATTTTGCTTCGATGCCTCAAAGCCCATGAATCATCTAAGGCTATCCAGGAGGTCCACGACGGTATCTGTGGTGGACATTTTAGTGGCTTAGCTGTAGCTAAGCGCATCTTACGTCTGGGATATTATTGGCCTTCTCTTAATCAAGATTGTTGTGAATACACTAAGAAGTGCGTCAAGTGTCAACAACATTCCAATCTCACGCACATCCCTAGTCAGGCTTTGCAACCTGCGGCGGATTTGTGGCCTTTTTCGCAGTGGGGTCTTGATCTTATTGGTCTCATCAATCCCCGTTCTTCACAGCGTCATCATTCTATCATTACTGCCACTGAGTACTTTACTAAGTGGGTAGAAGCTATCCCTCTTTCTTCAACAAAGGCTAAACCCATAGTTGATTTCGTCTATCAACACATCATTTGTCGCTTTGGCGTTCCACACAAGCTAATCACAGATAATGGTAAGTCTTTCAAGAACGCTGATTTGCAGAATCTCTGCAACGCTTTCAATATCAAGCTCAGTTTTTCTTCTCCATACTATCCTCAAGCTAATGGTCAGGCCGAAGCGTCCAATAAAACTTTGCGTAATATCCTCGCAAAGGTAACTAGTCGAGCTGGTAGGGATTGGCATTTACATATCCCTTTTGCTCTCTGGGCTTATCGGACTAGCATTCGTGCTACTCCTTTCTCTCGTCAAAATCGAGGTCTAGCCTTCCTTCGAAGTCCAAATCCCATCTCTCCGAATTATTAGATGAGCGAGGATTATCACAAAATCGCTCTTGAATTATTAGCATCATCGGGTCTCAACGCTCATCATCAGGTCTATCTTGAGCGTGTCAAACGTGCTTATAACAAGCATTTGCAGCACCGTGACTTCAAAATTGGTGATCTTGTTCTTAAAGAAAATCAAAATGTCACTACACTTGAAAGAAGTCAACGTGGTAAGTTTGCTCCCAACTGGATGGGCCCGTACATTATCACTCATAAATATGGGTCTGGGGCTTATCGTTTATCTTCCATGGATGGTATACCTGAAGCGGAACCTCTTAATGCCTTGCATCTACGGCCCTTCTATTGTTAAAATCTATCTTACACACATCTAGTCGCAACACAGATCTTTCATCCGTCCTAATAACCAGTCATCTACTTTCGTGGTGATTCGAAATTGTGTGGTTCTCCGCCTATTGCCTCGTTTACCTTAAATATGAGTATCGCGGCTCTACTCATTGCACGTTTCTTTTGGATATGTTCCTCCTCATGGTAGGAATACCTTAATCACCACTTCATCTGTCCCAAGTACTTATCTTAATCGGATCTACTCGGGGCATGAGTGCATGTTCTTCTTTGTTCTCCTCCCCTCCATCTGATCTATCTAGGTCTAAACTCAGCTTCTTCCAAGAAGAGTTTCAAAAAAAAAAAAAAAAAAAAAAAAGGATGCTATCCAAAAGATAGACTGATCCTTTGAAGGACAGCTATCCATACATTATCAAGTGAATCAAAAAGAAAATAGACCATGCCCTTGAAGGATGGCTATTATCAAAAATTCTAAAAATATAGACCATACCCTCGAAGGATGGCTATCATTAAAATTCAAAATACAGACCGCTCCCTTGAAGGACGGCTGTTTCTCAAAGAAATATTCAAGGCTTCTTGTAATTAATCAGCCTTCCAGTCAGTTTATACACTTTTTAGCATCACTGAAAGACTTCCCGCATCGATCAGTCTTTCCATATCAAGCAAACTTCCCGCATTGATCAGTTTGCTTTTCTGCCAAAATCATGAAGCTGAGATTTAGGACCTTTTGTCAATCATATGGAGAATCCTGTTTCCTACTATGGACATGTATTCTGTCCCTTGTAAGTTCCGACAAGATACTTACTTTTCTTTCCGTTTCTATCCTAGATCTGGTTTGCGACTAGTTAGTGTCAGGTTTATTTTAATCTTATATAGGGCCTTGTATGCTTGGTCTTTCGATTTCCTATCTGGATCTTATCTATGGTCGGTTGGAAGTCCGACTTATCATTTTTCTCCTTCTCCGAGTATCTTCTCTTCTAAGTCACGGTTGTTTCCATTTACATCTTTGGCTCTTGCAAGGAGTATTTCCCATTTCTTTGTCTTGCATCTAGTTAAATTGACATTTCACATGTTAATTCAATCAAAATTTATCTTCTATCAAAATTCATCTTATCTATCAAAACATCTATCTGTATTCATTTCTCATTAAAATTACATCCATACATCAAACACATCTATCTATCTATCCATCAAAATATTTAAAAATATGTACATCCAAGGTACATTACATCTATCTATATCTCATCCATACATCAAACACATCTGTCTATCTATCCATCAAAACATTTAAACACATGTACATCTAAGTTACATCACATCCATCTATCAAAGTTATATCCATATATCAATCTATCTAATCACATCTATTTCTATCATCTATCAGTCTATATCTATCCAACCACATCTATTTTATCCTCTATCAAGTCTATATCTATATCCATCTATCCATGTATATCAAAATTAAAAGCATGAGTACAATCATATAACAAATAACATGATGAATCTATATATACATGGGTGTCTGTACAAAAATGGGTGGCTTTCAATCAAGCCATCTATACAATGCCTTCCAATCGAGGCTACATCACTATACAGATACAAAATCTATCAATCTCTATATAGTAAAGTCCGACGCATGGAGGACACTATCTCCTCCACCCTCCTCTGCACCTGGCTGTCTCTCCTGGCCGCCGCCTATCGAGCTCGATGCACCTGCTGCTGGAGGTCTCGGCCCACCTCGATCTCTCCCAGTACTCCCTCCACCTGAGGCTCCGCTCGCTGTAGCCGTCGCTGCTCTCCTCCTCGCCCCGTACCGAGGCACATCTGGGGCATGCTGCGCTAGGGCATCCTCATAGTATCTCACCTCAGCGAGGAGAGACTGGTATGTGCTCAGGCTCACAGTACCCGGTGCTCGTAACGATGCTGCTGGTGCTGCTGGGGCTGCTGGCGCTGCTGGTGGTGCCCCTCCTAGGGTCGTGCCCTGTGTACCGGACTCTGACGTGGCACCGGTCTCTCCATATTTGGCCCTGAGGGCCTCCCTATGCCGAAGGTAGCGATCCCTCTGCTGGATCGCTATGTCTCGCTCCTGGCGAGCGGTGTCTCTCTCCACAATCAGGGCATCCCTCTCCTCTGTCAAAGCCCTGATCTCCTCCAGAGCTACCTGATGTGTCTGTGTAAGGGTGGCATGCTCTACCTCCAGTCTGTCCAGCATAGCAGCTATGTCCTCCTCGTCAGCATCTATAGATGGCGGGAGATGTCGTGGAAGCTCTGTGTCGTACCATGCTGCGTAGCCCTCATCCACCCCCGCGTCATCATCACTGTCTGCGGAGGGTGGGGCCTCTCTCAATGGGTCTGCCGGGATCAAAACCGGCAAATCCGTCTCCCTGCTATCCCGCCTATATGGCGTGTAGGTGGTCGGCACTGTCTGTACTAGGCCGAACTGTCTCAGTATCCGCATGAACGGGACTCGCTCCCACATATCCGGCCTACGGCCCCGACCACCCGGCTCCGTCTCAGTGCTACCAAGTGGGCATCCTGACCAGCCCATGTCGGAAATGCCCGATACGGCCTCCAGATAACCTCGATCCGTGTCGCGTCCCCAAACGCCTCGAGTACCACTCGCCGATCTACCTCAGATCCCCGCGCCATGTCAGCCCGCCATCTCCGAAATCCATAATCAATGCCTCCCACTGCTGCTGGCATCCAAGGAAGCCCGGATGGCCTGATCACCGCTATGTGCTCATATGCCCAGCAATGGAGCACAAAACTGACATCAATCCCTGTCCTCCGGCCAGTGGTGTACATCCATAGCTCATGATATATCTGAGCTATCAGGGCATCGGCGAAGGCAAAACTGTCTCTCGCATCACAGATGTCGCAAACACGCCTAACAAAGAATAAAGGGAATCTCCCACCTCCTGAATCTGGCAGAGCAAAGTAGGATATAGCCATCTGAATCAGCACTATCCGTCTGCTCCGAGGGCTATCCTGCCTGTACTGTGAGGCTATCCTCACTGCCCCGGACACTATCTCCGAGTCATCTGCCCTATCTCTGTATAACCGACCTAGGGCCCTCTGCTGCTGCTCCCGGGGTGTGATCTCAATCGGGTCCCCAGCGATCGGCAATCTCAGGATCCTGAATATATCCTCATGGGTGATAGTCATCTCACCCGTCCTGAACCAAAAAGTGCACGTGTGGCTGTCCCACCGTCGCACTAATGCCCGCATGAGCTCCACATCTCGTGGCACTCGTCTATAATACCGGAAACCCCCGAGCCCGGCTAGCTCTAAATGCTGCCAGTCTGCATCTGTCACATCAGGGAGAATAGTCTCCAATAACTCAGGAATGGCATCCCTCATATGAAGAGCCTCTCGTGCCTGCATCCACGACATCAAAAACATAATTAGTCTCTTATTTCCCCAAATCACATCCTCCAAAACAATAACAATAACAAAAAAAAAAAAATGAACATATATCAATCGGCGTCGATTTGGTAAAAGCGACGTCGTTCATTTAAGTCGGCGCCGATTAATACCAATCGACGCCGATCTAACATCAATCGACGCCGATTACAACAATCGGCGCCGACTGCCTGTCCGGACATACACCGGACCCTGGCCTCCCATGCAAAGAAAATCAAACAAAAAAAAAAAAAAAAAAAAAAATCCATTAAGAACAATGGGTTCAAGAATGACCACTTACCCCAGGTCGTGTCCTCCTGCGCTTCTGACCGCTCCCAGAGGCTTCCATGATGCTCAAATCAAAAATCTGGCTTTCTCTGAATCAATCGTCACGTTGAAAATAAATCGTTTACGTTTTCCGTTCGCATATTTATATGTGCCTGGATTGGTCGGCGCCGATTTTGTGGGTCGACGCCGTTTGTTTTAGTCGTCGCCGATTAATGTGGTCGCCGCCGATTTTCCATATCTTTTTGCCATAGTGTTGATGCTTGGCTTACTTATCTATCTGATCATTGTTGTGTGCTGAATTTTGCCTTTTGGCACATTTTTTTTAGATATCCTTGTCTATTTCGGGTTTGTTCCCTTTGCGTGGGACACTCGTACTTTTTGGCAGCTTAGAGTTAAACGGGTCTGTAGGCACTAACGTCGTCTGCTTTCCAGACCGTCTAGTTGTCCCTACCAATGTGTCTCTCTTTAGATGCTGACCATTTTGCAGTTCTCCTTACACTCATGGGTCTGTAGGCACTAACGTCGTCTCATGAGAAGACCGGCTAGTTTGACCTACCAATGTGAGTTCCTTAGGTTGCTGCCTTTTATTTATGTGTATGCGTCATCAATGATCAGATCTACTCCAGACATCCGACTGGGGCATCCTGCATTTTTCATCTACCTTTTTCAAACTTGGGATCGTCTGTTCTATCATCCATCCCATCCCAAGTTTGAGGGGGATCACATCATCACAAATTCTTCCCTTCTTCCATCCCTTTGTTTTTGTCTCATAACCTTGCTTATCGCAAGTTACTTGACAAAAAGGGGCAAAATGTAGACACTTAAAATTGGTTACTCAATTTAGTGTCCCTCTCATCCATTTACTTGCTTAGGTAACCTGGGGCACGTTTTACGTCACCAACTATCCCCTTGGGATATTATCCAATTTGTGATTTAATCACTTACTCTAAATTTAATTCACCCCATCATATCTTACCCATGAGTGATTAAATATTAAATATTTAATTACGCTTCTTCCCATGCATCTTAATCACTTATCTACCCCAAATTTATCCTATCTATGTATCACATCTATTTTTCCTCTTCCCTAAGCGGGATATTTCCCGTATTCGGGGTAATTCTCATCTTTCTTGAAATCGCTCATTTTGGCCATCTCGGGAGTCTATTCCGCGATCGGCGCCGACCCATATGGTCGGCGCCGATTTTCTAGGAGCGGCGCCGATTATAAAAGCAAGTCCAGAACTCAGTTCTAGGGACCGAAAAAGAGACCACGAACGAGCGAAAAAGCGAACAGATGAAAAAAGGAAGCACTTACGCACGAACAGAGAGCGAGAGAGATACAGGTTGTGAGAAAGAGAGATCTTCTTAGCATCAATTGTATCAAATTAGGGCAGATCCTGTCCGAATCAATCCCTGAGAGGAGCACCGTTACTCTGTCCCTGTCACATCA
The DNA here is from genome assembly GCA_018340775.1 of Taxus wallichiana var. yunnanensis. NCBI lineage: Eukaryota > Viridiplantae > Streptophyta > Pinopsida > Cupressales > Taxaceae > Taxus > Taxus wallichiana. The sequence continues at coordinate 727,595,172 of CM031238.1, forward strand.
GCATCACACACCACCATCTATCATCTGGTGACTCTGTTCCAGTGTCTCGCCAACTTCGGCACATCCAGCAGACCACATTCACCTTCCAATTCCCGAATCTTATCGCACAGTCCCTGATTGATCGATCTGCCTTTAGTCGACGCCGATCTCACCCAGTCGACGCCGATTCGTCTCGATCGACGCCGACCACATCAATCGACGCCGATTCTACCCCGACGCGCGATTTCCCGTAGACAGTAAAAGGACACAGTAACACAAATCCAAAGCATTATTTCATAGTTCCTTGTTTTCTCGTATTTTCTGTCATTGCTTTAGATTCTCGTCTTATTACCGCAATCGTAAAATCTAGCTTTTCACTTACATCTCTTATCATGTATGCTTCTTTTCTTAATTGAAAACGTGGACTGACATCCGCCGAGGAAGCTTATCGCTTCCCGGACCCACTTCTCGGCAGTCCACCTAAATATCTTTTAACGTGGTCTTTTTCTCGCAAGCATTGGTGTTTTGCAGGTTACTCGGATCTATTGTGTGAATTGCTCGTGTGCACCCGCCTTATCTACATCGGCTTCCTCATCCGTCTACATCTTCATCAGGTATCAATTTCATTGGAGTTTTTCAGGGTTTTTGTGTTTAGTTTGGTGCATTAACTTGGACAGGTAACAAGCGCGAAATCCTTGATCTACGATACCATGAAAGAGGGTTCAAAATCAGAAACGTGAGGATCACGAGGAACGACATGCACATAAATGGACATGTGAATGGTAGCGCAAAGATATTTCGGGAGGAGCGAGCATCAACCGAATGTGCATGTAAGGATTCAAAACACGGGTAGAACCTCGTTATAATCTACAAATTCTCTCTTTATCTCATAGATCAAAATGGGGTGTACATATAGGAGGTGTTGAGTAAACCCTTGTATTGCAATCATGACAACTCAAGTGGAGAGGGGGAGTTACATTCCCATTAGAAGTGTAACTCATGATGACGCATATGACGTCTTGGCACACTAACGCATAAGAGAATCTCATAATGACCCCTAAATGACACGTGAACCTACGATCTCACCTAATGATGTGGAAAATGACTCACGCCAATAGTTTTTCAGTGTTCAATCAGTTGGTTTTGACAACTCATACATATTTGTAACAAAGACATTCCGCCCATTAAGCAATATGGGAGGGTATGGTGTTCATCCCGCTTCTTTGGGTTTTGTGTCCTTCCCTTGTTACCTTGGCTTTTCTTGCATCATGGCACTCATATTACTTTGGATCTTGTGTCCTTGCCTTATTTCCTTGGTTATTGTTCTTGGATCGTGGAACACCTATTTGTAGCAGTTGATCAAATTATGTTTGGTGTTTTTTTACACTTTCGACATCACTCCATTGACAGTCTCCTTGTATGGAGCTATTATGGTGAAGCCCAATGTCATTTGTTTTTGAGTTTTGTGATCAAGTAGTGGATTCAAACCATAGTTCACACCAAACTTCTTCAACGTTGTACACATTTTTTGAACCAATCTTCTTGGGATGCCTTGCAGCGGGTTTTTCCTCTCTCTACTTTGTTATTACTGGTTTTGGGTACCTTGTGGGGTCCCTTTTTCCCAATTATTGTACATGATTACCTCATTGGGCCTAGTTATTGGGACTCATACTGTGGTTATGTTGCTTTATTTTGGGCCCCTAGCTTCACTTGAGGGGGGGTGTTAGAGTAGGTATTTACCTTAGCTGATGTTCACCTAGGTACTTTATTTACCTTTATTGTATTTATCCTCACCCACTTATGTGTGTGGATATTTCTTTTATCTTATTTAGATATTAGGAAGATATTATCTATTGTTAGGTATAGTTCTTTCCTTGATCTATGGTATTGACTAGATCTTTGATGACTGGTTCTTAGATTGTTATTCCTTGTCTATATAAGCAAGGCCCATTCTCATTATATTTTATTGAGTTCCATAATAATATATGATATTTTTCCCATTTGTTTACAAAGGTTTTATTAAATTTATTCTAGAAAATTGATTTTATCTTATTGATCGTGGTGTTTGAGTAGCATCTCGAGTTCTTGGCTTGGTACAATCTAGTTATCGTTCCTTTTATTAAAATGCTAAGATGATCTTGTGATGAATATGGAATACTTTATTGTTTGCCTAAATCATAGCCATAAATTTTATTGAAGAGGAGAAACCTTAAAAAGGGGGTTTGCATATTTGGTTAGGCTGGTTGTAACCACCCCACTATAATTGAGTTTTACATAAGTATTAATATTAAAGTGACTAGGTATCTCCAAAAATTGTTGTAAACAACCTTAAGACATACACTCGCATGTACACATAATACTATTAATCAATGAACACTTATAATAAAGACATTACATAGATTTAGATCATAGGTAGTATGACTAACTCTTTAAATTAAAATCTCTAGAATAATTTCACTATTAAAACAATAAATATCTTCCATAGTGACACCTCAAACACTCAGTCTTCATGATCTTATATATATATTAGGCAGATGTTATGGTTTTGGTATGGAGAGTAGTTAACTTATAGAACAAGTCTGTTTATACTACTATTAGTTAAAGTCAAGCGCTTCAATGACTTGATTGATACTATTCTCTATAAATAGCATGTGGATAAACGTGCATTAGTTAATGCATTATCCACATATTATATTATGATGAACATTACAAGTGCATCTTAAAATCATATGATAGTATATGGATAATTAGATACATTAACATCCCCCTTAAGATGTACTTCAATGAAGGGAAGAAGAAAGGATTCCTTCAACTATTCCCCCTTAAAGACAGCTTCCTTTTCTCCCAAATTTTTCTTGAGTTGAATAAATTAGGCCTCAAGTAAAGGCTTTGTGAATATGTTTGCAACCGGATCGTGTATTCGGTAAAAATAATGTCAACAACCTTGTCATGTATTAGCTACCAAATATAATACATATGAATCTCAATGTGCCTTGTGCATTGTTGCTCCATCAGGCTACAAGATATGTGGATAATAATTCGATCATCATACCAAAGGATTTTGGGTTGGGAATATAGAAATATGAACTCAAAAAACATGCATCAAATCCATACTAACTCATGTTTGACAGAGACAACTCAATTATTCTTTTCTTTCATAATATATAAAACAATAATAATATGTTTTTTTCAAAACCAAGTCATGGTACTTGCCCCAAGATGATAGATGTATCATGTGATTGACTTGTAATGATTTAAATATCCTATCCAATCACTATCTAAGTATCCAAAATTGATGTTTTCCCACTAAAAGGAGAAAGATTCTTTGTTATTTTCCCTAGAGGTATGACCATAAACCGAGGCTTTGAATCCTAACTTGTACTCAATACCATAATTATTAGTAGTGTAAAGATACCGTAGAATGATTCTAGCAGCTCTTCGATGGCTTTCATGTAGGTCATGATTGTCTTGTGATACAATATTTTTAATAAAGAGAGATTAGGATGTGTATGAATCAAGTACGCAATTACACTTCCCACCAACTGGATGTAAAGTGTACCATCAACTCAAGGAGAAGAAAAATTGGAAAAATATTGAACCCAAATTGAAAAGGAGTCATTTTCAACTTGTAATATTCCATGTTGAAGTGTTTTAGAATGCCTTGAACATATTTGGATTGATGGATGAAATTCCTTTTCTCAAATTGTGAAATTTGAAGAAAAACCTAAAAAAATGTAATAAAACCATTCCTGTAATCTCAAAAGACTTCATTACTTATGGTTTAAAAACATGAACCTACATTTTAAAAGCTCCTATTATTATTAAGTTGTTAGCGTAGAGAACCGAATCAAAATTTTCCCATCTACTTTCTTAGTGTAGATTGTAGGGTTAGAGGGAATCTATATAAAACTAGAATCAATTAAAAATATATTTTTATTTTAATACTAAGCTTTAGTATCATATTTCAATCCATTTAAGTAATTTCTCAATCTACACACATAGTTGGAATTCTCACTTCTAACTAACCATAGAGGTGAGACCATGTAGATTTTTGTCTCCAATTCTCCATATAAGAAGGCATTTTTGATATCCATCTAAAGGACTTATCATCACCGTGCTCCAACTAAGGAGAGTATTTTGTGGATGGAATTCATCTTGTGTACTTGAGTAAGGGATTTTGGTATTCGACACCTTTTACTTGTGAAAACCATTTTTACAATATGAGCTTTATACTTTTTTTGATGTACGAGCATCAACCTTGTATATAAGAAAGTTTTGGTTTGTAATGAGTTTTGGGTTGTAGTAGGTCTTAGGAGTCTTATTAGGTGTTTTTGAACCCTTCTTAACCTTCTTAGGTCCCTTTATGGGTGTTAAGTGATTGTTTAAGAGTTTCCCTCCAAAAGTACAACATTTGAATATTTGAATTTGTAAACTAGGATCTAAAAGGTGTAATGTTCTATGTGAAGTTGTAAAAGGTGGTAAAGGTCATAAAATACCATATTTGATGTATCTAGGGTATTACCACCCTTTAAACATGAGTGGCCATGTTGTGGTTAGTCTCCACCATGGTTAGATTTGGAAAAGTAGTTATTCCACTCACCTTTTAGGTCTTAAAATGGAGATATTTAAAGGAATGAAGGAGGAGAAAGAGTAAGAAAGAGGCATTAGAGGTTAAAGAATAGATTTAAAGACCCTCAAGGAGGAAAGAACCTATATGGTTAAACATGAAGAACTTGTAGAAAAACATGGTTTTGTGTAGAAGGAAGGAATTCTTTTGTAAATAACAAATAAAGAATGGATTTTCATGATATCTCTTAGTATATTTATGTTTAATTATGTTGAAATGGAATGTTCTTGTGGATTTCATTCTTTGAATAATTATAAATGTCGGTAATGATGTATTAGTTGTATATTTGTTATGAATGGTTTAATATCATAATGAATAAATTGTGCTTTGGTAAGGATTTATAGTTATTGCATTGGGTAAGTGAATGAACAAGTATTTAAAGTGTGTGGAAAGGATTTCAAGTGTAAGAGTTAACCCTCTCAAATATTGAGTGATGATAAAGAGTGTATTTTCTCAAGTGAAGGCCAATTAGGTATGTTTCTTGAGGTATTATTAAGAGTGTTTGATGAAATAACAAAATAAATGATTATTTAAATATAAAGGGGAGTCACCGCATACTTGAACTAGAAAAATGCATTTCAATAGTTAAGGGTGATAATAAGTTGAATTTGAATGGATACTTGATAAATTGTGTGTGTGTGTGTAAAAATAAGGTTTCCTAAGCTAAATGAATGCAAACCTTAGTGTTGTGAATGATTTTTTAGAGTTTCGGGCGTAAGATATGAAGAAGAAACATTGTGGAGATCAAGATAGAGCTTAAGAAGTTAGATTTCTAGTTTTTGAATCATTTTTTTGTGCAAGTTATGACAAAAACACTATCTAAAGTTTTAAGAAACCCTAGGTTAGGGAAAAACTACAAAACTATTGTAACTTAAGATTCCATAGTCAAAATTTGATGAAAATTTCTAGATACCTTATGTGCATGGTTTTTAAAATTATTTTCTTAGTTTGATTCATTATGATATTGTATGGCCCAATATTTATTTGATAGTTTCATTTGGTGTGAAATAGAGACCTAATTGAGAGGAAATTTTTCATTTCGTGTTGTTTTGATAAAGAAAACCCTTGCATGTTTGATTGGTGAGTTGAGAGAGATTATTGGTGTGAGAAAAATGTAATTTTTCTTTAAGAAACACATTCAAGTGAGAAGTTATCAATCAATTACATGTTTCACAGGCTAGTAGACTCAGTATAGGCATAGTTAAGGAAGAAAGAGACTAAACTACTATTTTCTTGTGTTTTTATGTTGATAAAGGTTTGGAAACATGAGATAAGTCAGAAGAAGGAATTATGAGGGTATTTGAAACCCTTGGAGTGATTCCTTAAACCTAAGGTGTGTTTGGTGTTTCAAAAACAAGAAATTTCTAACAATCCTAGAATTGATTGAAATCTTGTGTTTAAAGCATGGAATGACCTTCTTGATAGGATCAGTAATAATGAATCTTAACGGGAGATTAGAAAAGGAAATAAAGAGGATTATTGAAGAAATATATTGACTAATATAAGATAGTGAGTTCTTGGATCCTCTTTTGAGGGAAGATAACAAGTTGAAACCGACTAAGACAGCCTCTGATCTAGGCGGGTGTTTTCCTTTTCAGTATCTAATAAGGTACAATCTAGTATTCATGATCCTCTAAATTATATAAGGGAATTGTGAAGTTAGTAATAAGACAAGATACTAAGAATAAGAAGATGATCATAAGGTTTTTTAGGAGAAACAAGGCGGAGAAGATATAATACAATCAAGTTACATTCTTGAGGTCCACATCACTACAAGATTTGGTAGTAGGGTGTATGAGAATTGGACATTTTGTAGATAACATTCAAAGAGTAAGAAATAATAACCACACTTAGAGAATTGAGTAAAAACTAAGATGAGATTGAGAATACAAAGAGGAGAATAGAAGAACCTATGAGGATATTCAAGTAGGACATTTTCCAAGAAGCACAATGAGTGAACATAGAAGTATGGAAGTGTGAGAATATTGAGGGTGCATGTGAGAAAAAACTAGGTTCTTGAGTATAGGGACATTGAAGTACACTGAGAATAAGTAAAAGATAATGTTCTATGCACTAAGTAGAGGATCTATTCTTGAGAAGTGCTAATAGCCTATAATGAAACCGCAAGTTGTCTAATATGAGTTGTGAGTTGTATTGACGGGTTTGAGAGCAAGAATAGGTGAACTATAACTAAATATAGTTGGAAACACAAACTAAATATGATGATGGACTCATTGATCCTTGAAAAATCTAAGCACATTTGAAGGTAAATTTAGCTTTGATAGTCTCACATTGTGTTGTAAACAATTTGTACATGGGTAAATGGTGACATCATGTCCACCTCTGCATCAATTGGTATCAAAGAAGATTGATCTTGATATTTGAATGTTGTTTACTCTAACCATGAGTTTTATGAGTGTATGAATGGAGTTTTGATAGGTTGAAATAAGGTATAAGAAAAGAGATAAGAAAGAGAAGGTGAAAATTTGTTAGAAATCCCTTAAACAAATAAGAAGAAGTGAAAGAAAGTGAAGCAAGGAAGAATGTCAAAAGACTAGGTGTAGAAAAGAACCTAAGTGAGACATAAGGTAAAGTTAAAAATACTTGCTAGAGAGAAATAAAGAGAGAAAATGAAGAAAATACAAGAAAGCATATGCATTTTTTAGAACAAGAACATGAAGAAGAAGATAGAAGAGAGAGATGAACTACAAAGCAAGAAAGAATACACAATTGGAAGAATAAATAAATCAAAAGAACTATACAATTGGAAGAAGAATAAAAATATGATCATTTAAGCTACTGATTTAACAAAAATAGAATTTATGCTAAACCCTTATACTTTGTAATGTAATAGCTGATAAATAAAGCAATGAAGCACAGATCGACCTAAGAAAATAAGCAGATGGAAACTCAAAACCATAAGTGAAGGAGAAGAGATAAAAGACTTGGTGAGAAATAGCTAGATGTAAACTCAAAACCATAGGTGGCTCTTCGAGACACACTTGCATAGCGAGTAATAGCTAGATGTAAAATATGTAAATAGATGTGTGCATGGAAAAATGAACTTCCCCTTTTATGAATTGTATGCATATTAATGCAATCCCTTGTCCCTTGAATGATAAATAGATGGGTGTTTTGATGCTCTTGTAATGCATTTGGATGTAACCTTAGGTGATGGTAGTAGATGATTAGTGTTTGGTCCTTTATTATGGTCACATAACTTTGTATTTATATGATTCACTTTTTTGAATTTTGTAATTAACCACTAAAAGGTATACCCATAAGAAAACAAGATTCCCAACAACTATAATAGGAAAAAATAGGTGAGTAATATACGAAGAGGTCCTGGGGCACCCTAGAGGATGGGGGTGCCTGGGCACTAGCGTCCTAGTTGGGCACTTGTGTCTAGACTCGGAAGAGCTAAATTATTGAAATTTAGGCTAGGTAGTAGGCTATGTAAGACCAAGAAGGAAACTAGAAATAAAGAAAAGAGGCCAAAGAAAGTGGTCAATTAGTACTTTTATCACTTATGAATCATATGAATAGTGGTATGTGATCATGACCTAGACATGTACCCAAAGTGTGTGATTTAGTGTCTACATTTACCCCACTTTATGTTGTTGAGTGAATACTCAATAACATAAATTAGATAAGAGATGTGCACTTGATAACCATGTAGATCGATGGTGAAAGCATGCCAATGAGACAAGAAAAAGTGAGTGATAAACATGAAGCGTGAAAGCTAGAGAAGAGGAAGTGTGATGCACGAGCATCACTAAAAGAATCCTCTAAATGATAAATTCATCTTTCTAGCATGGCAATGAGTCAAGGTAGGAGGTTAAAGTGTCTTGAAGCTATTCATATGTCTATAGGAGTCCTTATAAGGTGATAAGGTAGTCTATAATTTGAATTCATCCTTCTTGTTTTTCCCTCATAAAAGGAGATTTGAAATTAGTAATATTTGTAAAAGAGGGAAAAAGACTTGTTAAGGTTTTTAAAGGTGAAGAATGAAATGTTAGAGCAAGTGAGGGGTCTACCCATGGAATTAGTGAATCTTAGGGTGAGGGAGTCATGAAAATAATGTAATAAAGCTATTATAGCTAAGAATGAGCAAATGAGTCAAGAGAAAGTTAGTTAGGTTTGGAAAATCATGAAGGGAATGAGATAAAAGAGAGAATTCAAATATAATAGAGATTTTTGCCAAGTGAGAGGGGAAGAGAGATATACTTCGTGGAGAAATGAGTTTTGTAAAGTATGTATGAAGATTTGTGCCTCTCAATATTGTTATCACAATTGAAAATGGATGCATATCTCTGATTTAGTATGTGTGTGATTTGTACTACTGAGTTTATGGTAAGAATATATGATTTTATAACTCATTTTATATGGTGGATCAAATGATATAATCATCAATGTGACTTACATGTGTTTTCTAGAATGATTTAGGGTATAATACTCTGTTTTAAGGCTCATGATTACCATGATTAAGGTAAAACAATACTTTGGAAACTTGTTGTGTGGAATATGAGACTAATTTATTACACCTTCATTGTATTTACATGTTTATTGTGTTTTTACTAATCATCCCTAAGAGAAAGTAGATAGAGTATGTTATGATCAAGACTAATGTGACAGAGAGACACATATTTCTATAGATACTGGAATTTTGGAATTTGAACCTTGAAGCTAAGTTCTTGTATGAATTAACTCAAGGAAGAGATCCAGACGGAGTTTACTTACTTAAGGTGGATGATATTTACTAATTCCAAGGCATAAGTTGTTATTTCCATTTGAATATTGAACTATGTGGTCTCGGATCAATATACATGCAAGCTTTGAGGAGAAATGAAAATGAAATCCTAAGCATATTGTTGGTAAAATAATAGTGTTGGATTGATTTTACATTGTTTGAAAGGATAGACATAGACCCCTGTAAAGTATGTAAGCATTGGAAGCAAGATTCATTGAGCCTTACATGAATTTAAGGGTTAAGAATTCCAAACCCTAATTACTACGAGGTTGATACACATAAATTTGCTTAGATTTTGATATTAGTGTGTGGATGTCTTCTAATAGTAAGGTTAATTTAAATCTAAGGTTGATATAGGTTTGAAGTCTAAATTTTAAGTTTCAAAAATAAGTAAAAGGAAAGCTTCTTTTTGATAAGTACCATAACCCGAATACTAGTTATTTGTGGACTGTGACGGGAAAGTGCAACTGAAATTAACAATGAATTCCATTAGATAATGTCCAATGGTAAGATTATTTTTAAGTAGTGATTATCACCAAGCTAGATTTAAAATTTGGATTCTTGAACCACTCATCACAAAACGTTGTTATAAAAATCAAGTCCTCGGGTTTTTTATACGGTGCACATTCTGCGATCTTCCTAGGGAAAGAGAATATGAGCATCAAATCAAGATATTTTAACTTGAAATTTTGAAGAAAATATAAAGGGGATGTTCTTCACCATAAATTGAAGGAATTTTAATGTTTCACCGATGGAAATGAGATCATTCTTTGATAATCTAGGAGGAGGTAATAGAACCGCTTAGAAACCTAATTTGAGAAGTGCATTAACAAAGGAAGTACCCTCTATTTTTAGAAATCAAACTTGAACTTCATAGACTCCAATAGGTCATAATGGGTGGTTGAAAAATCATGTTGTGTGCCTTGAATCCTCAAGAAAGTATAAATAAGCTAATAAACATAGTGGAACAATGCTAGTAGGCTTTTGAAAGACAAGAGAGTAAAAGTGAGGTTGAGAGAGAAAATAAAAGAGTTAGGATTCCAAATTTTTTATGAACCTTTGGTTTTCTAAAGAGATGATAGTGAAGCCTAAATTTGGTTAGGGGCGCCTATAAATCACTCCAACCATAGTTTGAGCAAGATACTTGTCTTAAGGGGGATTTAGGAGGTTGATTGTTCTTGTGTGTAAAATTTGGTACCTTTAACTTCCTAGAGTTCCTTTTATGATTAGTCTAAACATGTTTAAAATGTGAGCAAGGTGTAAGAGAGGAGGTGTTACAAAAATATTGAAGAGAAAATAAATTGCATGTTTTGGACTAGTGGATAGTCTAGAAGAGCCCATGGCATATTGGGAAAGTTAGAGAAGTTAATTATTTCTTTGATGATTGAAGCATTTTAAGAGTTTATTAATATTGAATGCATGGTGCGGGAAAAAAATAGGGTGATTGGAGAGCCAGAGAAGTGATGTTTGTCAATTTTTCTAGTTTTAGCCTTTATAGGTTTCATGAAGGATCCTCGGGAGCAAAGAAAGGTTCACAATAGTTGTCTTTCATCTTCTTGGTTGAGTGTATGGTTGATTGTTTATCATAAGCTCTACATCATTTGGTATCAGAGAGAATGGTCTTTTGTTGTAATATATTGTGTTAATTTTGAATTACATAAGTTACATGGTTAGAGAATATAATCGTGTAGAAGAAAGAGGTGAGAAAATGATTGTTTAAGGTGGTTGTAAAATATTTTTTTGTACTGATATTTGTCTCAAAGATATGCAATTGTAGGTGACTGGGACATGGTGAAGAATATTTCTTGTTGTGATCCTTGAAGATTGAATCCTTATTGATTTTTTAATACAAGAGTACTACTTTGAACCTTGATGATTAAAATTTTATTGATATTTTGAATACTTTGATGATTGAATTTTTCTAGAATATTGTTGATTAATCAATTTTCATGGAGTTTTGAGACATATATGTACCTAATAGTTGGGGAAGTGTTGGATGGTTGATGATTGAGAAGCTAAGAAATAAAGTTGTCTAAAAGACTAGGGTGCAAAAGACCTAGGTGAAGACCTAAAGAAACCAATAAACCAAGGTGAAAGAGACTTGGGTGAAGGTCATATGGTGAGAATTTGACAATAGATATAGGTAGAAAATTCAAAGGATTGAAAGAAGTAAGAAACCATGACAAAGAGAAGAGAAGCACAAAAATTAAAGTGTTGTGCTTAGAAAAGGAATAAAATGAAGTAAATGACAGGTTTGAGAAGTTAGAGACAATGATTAAAATCATGATGGAAATAAAAGATCAAATATTTGAGTGGAGAATGAAGAATAAGGTGAAGTGTCCTGTTAGGCTACTTATGAAGAAGCATCAGAGGTTAAGGATAATGACTTTAGCGAGAGAAATAGTGAAATAAACTCATGGAAGAGTGAAGGAAGAAGTGAAGGAAGAAGTGAAGATATGTGAAGAAGAGAATGAGAAAAGAGAAAGCAAGGAAGTGAAGATGAAGAAAGGTCTCATGTCAGCCTTATGGGCTCTATTTTTATTATCTAACTATATGTTTGAATGGGTATTTTCAGGTATGAAGATAACAGTGGTGAAAATGAAGGAAAAGACTTCAAAGTGGATGGATATAAGGCCAAATGAAGCACATTTGGAAGAAGATGAAGCTGAGATAATGCAAGTACAACTAGTACAAGGAAAAGAAGAAAAAATGGAAGGTGTTAAACCTGATTATGAAGACTATGAAGACCAAATTCCATTCTATGAGGCATGGGAAAGCTATTTGAAAGAAAATGAAAGTGCTAGTGAGCAAGAAATGAATGCTAACAATGAAATATGGAAGACATATCAGATTTTTCAGGTTGGAAAAGAAGATGAAAGAGGTATGAAAGACACTTCTAGTGAAGCCAAGAGGAAGAAATAATGCACTAAAAGAAAACACCAAGTTTCTCATTCAAGGGAGATCATACATCATGACTATATTATACCTATATGGCTTAAAAACAATGCAAAAACAATGAAGTCTAATGAGAATGCAAGTAAGGAGTGGTTTTACAAAAGTTTCAAGTCAAATCTACAAGAAAAGGAAAAAGATAGAGTTGATATGGAACAAAGTTCAAGCTACAAATTGAAGCAAACAACCGATATGAAGACTAGAACTCAACCCAAGCATATGGGAAGAAATAAAGGGATAGCCAAGACTAAGAATAAAGTGAATGCATTAAAAGAAATCATGAAGAATGAGGTGAACACTAGTTCAAGAGAATAGGATGGGTTGGAAAAATTAGTCCAAGCATGGCATCCAAGAATTTTGTAAGGGTGTGAACAAACCCATCAAGAAAATCAAGACAAACTTCAAGGTATGAAATTGGTTTGTGAAAGGTTTTATGATATACTTGATTATGGTAACTTGAAATCAATGAATGAACCAAGGAAAAGAAATGCAAAGCCTTCAAATAAGTAAATAAAGAAACTATATGGGAAGTTGGTGAATGCTCCCACAAAAAGGAAGAACAAACATGTAGGGAAAATTAAGATTGTGTCAAAGAGGATAAATATGGCATCCCCAAGTTTGATGAGGCCATGGATGAAGAAGATACTCTCATGTTGAGAGAGGAAATATGCATGATTGAAGAGCTCCTTAACTATCCAAAAGGTATACAAACCAAGAATGAAGACAAGGTAATTATATTTGATGATTTGTTGTTTGATAATGAAATTTGTGTGAATGAATTTTTAGAAATTATACCAAGGTACTATACTAGTACATTTGAAAATCTTGGAACAAGAAAAAATGAGTGAATGTCTATGAATGATGAGTTTAGGAAGCATGATAATCAATTTTGCATAAGTAAGATAGATGAGCTATTTCCAAATTTGGCTAGTGAGAGGGAAAATGAAGAGGGAAGGAAAGTTATAGCTGAGAGAAATCTTGTTTATTTGTAAAGAAGAATAAATATGAATAAAGTACATATTTAAAGTATCTTGAGGTGATGAAGAATGATAGAGAGCAAGTAAAAAGTCAAGAAAGTGCATACTTTAACAAAGAACATGATATTTAAATGAAGAAGATGCACTATAAATGGATGAAAGAGGTGATAGAGGATGAAGAACAATATATATTTGTTATTGTTATGATTGTGTGTGTAGGTATGATGGATGACAACATGAAGAAGAACAAGATAGAAATGGAATCCAAGGAAAAGAAAATCAATTTCAAGGAAAATGGAAGCATAGAGAATACAATGTGGGACCCGTGGTCAAGAAAAAATAAGTGCAGTGAAAATAAGGAATCAAAGTCAAAAACAAGTAATAAAAGGTGCAAATATAGCTAAGGACATAGCCATTCAAACCAAGATGTACATGAAATCTTCTTTGCCCCCTGGGAGTACAATGCAGGAGCATCACTAAAAGAAGCCTCTAAATGATAAATTCACCCTTCTAGTATCATAAGGAGTCAAGGTAGGAGGTTGGAGTGTCTTGAAGTTATTCATAAGTCTATAGGAGTCCTTATAAGGTGATAAGGTAGTCTAGAATTTGAATTCAAACTTGTTGTTTTCCCTCCTAAAAGGAGATTTGAATTAGTAATATTTGTAAAAGAGGGAAAGAGACTTGTTAAGGTTTTTAAAGGTGAAGAATGAAATGTTAGAGAAAGCGAGGGGTCTACCCATTGCATTAGTGAATCCTAGGGTTAGGGAGTCATGAAAATAATGTAATAAAGCTATTATAGCTAAGAATGAGCAAATGAGTCAAGAGAAAGCTAGTTAGGGTTGGAAAATCATGGATGGAATGAGATAAAAAGAGAGAATTTGAATATAATAGAGAGTTTTTGTCAAGTGAGAGGGGAAGAGAGATATACTTCATGGAGAGATGAGTTTTGTAAAGTATGAATGAATATTTTTGCCTCTCAATATTGTTATCATAGTTGAAAATGGACACATATCTCTAATTTAGTATGTGTGTGATTTGTACTACTCGGTTTATGGTAAGCATGTATTATTTTATTACTCATTTTCTATGGTGGATCAAATGATGTAATCATCAATGTGGCTTACATGTGTTGTCTAGGATAATCTAAGGTCTAATACTTTGTTTTGAGGCTCATGATTGTCATGATTAAGGTAAAATTGTGATGTAGCCTATATTTTACCACCAATAACCCAAGGTGCGCTGGCACATCACTTACCCTGAACTGAGCGCTCACCGTAAGCCCGCAAGGGTACCAGTCCCTCTTTAGAGAAGATTTTTCAAGATGTTAGCATGATTGAATGTATATCTCAGATCCATAATAGATGATCAAATATTTGATAGTGCATAAACTAGATCTAGATCTTAACCATATGAAATATTTAACTAAACAATTACTATAATAAGATTTACCATACAAGATCCATGCTCAATTACATCCAACACCAATATCTAGCTAATAAGATCCATTATATTAAATATTGTAAAACACAGAAGCTTCATACATACATAACAATGTCACCATAGTCATGTACGCTAACAAACTCGCAGCATAACACTATAATAATATATGATCCCTAATCCATGTAAATCAATACATATTTATAGGGGTGGGAACTTTCCTTCACCGCCCATGCACCTTCAAAAATAGGATACATGTTAATAATATCCATGCGCCCTTACATGAGAATACAAAAGCATGCAAGCATTAATAATAGATCACCTAATAATACAATTGTAGTATAATCCTATTATTAGCTCCAAAACTCTGCATGGTGCTTGATCTTATGCTAGTCCCAAAATAGCCTTGTGTGGTCTACAAGTCTTCTAAAAAATGTGTTCTTCACTCCACATCCAAAATTATCCCTGATCTATAAAATGGCTAAGTCCTTATTTCAAATTATTATGGGCATGCCCTATTTTTCTATACTTTCATGTGCTCCCAGTGCACCCAGTCTCCGTATGCCCAATCCTTCTGCACTTCTATACTTGAACTATATTTCATCAGCTCAACATTACCCCACACTAATTTCATTGTCATCCCCGGAAATGGGTGACCAATCTTATCTCTCCAAGAATAAATAATAGTGAATGAAAGAATAAATGAATTCCTTACACAAAAATAATGAAGGACTACTCGGTTCCTTACTCCTCTACATGCAAGATTAGCTCTAGATATTCGTTCTTAATCTCTACCTCCAATGCATTCCAATCATTCAACGCTTCACAAGTTTTATTAGGAACATTTGTAACCATGGATTCCAGCTCATCATGAGTCATGTTTTCCTTTTCATTTTGTAATATTCTAACAATGTTAGCCATGCTAGAGACCATTCCTTCCATGAAATCCATCTTCTATGTGATGAGTTTCCCAATTTCTTTCATTTGTTCCTTGTGTGGATCTTGGGCTGTTGCAAGTGCATTGTGCTTTGCTTCTACTAAAGGAAGCCTCTCCATATGCCCAAGCATCTCATTCTTAATTGCTTTGAGGACTTCATTATCTTCTTCAATGGTCCTTATCTTGATAATTGTATCTAGTCTTGCGCACAAATTCAATGCCTTGTCGGCCTTTCTTAACTCATCTTTTAGTGTCTATAATAAAGCCTCATAGCTCATAATTTTCCACATGATAGCAACTTTGGCTCTCATTGCCTCTTCTCAGAGCATCCTTAGGTTCTTCCATAAGCACAGCCCCTCCTCCAAAAGTAATTGAACTATCGTGCATAAATAAAGTAGAGCAGACTTAAATTCTCATTGTAACCTTTTCCTACAAATCTAGCCTATTTTCTATGATTTCATCACCAATTTTCTCTACCATTTTGAGGACTCTCTACACTTCTACCTCATCTTTTTCCTTCTCATCTATAAGGCGCTTGATCTCGTGGCTGCATCGTTCTTATCTTCTAATAGCGCTTGAATATTTTCGGTTTTATCAATATTTCAACACACAACTTTCACAAATAACTTAGTGAGGGTGTTATTCATCTTACATAACCATTGGCTTAACATTCATGTGGTGCAAGTGTTGTGCCTTCTTCATCCTACATGAAACACATGACTCTTCGCAAACATCAAAATTAGGCTCATCCATTTAAGTTTACATGTTTCATGAAATATGTTTTTGTGTGTGCGTTTTTGCCATATCTGCATCCATTAAGTCCCATCCATAGAGGTCCTTGGGTTCCAAAATAATCTTGGTTGGATCATTAACATATCCAACTACTGGTGTCTCATAAGTGGCTTCCTCTTGTTCCTTACCCGAGCACCTACCCTTATGAACATGTACGCCTTTGAATGTCACCACCATTTACCTAACTATGCAATAGGGGGCGTCTAATGGTTTTCCATTATCTTCACCTTCCTCTAAGCTAATGTCTCCACTGTCATGTTCTACTCTTTCACTTACCCTTCATCCGTCTTCACCTCCTCTTCCTAAGGTTCATCTATATCCTCGGTATGAACTAGAGTGTTAGGTGTGTTGTCTTCATATTTTTCCTCCTCTTCCTCCTTCTGAGGAATATACATGCACCTCTTCTTCTTCTCAAGTTCTACCTTCTTAGGAGAAGTACTTGGTGACCTTCTAAGGGGTTGTGAAGGTCTCGCACCCTGATTTCTTGTCCTCCTTAGTACCCTCTTATATTGAGGTTCTTCCAGAGTTTGGTCTAATTCTACCTCCAAAGACACATGTCTCCAATACTTCATCATCTTGTTGCAGTGGAGGGGTTACCTCGCACTCACTCTTCCTTCCAACCGTAGGCTATTTTCTCGCCTCTCGTGATCTTGACCGAACTATCTTGTTGAAGTTCTTCCTCTTCTCCATCTTCTTCCACAAAGGGTGAGATCGGTTCCTCATATGCCAAAGTGTTGTCGACACTAAAATTTTACTCCGTAATTTCTATTTCATTAATGTATGTATTAGGATGTTAAGTATAATTAGTAGTAGCATCCGATAGAAGATAACGGCGCTGCAAGATTTACACCGCCAATAATCTATAGTACGATAATAGTCAAAAGTATAATAGGAATGTTGTGGTAAAAACTAAATATTTTTCGTAAGTGGTCCGGTAATGTTAAAATGTCAAAGTTGGGGTAAGTAGAGAAGTAGGGTCTACATGATTAGGAATTATAAATATTATATTGGTAATAAGGACAAGGAGTGAGGTCATAAATATTTTGTGTATTTTATTTGTAAAAAGTCTAAAAATGTGGAACCGATGTGAAATGATAAGGTTTATCTTATCTTAAAAGATAAGCTTACATGTACATATAAGAGTTAAGGTATGGAATATGATTCGTCAGAGTGGATTTCTTATCCTATCTTAGAGATAAGATGGATAAGCCTGGAAGTTCTATAAATAAAGAGGCCACCCCCATTTAGCATAGAAGGAAGTAGTGAGAAATATTGTATGAGTAAGTGTGTAAAGAAATTCATCATTTGGAAGGTGTGTTAAAGAAGCCATTAAAATGTGTAATTGTGAAGTTTCTCCCATAGTTATTGTTGGAAGGCAAGTGAAGTCATAACACTTGAAGTACCTCATGGGTGAGATTGTAATTATTTCATATTGATATTATAATTTACACGATATTTCAGATTTATCATCATTTCTTCTTATCATAGTCTATGGTATTCTTGTGTTATGTTTGTTGTTGTGTTTCTAGATTACATCCACCAAACTAAAAGTTGTGCATTAGTAAATAATCATAGCACGAGGAGTTCCCGGTGAAGAATTATCATAGTGCCGATTGGTGATGACATTTTGGTTCCGTTGTCGGGACCATTCCTCATTGGTGGATTTTCTAGAGATATATTCCCACTTAGTCAAAAATCATTTGGAGGGTAACCTTGTTTTTACTGTGCATAGTAGTTACCATGGTAAAGTCACTTTTTGTCGTGAATAGTATTTACCGCAAGAAAGTCACTTTTACCGCGAATAGAATTTACCGTAGTAACTTTACTTTTTCTTTTATCAGTGAATAGTGTTTACCACAAGAAAGTCAGCTTTTACCACAAGAAGTCAAGTTTTACCATAGTTTACCATAGTCATTTCTATTTTCTATTATAGTGATTCCAATTATTTGTGCACATAAGTCTTATTGATTGTATTTGTGGGTTGGTATTTCACTCTGGTTACTTTTGGAAATGGGGAAGATTCCTATTTTTTTCAGCCCAATCTAATGAAGATGCTTTCCTCTTTCATTCAAAAGTTTAAACGATCTTACATTTGTAATGGCCTCATAAGAAGGGAATAATGGACTGAATTTTTCCATACCTTTTTGGATGGTTTAGCCCTTAGGTGGTTTGAAACACTAGGTGATAATGTGAAAAACTCATGGGATTTATTAACTCGAAAGTTTTCTTGAAAATTTGGTGAACAATGAAATATGCGAGATCTCATGATCGATATCACAAAGCTATCCCAAGGAGAGAAGGATAAGATAAGGGATTATCATGCTCATGTTCTAGAGCTAAAGAGGAAGCTCGATGCCCGATCCGGAAGGAAGGATTAGCGGATGGGTTAATGAATGGTGTGGATAATCTCCTCTCAGTAAGCACTTCATTCTTGGGATGAAGCCAAAGATCGACAACGAGTGAAGTATGACCGCCTAGCTACTATTGAACAATTAAATGAGATCAAGAAGGAAAGAAGAAAGCATGGAAGAGGAGCCCAAAGAAATTGTTGCTAAAGTAGAGCCTACACCAACACCTTTGGTCTACATTCCACAACCACTCTCAAAGTGAGCAAAAATATTTCTCCTAGTACATCTACCGAGTATGAAGATCTCGCTCAGAAGATGGGCCGCTTAACTATTAATCTTCTTCAAGGAAAAGAATTTAGTTCTCAGGAGGAGATAGAGGTCCAAAAGAAATATTTCTGAAGTCAGATGTTATGGTTGTTATAAAAGGGTCATTATAAGTATAATTGTCCAGATAGAGCTTCTACATTTGGTACAAGAGATAATGATAAAGGAAAAGCACCTGTGAATTCTTTTGATGTAGTAGATAAGAGCATAAATAATGAAGTAGATGTGTTTGTAACAAAAATAAATAAAGAAAAAGATAACCAAGATGGAAATGATCATAAGAAGATGAAAAGAGAAACTAGTAAGAAACATAGGAGAAGAAAGTTGGGTGTGCAGGATTTTCTGATTTCACAGGGACAAGGACCATACTCCATCTTAGAAGATATGTCCAAAAGGCCTGCAAATATTACATATGGTCAACTCTTAGCTATGTCTTCTGAGAAGAGGTGAGAGTTGCAAAGTGGACTCAATACTCGATGAAGGAAGGAGGTTGAGGTCCCTGCTTTGGAGAGGCGGATCCCTATGCTCCACAAGAGCAGGTATTATGTAATGGTATTTCAATTCATGATGTCTTAGTTGATGGAGGTGTTATAGTTAATGTAATGACCGAGTCTGTAATGAATATGTTGGGTTTAAAAATTGATCGCCTCTCAACACTTATGTTAAGGTCATTAAATAAGGGAAAAACTAAACCAGAAGGTGTTGTTTCAAATGTGGCAATATCTGTTATGGGTGTTGTATGTGTGGTAGACTTTCAGGTGATGAAAAATGGTACTGTTGTGTACCCAATGTTGTTGGGAAGACCATGGATAAGGAGAGTTCATGCAAGAAACTACTGGAATGAAGGCTTCATGACACTTGGATCTGATAGAGAGAGGGTGAAGATAAACGTGATCCCTCGCATCATAAGGCAGAACATGTGGATTTAAGTGATGAATCTGATGATTAGACATCCTCTAATTACTCTAGTACTAGTGAAGTGGACACAGAAGATGAAGAAAGTGAGGTTGATGTTTTGGTCATGGATATCCTTCCAGTCACACCGACTCATGAACCCATAAAATTATCTGAAGAATAAATTGATGATTGTCTCCAACAAATAAAGATTGGTGATGCTTTGATGGAGAGTGAGAAGGAATGCTACCTCTAGCTCTTTCAAGGTACATACACCTTTCACTTTTGATTACAAGGAACTCCATCAAGTAAGTTAGGTAGAACATTCTATTGAGCTAGGTAGATGGTGCTAAGCCCATAAAGTAAATGCCATATAGAATGAATCCTAATTTTTCCAAGACTGTAAAAGAAGAAATAGATAAGTTGTTTGATGTAGGATTCATATTTGTTGTGGAGAATTCAGAATGAGTTTCTCCCATTGTGATCTCAATAAAAAATAATGGGAAGCTACGTATTTTTGTTGATTATAGGTAGCTCAATAAGGAAACAAAGAAGGATCATTACCCTCTTCCATTCTCGATCGATCTTGACGAAGTAGCTAGCCAGAGTGCTATAGTTTTGCACGATGGATATAGCGGATACAACCAAGTTTGTATAGCAGAGAAATATCACCAAGACCATGTTCACCACTCCTTGGGAACGCTTGCTTATAGAGTTATGCCTTTTGGGTTGTGTAATGCTCCAGGAACGCTTCCAGTTGTTTGATGAATAGGGTGTTCGAACCCTACATCGGGAACTTCATCTAAGTATTTCGAAAGATTTTTACATCTATGGGAGCAATATGGACCACCCGCACTGTGAGATGGAGACAACATTTCAAAGGTTAGATGAAGCACAAGCCTCACTAAACCCTACAAAGTGTGTCTTTGGATGTTCTAAAGGTGTTTTGTTAGGGTATGTTGTATCCAGAGATGGTATTGGTATTGATCCTGATAAAGTTTCAAAAATCAAAGAGTTACCATTTCCTATGAATTGAAGTAAGTTGAGATCATTTTTAGGCCATGTGGGTTACTATAGAAGGTTCATCAAGAATTTCTCAAAGATTACACAGCCACTAACCCAGTTCTTGAAGAAGAATGTTACTTATGAACAAGGAAATAAGGCGCATGAAGCTTTTAAACAACTCAAGGAAGCCCCCGTATCTTCACATGTTCTAAAGAATCCAGATTGAGCAAGCCATTCATTGTGTACACTAATGCCTCGATGCAAAGACTAGGAAGTACTCGAGCCAAAAGGATGAAAATGGGAATAAACATCCGCTTTACTTTGGGAGCAGATAAATGAGTAAAGGCTTGAGGTAAATTATACCAGTATCTGAAAAGAGGCTCTAGCTATCATTTTTTCTATAAAGAAGTGTAGAAATTACTTGGTAGGGCATAAATTCATAGTTGTAGCAGATCATCGTGCTCTAAATATATTGTAAATAAGCCTAACCCATCGTGGAGGATAAAGAAGATGGATAATTTTGCTACAATAATTTGAATTTGATATTATAGATAGGCCCAGAAAAAAACATGTCAATGCAGATGCACTCTCTCAAGCCTATGATGGTTTAGGTTCATCTTGTGATGATGATGATTTCCTAGATGTAGCATTGTTATCCTCGACACAATCCCTAGTGAATACATAGATATTTGGAATTATCTCGAATGAATTCAAGTTTCCTAATGGTGTCAATGCAAAGACTAAGAGGAAGATTACTCAAGTCAATCGTCCATTTTCTATTCTCGCATGGAGTATTATTCGAATAGGACCTCGATGGACAAGACAAGAGGGCAGTTGGAGGTGATCAAGGGAAGGAGTCTGGTAGAAGAATTCCACAATGGTACATATGGAGGGCACTTCTCTAGAAAACTTACAACAAGAAGGATATTGATACGGTGTTATCACCGCCCACTCTTTTTAGAGATTGATATAATTATTGTAAGACATGTGATATTTTCAAACACATGGTAACCGTAAGACTTCATTAGCTCCATTATGCCCTATTATTCCACTTGGTCCCTTTGAAAAGTGGGGAATAGATATTGTAGGTCCACTTCCAACTACCCCACGCCAAAATAAGTATATTGTAGTTGCCACAGATTATTTAACCAAGTGGGTCAAGCTAGGCCATCAAAAACAACTTCCATGGATGAAGTGGCAAGGTTCATCTATGAACGCATTGTCACCAGATTTGGTTGCCCATTAGAAATTGTAATAGATCAAGGAAGCCACTTCATTAATGAGGTGGTAGAAGCCCTAGTCAATAAGTTTTCTATTAAGCACAGGAAGGCAACAACATACAAGCCAAGCATAAATGGACAGGTGGAACGAACAAATTTTGTGTTGTGTCAAATTCTAGCAAAAGATGCAAATTGCAGGTAAATAAGTGGGATAAAAGGATTCATGCAAAGCATTGTGGAAATATAGGGCAACATCAAAGTCGCAATAGGATACTCCCATTTCAGTTGGCTCATGGCATTGATCCAGCTTCTTCCTATTGAGTTTGATATTCCCACCGTGAGAGTTATGAAAATGAAAGGATGGATGAAAGTGATTCAGTAAAAGAAAGGTTGGTACATCTTCATTTGCTAGAGGAAATGAGGGAAATAGCGAAGGATACAAGATATAAGAAGAAAATGAAGCAGAAAGAATACTTTGATCAAAAGATCCGTTGGTCTCCATTTCATGTGAATGACTTGGTTCTAATATATGATTCTAGATACAAAAAAAGAAGATAGAGAAAATTTCTTCCAAAATGGATGGGGCCCTACAAAATAGCAGTGTGCATGAAAATGGTACGTACCAACTAGAGGAATTGGATGGCACTCTCATTACGAAATGGGTCAACCACGAAAAGTTGAAGATTTTCCAAGCACTAGAATAATCTACTCCGAGGACGGAGTAGAAGCTAGGAAGGGGGAAGATGTCGACACTAAAATTTTCTTCCATAATTTCTATTTCATTAATGTATGTATTAGGAATAGGATGTTCTTAAGTATAATTAGTAGTAGTGTCTGATAAAAGATAACGTCGCATTGCTAGGACGATGCCGCCAATAATGTATAGTACGATAATAGTCAAAAGTACAATAGGAATGTTGTGGTAAAAAGTAAATATTTATCGTAAGTGGTCCGGTAATGTTAAAATGTCAAAGTTGAGGTAAGTAGAGAAGTAGGGTTTTCATGATTAGAAATTAGAAATATTATATTGGTAATAAGGACAAGGAGTGAGGTCATAAATATTTTGTGTATTTTATTTGTAAAAAGTCTAAAAATGTGGAACCCATGTGAAATGATAAGGTTTATCTTATCTTAAAAGATAAGCTTACATGTACAGATAAGAGTTAAGGTATGGACTATGATTCGTCAGAGTGGATTTCTTATCCTATCTTAGAGATAAGATGGATAAGCCTGGAAGTTCTATAAATAAAGAGGCCACCCCCCCTCATTTAGCATAGAAGGAAGTAGTGAGAAATATTGTATGAGTAAGTGTGTAAAGGAAGCCATCATTTGGAAGGTGTGTTAAAGAAGTCATTAAGAGGTGTAATTGTGAAGTTTCTCCCATAGTTATTGTTGGAAGGCAAGTGAATTCAGTAACACTTGAAGTACCTCATGGGTGAGATTGTAACAATTTCATGTTGATATTATAATTTACACTGATATTTTAGATTTATCATCATTTCTTCTTATCATAGTCTATGGTATTCTTGTGTTATGTTTGTTGTTGTGTTTCCAGATTTCATCCACCAAAATAAAAGTTGTGCATTAGTAAATAATCATAGCACAAGGAGTTCCTGGTGAAGAATTATCATAGTGTCGGATTGGTGATGACAATGTCAATCGCATGTTTCCCCTTGGTGGGCTAGGAATTTTAAACTCATTCTCCACATATATCCCATTTTTCAACTCCGAGCTTGATTTGGATATACCAAGGGTTGCCCCAATCTCTCCAATTTCCAAACTCATAGCCTTCATGCTAATATCATCTAAAATTAACCTCTCGATAGATGCAATCTTACCTAGATACACGTAATACTTCCTTAGTGTGTGGTAGTCACAATCTACCTTATCGAAGATTAAACAAAGAATGGCACGCATCTAAAAATCTATGTACAAATGTCCTGGAAATAGTGCACGGTGAAGGCATATGGAATATTACACTAGGGATCCATTTTCCATCCTCTATCCCAAAGTGCTCAATGCGAAGTGTTGATAAACTATAAATTGTACTTGCTTATCCAATACCGAAGGTAACTCCTTGGGTATCCTCCACTTCTCCTCAAACGCAATGCGTAAGTGCTCATACCACATCTTTTCCTCTATTTGAAGGGCCCACTCATGGTCCCATCATAAGTGTACTTCTCAAATCTCTCTACAAGAGAATTCTTCTCTACAAGATACTACCATATTTTTTCCTTTGGCCCATCAGGCACCCCAATTTCTACAAATATAAGTAACAAAAGCATAGCACCAAAGCTAATCTTCTCACCTCCATGAGCTTCCTCAATAAAATTTTTAGCAATGAAACCTGCTAAGTTATACACCACTCCTTTTGTCATCTTCTTGGCTATATGTAGCCATAATGTGTTCACATGTGATCATCACTCATGGTTATTCAACTTTTTCAGAGGTGCGCCGCTTCTTCTTGGATAATTGGATATTTCTTCAGCTTATCAATGTCCATTCCATGCCCTCCCTTGGTGTAACCCAGTGCTTTGCTTGTCGTTATGATCCCTTTTTGTCTGACAAGTTGCTACTAACCTTTGTGCCTAAACTCCTCAATCCTGTCAAGGTCCCAATCAGGGGTACAAGGTGATCCTCATCCATCACCTAGCAAAATAGAATAATTCCTCATGGACTCTGCTCATCAACCATTGGTATAAATTTTCTTTTTATCCAAATATGGAAGTTCATAAAGCTATAAAACTCCCACCTTTCTCAACAATTTCTCACCCATGTCATCATACATGGCCATATCATCTACTATCCTCTTGTTTGTCTTCTTCACCAGAAATTTTCCAGTTCATCTTTATTTTTTCCTTCGTCATGTGGTTGTATTCACTCACTTTACTCCAGTGGACATGCGAATCCCAATCACAACCCATGTAGAATGCCTTCGGGTATTGCATCTCTAAGAAATGGCTTTTAAGGGCATCCTCTAATTTGATTTCAACTTCCTTCTACTTCTTTCCCCTGGCCCACTCCAGGTGCTCTTCTTGGATGCCATAAGTAATATAAAGGTGTGATCTTTTACCTTCTTCGAGATCTACAAGTCTAACTTCATGTGCCCTATCTCAAAAATACGTGCCCTAGCTCAAAACCCGAACCCTAACCGTAAATTTTCTCTTCTTTGTACGCCTTTGATTTTCTCAAACACTTCTCTAATGGAGTAACAATCACCCGGTCTCATGCAAAATCGAAAAATTTAACTAGTTTGTAGCTCTCCGCACTTCACACAACTCTTCGGAAGTTCACTCGTCTTGCAACAACTCGCTCAAATTCTCTTGTTTGAAAAGGTGAAAATGATTTCACAACACCACCTTATATAGATTTTTAAAATATTTATGCATTTATTGCTCTCCACCTACCACCGTACTTAGCATTGATTCATCATTTCTTCACTTTTTCGAATTTTGTTTCCATGCCATAGTCATAACCTTCTAGCATGCCTTCTAATTCTTGTCCATAGACCTCCTTCCGCTCACCCTCATGTGCCTGAAAATTACTTTTCCACTGCACCTTTCACTAAGTAGTTTCCACTACTACAACCTACCTCATGTTACATTATGCATCCATTTATCCATACATGGTCTTCATTCATGAGCAATATTTCTCTATCTACACCTTTCCTTTAAACACCTGCACAATCTTTTAATGCATATCCATCTTCAAATAACATTCAAACTTGGTCCATATACCTTGTATATACTCCACCCCACACTAAGGTATGTGTGGTCCTCTGCGCATGAAAACACTTAGATAGTAATCAGCTTCTACCGCATAAACACACTATTACACAAAACAATGAACTAAATTGAAAAATCATAGTGACATTGAAGGAAACACATATAAAAGGAATGCATTAAGGAAATATAATCTAAATGGAAATACTTACTTATTACAAACACCAAGAAGACTTATTTATAGTAGGATTCATCCTACTCCCATTGAAGTAACTAGAAATCATGTTCCCATCTAGCACCTCTAACTAAAAGTGCCTGAATCAAGTATATAAGTTATAACATATGGTCCCAACCAATGCACTTTAAGATTTCTAGGGTGGCGTAAAAATTTGAATCATATAGAAGTACCATTTCCCAACCTCAAGCTTCTTATCCTTAATGTGCCTATCATGTCATGCCTTTTTCCTGGCCTTTTCTTGCTTCTAACTCCATCTTTCTATAGCATGCCTTTCATCCAACTGCATCAATTTTTTTTTCAATACGTTCTTCAAGTGCTTTCTCATCAGCCAAACCTCCTGCGTGCACAATACGTAGAGAAGGTAACATGAATTCCACTGGTAGAACAACCTCCACACTAAACACTAACTGAAAGGGTGTTTCTTTATTCAACCTTTTGTAGGTTGTCCTGTATGCCCAAAGTACAACAGATACTTTATCATCCCATTCTTTCCTTCCAACATCACAAATTTTAGTCAAGGTATGGCTCAATATCTTGTTGAAGGCCTCAGCAATTCCATTTTCCTGAGGATGATAGGGTGTTGTTTTATGGTGTGCCACCATAAATTTGTTCAATAGTATCTTGATGGTCTCATTAAGAAAATGAGTACCCCTATCACTTGTTAAACTTAAAGGGCATCCATACCTACTGATAATATTTTCCCACATGAACCTTGTTGTACCATAGTAGTTTTTGTGTAATCCTTTGTAGGTGTCACTTTTTCCCACCTTGTAAGATAATTTGTACAAGTTATAATGTAGTGTGATCCAGTCCACGCGGGTGGGAAATAGGACCCACAAAGTTAATTGCCCATTTTTCAAAAGGTTTTGCACTAGCAATAGGCCTCAAATGCATTTCATCTTTATGCCTAGGATTTCCAAGGCACTGAAAATGGTCACATGTCTTATAATATTCTTTCCAATCTTTGTATAATGTTTCCCACCATAGACAAAAATAATATCTTGCGCGCATGGCATCACATGCATATTGTCCACCAACAATACCACCATGAGCCTCTTCCATAATTACTTTCCGCTTATGCTCAAGTACACACTGCACAAAATTTCATCCCTACCTAGTTTGTATAAGTCTCCATTGATCAACATGTAAGGTGAGGCATGACATGGATAGTTGATTCTTCTCTAAAGCCTTCATTCCTCTAGTGCACACACCGTTTGCAAAAAGACAACAATATCCTCTAAGTCTAAGGGCACGTGGTTTAACTTGAACAATTGTACATCTGGCATTGTATCATCAATGCTCTTCTCACATCCTCTCCTGATTGAATCCTTGATAAATGGTTCAAACCATAAATTACTCTTTCATGGTTTAACCACCACCGTGAAATTGAACTCCTAAATAACATAATCCAACAACATATGCCCTACTAAAAATGGGCTTTGTTTACTAAGTACTTTAATGCCATGTGGTCTGTATAAAATATGAATGGTGTAGCCAGAAATACTGTCAAAACTTATGGAGCACGTAGATCATGGAAAAGGCCTCACACTTTGTAGTCATGTAATTATATTCTATTGAGTTAACTTCCTGCTCACAAAGAAAATAGGATGATCAACAATCCCTTCTCCAGGTTGGGCTAATAATGCACAATGGCCATGCCAGAGGCATCTACATGAACATGAAAAGGTTGGACCATGAAGGAAAGCACATAATAGGTGTTGTAGTAAGCCTTTCCTTCAGTGTTTCAAATGCACATTGTTGCGCCTCACCCAAATAGAACTTTCCTTTACCCTTTAATAGTTCCTCTAAGGGTGCAGCGATCTTGGAATATCCTTTAATAAACTTCCTATAATATCCCATGTGCCCCAAGAATTCACACACTCAATCTGGTTAGTAGGTTCCTCTAAGCCCAAAATAACAGTAACCTTAACATGATCCACTAACAAGCCTTCCTTACGATGATGTGTCCTAGAAAAATTCCAAAGGGTGTGGCAAACACGCACTTCTTAATGTTCAAGGAGATGCTCAACTACCAACATCTCTCAAACATGAGCCTTAAATTATCACAATGATCCTTCACAAGCCCATAGACTATCCAATCATCCAAATATACCTGCAAGAACTTATGAATAAAATCTTGGAATGCTTGCACAACAATGCGTGAAAATACTACAGCGCATTCTTTAATCCAAAGGGCATAATTGTGTATGCAAAATTTCCCATTCAGTGGTGAAATTTTTCTTCTCTTGATCCTCTTTAGTTATCCTTACCTAATGATATCCATAAAATCCATCAATGAAGGAGTAGATCTTGCGCCTGCAATGCCTTCCAAGATTTCTTCAATAAAATGGTGTGGGAAAAGGATCAATTACACACACACAACATTCAACTCCCTATAATCCACACAAATTTTGATTCTTCATCTTTCTTTATACTGATCACCATAGGGCTAACCCATTATGACTCCTTATGGGCTCAATGATTCTAGAATTCAACATCTTGTCAATTTCTTCTTTCACTTTGACGTGCAGGTTAGGGTTCATCTTGTAAGGCCTCTTCCTAACCGGTGTGCACACTTCCTTTAGCTTTATTCTCATCTCTCCCAAATATTCATGTACTCCTTTCAATTCATGATAGCCCCTAGGAAAAAATCCTAGAATTCACGTGCAACTTCAATTATCTTAGCAACCTCAAAGTCAGACCAATAATCTCCAATGATGGCCTCCTTAGGTTCAACATCCATTCCAATGTTTACTTTCTTAGTCTTCATAGGCTCATGGTAGGCACGTGCCTTCTCATCTACACTTGTCCCAAGACCTCATGTGTACCCTCTGTGCTCAATATCCAAGTTCTCCACTTCTTCATCATCAACTATATAGACCATTTTACCCTTTTCTTTTTTCTAGGTAGGTGCATGCCCAAGTTGTTTTTTACATCTGTCTCTTCCTCTTCAAATCACACCTCCAGTCTCGACTCACCTAGTAACTTCTTGAATGGAGCTCCTCATCCTTTGCACTATCTCCCATAGTTAAGCACTTCATAACTTGTATAATGCCTCATTCACCGGAGGTTTAGTGGAAAAATAGTCAAAGGTTTGAATCATACATACAATAAGTTCTTTCCAATTTCTAGTCTCTCTATTCAACTCGCATAGATATACCATGCATGTGCACAACCTCACAAGTAAAGTAAAATAGAGATGGTGCAACCACAATGAAGGTGGTAAAGCTTCTTACCCTCTCATCCAAAGTCTCTCACACTACTAAATGTGGTGCTTTGAAATATGATCATCCATGAAATCACATACATCGAGTAGGTGTATTGCTCTCCTAAAAATCTAGCAGATAAATCAATCCTCACTTCTCACCACTCCAAAAGATTATCCTATGAACCATCCACCAATGCATGTTGTTGTCCCACATAGAGTATAAACTAACATATTCCTTCTTTCCACTTGACATTCCCACTGAACTTCCATAGCAAGCAGGAATACCTCAGGATTCTCCTTCACCAATATACCTTGGTACTTTATTGTTTCCCAAATGCACCTAACACAATGTGGCATGCTTCAACACATTAATGCACTCTTTACTTTCATGCCCAACCATTTCATAAGTGTCATGTGCCTATTTGTCACATGTAACACTTATAGTATCACTCATGGACTATGCATCATCCCATTGAGAATTCCTTCCTTTGATGGCTCAAGCACTTCAGATCTCTAATGGTGCACACATAAATTATATTTAAATCTTCTTCACTTAAGGGCTCTACATAGGGTGCATCTTTTCCATCTACCAAGGGGATGATGATGCGCTCTTCCTTGTTCTCAAAACTTATATACCTTTTTTGAAGCGCATATCAATGTTGTTTGCATAACACCAAGGGCACCCAAGTAATGCTGGAAAATTGTCTACTTCTTGCAAGCATGCCAAGACCTCAAAGTCCCTAATAAACTTGGCCCCCTTGTATAGTAATACTAGCATCCTTCAAAACCCCAATGGCATGGCCTTAGTCATATTTTCCATAAACAACACATTTGAAGATGGTTGTAATGGTGGTCTTCCCATCTAAATCCACGCATCCAAAGTGAGTACATTCACTTCGTGCATGTTAATCAAAATATTACTCAAAATCCATCCATCAACAACAACATTCAAGTAATCTCCTTATCATAATCTAAACTATGAGGAGGAAGGTTAGCATGCAAATATTCTTTCATGCTCAATTCCAACAGTGATTGTTTCCCTTTAACCAGTTCCCCAATAAAGGAATAATGTTCTCTTGATCACAACATCTTGCAAACCTCCTTTAGATCATCAACATCCGTCTGATGGAGCTCAACTACCTTCTTTTTTTTCTAACTTCCGCGATTGTTCTTTAAACATTGTATCTCACCCTATAAATTCCTAATCACCTCCATGGTTTCTTGATAAACCTCCTTCTGATGCATAGGGTCTAGATACTTTGCATGTAGTACCTCCTCCTTTGTAATGGCAGGATTCTATTTTGGAACTTCTCTCGTGTGTAACCTCAGTCCGTGTAGTAATACTTATTCACAGTACCAACTCAAGATCAAGCACTAACTTTGGCATCCACTGATCTTCCATAGTGTGTTGTACTCTAACCATCCCCATGCCCTTGTCTTACTTGTGCTTCTTACTCAAGTGTTCATACAAGTCTGGAATTCTTCATAGTTATGGTTCTTTCCACAAAAAGAACAAACAATGTTATGAGGGCATCACGCCTATAATGATCAGGGATCCACATGTATAACATGTTCCATGAGGGAAATCACTTCTTCCACCACCGCGACCTCAGCCTCTAATCCTCCTCCTCGATAACCTCATCCTCTACCATGACCTCCATCAAAATGCCCTTCATTATGATCATGGTCATGATGCTCACCTTTCTCCTTAGAGTTATTTGCAATGGTCTAACATACACCAATATCAATGGCATCATGAATCTGATCAATCAACCTATAATCTTTAAGTATCATGAGTAGTAGACCTACAAATCTTGTAGTAATAAGACATGTTCTTTCTTATCACATGTTACAACAATGGGCACCTACTTGAATTGTGATCCAAGTGATAGATCTCATAGTCCAACAACAAGGAGCACACTGATTTACGAGGAAAAATATCCTTAGTATGCCCTTCTACTTCACAATTTGTGCACCAAATTCCACTATGTATCTCATGTGTCAAATTAGCTGATAATTTATCTAATTGTTTAGTCCATTGCTACAATCTGAGCTTCCAAGAATGGGCTCACTCCTATGTCTACACTCCCTCACTTCAGCATGCAGAGCTTCTTCAAGTGCCTCGTGCAGATTTGTATAAGTCTTATGTGAAAGTCACTCTTCTAAAAGGTGTGATCAGTCCTCCAACGAACCACTGAGCATGTTGGCTCGCGTGTATGTCATAAGATAACTTAGACAAAGGGTCTTGAATCATACATCATATTCCCGAACACTCTCAGTAGTGCCTTACTTAATGTCTTTCAACGCATTGATGCTCTTCTGCTCAAATTCGGGATATAAAACTCTTTCAAGAAATTATCCCACAAAGACGGTATAATCTACACAAGTCTGGTCATGGTAAAATTTTATGTACCAACTATGTGTGTGCCCCTTAATGTAGTTACAAATTGACTTTCCTTGCACTCTAGAGAATAATCCCCTTCGTGCGCCATAGTATCTCACACATATACACATGCACAGTGAAATCTTCAGTGCCTCTATATTTTGGCAAATGGAGAGACATCTCCATATAAATTTTTGGGGCTGGTGCAGACCATGCCCACTAAATCCAGAACATGCACTTCCTCTTATGTTTCCTCTACCCCCGAAACAACCAAATCCACTAGATCCTGAGCCACCTAATCCTCCTAACCCTCCTTGTGAAATAGGAAATGGACCAGAGGATGCACCCTTGTGTTCCAACAATTTGTGCTAAAATGGACTCCCATATATTACAGAAGTTGCTACTTCCAGATGTTATGCCAACATTCTACGCACCCATGTCTATTACGTGTTGATGATGCACTAGAAATATACCTTCAATCGGTCCTCAAAATAACATAGAATGATATATTCCTTCCATATAGATGAATAAGCTACCTGATTAACTCCTGAACTTGATTGCAAATTAACTTTATCTACTGCAACTCTACTTCGCCCACACTAGCTTGCTTACTATTAACTATCGTAGAAACTAGAA
Organism: Taxus wallichiana var. yunnanensis; assembly: GCA_018340775.1. NCBI lineage: Eukaryota > Viridiplantae > Streptophyta > Pinopsida > Cupressales > Taxaceae > Taxus > Taxus wallichiana. The sequence goes on from CM031238.1 coordinate 727,627,601, forward strand.
AACCAAGCGCAAGGGCTAGGTCGCTAGTAGGTTTATATGTGTTCCATGGTCCATGTCTTTCTTCCATTTGCACCTTCATCCAAATCCAAGAGGGTTCCCCTGTCATGCTTTTCCAAATGGGGAGTTCTAGATGCTCTAGATCCATGTCTTCTACGTGAGCTCTAAATCCTTCACAAGCCATCTCCCTCCACAACACCATTCTTTCCATGATTTCTCATTATTTCTCTAAGTCCCTCTCATGCACTTTATTAAACTTAAGCCACTTTTCTTCTTTTTTGTCTCTTTCTACCACTAGATCCACCTTTTCACCATACCTATTCTTTCCCCCACACGTGGTGGGGTTTAGCTAGCCATAGGATTCTCTTCCAAATCTAGGGTCACGATCAAGATTTTAATCGCCAAAGGGATACCATGCAAATATGATCCTCTAGGATCATGCAAGAATTGGAACTCAACAACCTCTGATAGGAGTATGTAGAAACTACGTATTCTAATATATAGTCTATTCAAAACACCATGAAACCAAACATCCACAAAGCGCGTCCAAATCAGATCTGCATCATATAAGGCCTAAAATTCTTCCTACATCCAAACAAGTGTACGAAACCTCTAATTTTGTTTGATGCGTAAACAACTAACCACTCATACAACACTATAGGAAATATAGCGAATAAAGTCTCATACAACGCATCATGCAGATTCTTTCAACCCACGCATGTACATTAAACTCAGGTCCAATGCTAAATCTATGAGCATACTCTTCTTCTAAATCTTCTAACCACTCTTCAATACTGCCAAGGTTAACTGGTATGTCTTCATCATGCAACATCCTTCCAAATAATTGAAAAAGAGGTCCCAAAAATGGAACCAATGATGTAGCCTAGATTTTACCACCAACAACCCAAGGTGCGTTGACACATCACTCAACTTGAATTGAGTGCTCACCCGAAGCGCACAAGGGTACCAAGTCCCTCTTTAGAGAATCTTGTTCAAGATGTTAGCATGATTGAATGTATATTTCAGATCCATAACAAATAATAAAATATTCCATAGTGTATAAACCAGATCTAGATCTTAACCATGAAAGGATTTAATTAAATAATTACTATAATCATATTTACCATACAAGATCCATACTTAGTTACATCCAACACCAATATCCAACCAATAAGATCCATTATATTAAATATTGTAAACAAAGAAATTTCATACATACATAACAATGTCACCATAGTCATGCGCACTAAAAACTCATAAAATAACACTATGATAATATCTTATCTCTAATCCATGCAAATCAATACATATAAAGGGGTGACTTTCCCTTCACCACCCATGCACCTTCAAAAATAGGTTACATGCTAATAATAGCCATGCACCTTACATGAGAATACAAACTATCTCACACCTGTCATTTGCCATTAACATGTATTTATTGTGTTGTTTTTAATCATCCACCGATAATCTTGGGAATGTGAACCTTGAAGTTAAGTTCTTGTATAATAACTCAAGGAAGAGATCTAGATGGAGTTTCCATACTTAAGGTGGAGGGTATTTACAAATTCCAAGGCTTGAGTTGTTGTTATTTCCATTTAAATACTTGAACTACGTGGTCCCTGACCGAATATACATGCAAGCTTTGAGGAGAAATGAAAATGGCATCCTAATAATATTGTTATTGAAAGAATAGAGTTGGATTGAGTGGACATTGTTTGAAAGGATAGCCATAGACCTCTAAAGTAGACAAGCATTGGAAGCAAGAGTCATTGAGCCTTACATGAATTTAAGGGTTAAGAATTCCAAACCCCGATCATTGCTACTAAAGTTGATACAGAGAAATTTTCTTAGATTTTTGTGTTAGTGTGTGGATGTCCTCTACTGGTAAGGTTAATTTAAATCCAAGGTTGATATAGGTCTAAGTCTAAATTTGAATTTTTGAAAATAAGTAAAAGGAAATTTTTTGATAAGCACCATAACTGAATACTAGTTATTCACAGGACTATGACAAGAAAGTGCAAGTGAAATTAGCAATGAATTCCATTAGATAATGTCCACTAGTAATATTCCTTTGAGGTAATGATTATCACCAACCTACAGTTCAAATTTGGAGTCTTGAGCCACTCATCACAAAAAGTTGTTGCAAAAATCAAGTCCTCGGGTTTTCATATAGTGCATGGTGCGCTTCTTAGTGGCAAGAGAATAGAGCATCAAACCAATATATTTTAACTTGAAATTTTGAATAAAATATAAAGGGGTGCATTCAACATAAATGGAAGGAATTTTAATGTTTCACTGGGTGGAAATGACATTATTCTTTGACAATCTAGGAGGAGATAGCAGAACAGATTAGAAACCTAATTGAGAACTACATTAACAAAGGAAGTACCCTTTATTTTTAGAGTTCAAACTTGCAACTTCACAAACTCCAAGACGTCTTTAATGGGTAGTTGAAAAATCATGTTGTGTGCCTTGAATCCTCATGAAATTATAAATAAGCTAAGAAACACAATGGAACAAGGCTAGTAGGCTTTTGAAGGACAAGAGAGTAAAAGTGAGGTTGAGAGAGAAAATAAAAGAGCTAGGATTCCAAATTTTGCATGCACCTTTGGGTTGCTAAAGAGATGATAGTGAATCCTAAATTTAGTTAGGGGAACCTCTAAATCACTCCAACCATGGTTTGAGCAAGATACTTGTCTTAAGGGGGATTTAGGAAGTTGATTGTTCTTGTGTGTAAAATTTGGTACCTTTAACTTCCTAGAGTGCCTTTTATCATTGGTCTAAACATGTTTAATATGTGAGAAAGGTGTAAGAGAGGAGGTGTTACAAGAAATATTGAAGAGAAAAGAAATTGCATGTTTTGGACTAGTGGCTAGTCTAGAATAACCCAGGGCAAATTGGGAAAGTTAGAGAAGTTAATTATTTCTTTGATGATAGAAGCATGTTGAGATTTGATCGACATTGAATATAGGGTGTAGGAACAAAATAGGGTGATTGGAGATCTAGAGAAGTGATGTTTGTTAATTTTCTAGTTTTAGCCTTTATAGGTTTGATGAAGGATCTTTAGGAGCAGAGTAAGGGTGATAATAGTTATCTTGCATCTTCTTGGTTGAGTGTATGGTTGATTATTTCTCATAAGCTTTACATCAAAGTGACCCTAGGGGTGAAAGCATATGTGTATATGTCATGTTTTACTTGTTTTCAATTTCACATGATTTGCTTGATGTTGTGGATCAAGTGCTTTTCCCATAAGATGGACCTACAAAAGAGAAGAGCAAAAAGTAGTCAAAGTCGTGTATATAAAAGTTCGATCCAAATACACTAAAATTATGTAAAAATGTGAAAAGGAACATGTGCACCTGATCCATGATGAGTGAAAAGGATAGAAAAGATCTTGAAGATGTTGTAGAAGAATGATTTTTTGGGTGATCTCACACCAAGTGCGAGTTTTTAGGTGATCTCACGCCATGGCAAGAAGAAGTGTAGGAGAAAGGTCTAGTTTTATTCTCCATCCTTTGACTATTTCCCGATGATTTATACACCACTACAGATGGTTTGATCTTTTTTTTCAAATTTGATCCATTTCGATCCAATTCGATCCAACACGAATAGAAAAATAGAGAAAGCATGCATGTTGATTGTTGGAGGAATGTGCATGTACTAAAACACGCTCTGTAGACTGTCATTGTGAACCATGTTGATCTAAAAAAAAATAGCTTCCCTTGGTCATAGATGCACAAGAAGGGCCGGTGGCACCCGTGCGCTCATGTTTGTGTGCACCGACATCCATGTTGTGTTGAATACCCAAATCAGATTCTAGTTTGTTTCTGATACTTGAAGATTGTATTGTACTAGTAATGAACTATGTTGTCTTGTGACTTTGAATTAATGTATGGGGTGATTGATTCACCCAATGATGCCCCCTCGTTTGGGGTGCATGCAAAGTCGCTAGGAGAATGTGGCCCAAAGGAGGACCAACCACTAAATTGTAACTGATACCCTATAGGGGGAGAGTATGTGCTTGGTTGAAACTAAGGCACATGGAAGCAAAGTGGGTGGAAACAAGTGTTAGTACAAATGGGACAGATACGCATATGAAAGAAAAAGTGCAATCTAGCAAGAAAGAAGACAATGTAGACCGCAAAAAGCGGGTTGCAAACATAAGACATCACTCACAATGTCACAATACAATCAAGGATGAGGTAGCCAAAAGCATACAAGTGTTCACACAAAAAAAAAAAGGGAAAATCCTACAAACAATGGCAAACAAGGACAAATAGAAGTAAAGAATTAGAGAACCATGCCGGAAAATAGACCCCGCAAGAAAAATTTTATGCATGAAGCACTGTTAGTATATTAGAAAGATAAAAAGTATGTCAAAGTGTGTATGATCTGATATAGTACTTTGCGCTAGTAAGAATAGGAGGTATAGAATGTAACAATGACACATGTGATGTGTATGAAAGTAGATTACCGCAGAAGTCATTGTGGTACTTGTAAGAGGTACAATGCCAAGTCTCCATGTTGTGTGTAACGATCTGTGTAAAGGATGCATTCACAACTAGAAGGCAAGTGAATGTGCATGTGTATATAGAAAATATAATGACATATAATGTATTTGTCTAGCATGTGAAACAAAGTGTACATGTACCAAGTATAAGCAAGCAAGAGTATGTGTAACCAAGATATGCAATATATTGTGAGTGTGAATGGAATGAAATGCAATGTGAGTGTGGTAGAGCAACATTTCCCAGAGTGAATGTGAATGAGCATGCATGTGATGAGGTTCATTTATAAATGCCTCTTTAGCAATCAAGAATGAACCATAAAACAAGAGTGTGTCATCGAGAAATAGTTTGAATTGTGTGCTTTAGAGAGATGTAATTGGTAAAGCGTGGAGTGTAGATAGTGAGTTAGTGTGGTGAGGCTATTTTTATATTTAGACCCTCAGCAGTTGAGTATGAATTGTGGAACTAGAGTGTGTCATCGGGTAATGACGATGTGTGAGAATGTGATGTTAGAAAGATGTGTCATGAATGTGCGATGTGAGATGTGTCATGTGATGTGAGGTTCATGAATGTAGTGAGCCCTCAATAGTCAAGTGTGAACCGTAGCACAAGAGTACGTCATATGGTAATGACGATACAAGTGTATCAAGACATGTAAGATGATTGTGAAATACTAAATGCAAAGTGTAGATTGAACAAGTAGAAATGTGAGACACGTGAATATGCTAGAGGGGGAGAGTAAGCGTGATGCCCCAAGTGTATGATGATAAGAATGATCAAGTAACGTCGTTTAAGAGATCATTATTTTCATGGTTAAAACCGAATGGAGATGCATTAGAGACTTGGAAAGAAATAATATGTGTTTGATCAAGTAAAAATCCATTGTGGTGTAGATTGTACATGCCCATTGCATATTCTTCGTCAGTGAATGGTGTTGGTGGACATCCATGTGCATACCAACGAGTAAGATTTTCTGAATATCCAAGAAATGAATCATTACAAATAAAAATGTAGTCAAAGGGCATATGGAATGAGATGTCAACATAATCAGGATCCAAAGTGCCACAAATGTAATCAAGCCAAGACTTCCCTAGAGTGAGTGGAGAAATGCGAGGAGTGCATGCGACAAAGACCGATAGATGAAATAATCGAGGCCATAAGTGGTAGTAATGTGAACATGCCCATGATATAAATTAGGAGAATGCGATGGAGGGATGAGATACTCCAATGTGACTCCAAGTCGAGCCAAGCCATCATGTGTGCAAATGGGATCCAATGGAATGTGATGTTAATAAAAGTTATTCATGAAAAGTGTGCATGTGAAAGGAGGGACCACATATGCAGAGTTTGCTCATGAGGAGACAATGAAGGTAGTAAGATGTCAAATGTATGGAAAAACCCCGATAATTTACCATAGCAATAGTAGAAGGAGGGAATCAGCCAAACCGAAGGAACGCGTCATCTAATGCACAAACAAGTACCTTTGAATGGAGGAAACTTTTCTAGATAGTCCGTGGGTTGTCGATCAACAACAAGATGTACAATAGCGAGAAATGGGAATAGGTAATACAAGTATTGGGATTTAGGTTGCACTATTAGAATGGGATACTATTAGCGAGGAATTTGTATATTTGAAGCCTTCATGTAATAATTTAGCACAAAGATGAACTCGTAGAAGGAACTACTAGCATTTTATGAAGTCATGGCCTTCCGAGTAAACAATTATATGAAGCGGGAAATCAATTACAAATAATATTGTGAGAACTTTTTTGGACTAACTATGATAGGTATAAAGAATAGTTCCCATGTAGGGATACATAGTTAAATCATATGTCCGAAGAGAAATAGATGTTGGGTTAAGATTGGCTACAAAAAGGCCGATATTCGAATGAATGAAAAGGGAAAAGATTGAGCTCGAGCCATTGTCGAATAATTATAAAGTTTTCTCAACCCCTTCTGATGATGCATACATGTACATATAAGGGAGGATCGTTGTTATAAACAGTAAGATTATTGGCTACAGATAGATGGAAAAGTAAGTTGCTGAGAAAATGCATCTATAAATGTCTTATATACGATTTTTGAATGAGTAGTAGAAGGAATGTGAGTATTAGCCAAGAGAGTAATTATTTTAGCATGACAATCCATATTGGCTAGCAATAAATCATGAATAGAAATATCCATGATGAGAGGATCCTAAGAAAAATGCAATAAGTGATAAAATGAGGATCCAAGAGTGTTTGAATGAGTCAAGTTCACCAAATGATTTAACAAAATAGAATTTATGTTAAACCCTTATATTGCAATGTAATAGTTGATAAATGAAGCAATGAAGTGCATATCCGACCTAAGCAAATAATGAGATAGAAACTCAAAACCTTAAATGCAAGAGAAGAGATAAAATACTTAGTTGATTTCACAATAATCATGAAGGTGGGCCGAGTGGAGAATTGTTAGAACGGGAATATAGGTATCGTCGCGACCGAGCCCAAAAATTACAAAGTGTCAAAAATGTTGAGACTAGGGTGTTTAGATCATGTCGGAGGTGCTTGGGCATTGTAGACCACTTTGTTGGGAGCTCATAACTACTCAAACCTCATAAATTGATTTTCGTTGTATTGCTAGCCTTCACTATTAATCACCTATATGTTGCACTAAGTCCGCAAGATTCACCTATAACCTTCAAATAGAAAGAGCATCTGCAAAACTCCAAAACACATCAAATCCTAAAAACAAAAATATTCAAATGGGGATTCCGATGACCCTAAAGGTCACCCAATAGAGTGAACTTATGATCCAAATGTTACACTACATTTGAATCCATGTAGTTTTTTTTTTTTTGTGTGTAGTAAATCGTGCCCTAGGTGGCTCTTATGCCGACACACTTAAATAATAAAGCAAGCAATAGCTAGCTATAGAAGATGGAAATAGATGTGTGTATAGAAAAATGAACTTGCCCTCCTATGAAGTGTATGCAGAAGAATGCAATCCCTTGTTCCTTGAATGATAGCTAGATGGATGCTTTGATTCTCTTATAATGCCTTTGGATGCAACCTTAGTTGACGGTAGTAGATGTTTAGTGCTTGGTCCTTTATTATGGTTGCTTAGCTTTGTATTTATATGATTCCCTTGTTTGAATTTTGTAATTAACCACTAAAAGGATGACCCATAAGAAAAAGGATGCCCAACGGCTAGAAGAGGCCCAAAAGATGCGAATAAGATACAAAGAGGTTAGGGCGTCCAATATGACGGGGCGCTCAATATGACGGGGCGCTTGGGCATTGGCGTCTGGATGGGCATTGGTGTCCAAACTCAGAAAAGTTGAAGTATTGAAAGTCGCACTAGGTAGTAGGGTGTGTAAGACCAAGAAGGAAACCAAAAAGAAAGCAAAGAGGCTAAATACAATGGTCAATTAGTACTTTTTTCGTTTAGGAATCATATGAATAGTGGTATGTGATCATGACCTAGAAATGTCGCAAAGTGCATTGTTGGAGCTCAAAATTGCACCTTTTCTGAGTTATAGACAATCCGGGATTTTGAGGCAACATAGGATTGTCTCCAGTTGTGAGACTTGCACTATGGAACAAACCTCCAAAGAAGGTTGGTTCCTCTACCTATTCCTAATGTTAAAACTACTCTTATAATAAAAGTAAACCTAACTAATCCTAATCCAAACATTCTAAGGGACCGGGGTTAGAAGGAGATGCATAAAATAGAAATATTAATCTACGAGAGGTGATAGCAGAAAAAGGGGGTGGAGACACTCTCAAATGAGTGGAAATGGAAGAAAATGATAAAGGAGAGGGAAAACTTGAGTGCCACAAAGTCCACAACAACATTTCAAACCACCATGTACATGGAGCACAACATATTTGAGACCCGCAAGAGAACAAAAGATGGCAAAACACCTACGATGCAATGAAAGGAAAGGAAATGCAATAGAACACAAATAATGCAAAAGATAGCCACAAAACATGAATTTTATTGCTTTAAGTATGCACAATCCATTACATTGAAGGATAAGAGGCAAGGATCAATAGGCAAGATGTTCAAAACTAAGGTCTGAACTCACAGCTACTCTGGAACAATTTTGACAAAGTTCCATTACATTTTAAGAACATCCCCCTCTCAAATGAGAGGTTTTTACAATATATAGAAGATGAGAAAAGAAAGAGAAAAGAGGAACTTGAAATTCTGCCCCCACCCACCAACATGATGTATTAAATGATTTAAATAGGAGTATGGGTAGCCTTACAAGTCCATCCCTCCATTATCTTTTCTTGTTAGAGAAGGAAGAGCACCAAATCGCATCAAATTTAATTTCTCAACTACTTGGAACTGTGTATCTTTAATGATGGGGACGTTTTCCTCCTTTTTATTCCACCTACTCTCACCTAACTCAAGATTTGATGTTTTCATGATGAAGTTCATGATGAGAGCTTTCTAACGATATAAATTTTATAAAATTTGGGAACATCTGGGAGTGAGATATGGCCATGCGCAGATCCAAGAGGGTCGGGAGAAACACTAGCTCCTGGTTGGATGAACACCGCATTAAACTATCATTTTTCCGCTATTTTTTTTTCCTTTGCAAAAGTGCGAATAAATTAGGTGTTCATGGAACTTGGGGAATGCATGAATTAGTTACATTTGTGCCTTATATCTCGCCTTACCGCAGGCCTTGGGTTTATGTGTTGGTCGGGTATTTGAGCCCAAGATGGAACTATGGAACATTTCTATTCGGACCATTAGTTCCCATGACCTCCATCTCTTATGTATTACACTTCACCACCGTCACTTCCTTTTTATTTTTCTTCTTCACTTGTTTTGTGGGTCTCGAACCAATGCGAGGAACGTGTTCCTCGCTGACCCCATTCCTCGCAGCCCAAACTTCCGCACTTCTATGCCTACACTTAGTTCATGTGTTCCTTTGGTGGTCAATCGGACGATGCAGGAATCGTTGAACCCCGTGAACTATTCCATTTTTCGCTCTGGTTCCCACAATCACTCTCTCCTCCGCATAAATCCAACTCCTCACACCTTCGCATTACGGCCGAGAGACCCTTGCAGAGAACTCTCTTCCCTAGAGAACTTCAGACTGCACCCAAAATTCCACAATACACTACATCTTCCCAAAATCCCTTGTGTGGAAAAATCGAAAAACAGGGAATAGGAGGAACTAAGAAACAGCCCTCTTATTCCTCTCAAACCCGCAAAACCCGCCCAAAATACACTAAAAATGACCAAATTTCTCATTTTTCTCCAAAGTTTCTTAAGTGTTTGGATATTTCTTGAACTGAGGAGTTAGGAAAAAAGTTGATAAATGTCCAAAAATCATTCCAAGTGTCCAAAACATGAAAAATACTTGACTTTGTAGATTCTTCACCAAGATTACTCCGAAAATGCCCAAGTCCAAATTTTGCAAGTTAGCCAATTTTTCATGGGAGAAAAATTGGATAAGGGTTTGGTGAGTCATGGGGTAACTTTACTGCTAGATTGAAATGACCGGTAGCCTTGAAGCATCCATTAGGCATGGATTTAGCCTAATAAACATGAAACTGATCTAAAACTTTGAATCTTACCCCTGAATCCAATCAAAGCATTGCTTGAACTTGGCCGACTTGAAGCTCGAATTGACCATCTCATTATATGATTTTTTCTAATTAAATTTCTATGAGAGTGGAAAATTGTTTGAATATGAAATTTTGCCTACTTCCCTCTACAAATGATCTGTTGAGACAAAGGATGAACATCCAAAGCTCTCCCAAATCTAAGTTTTGCAAGGTATGAAGAACTGAACTAATTCCTTATGCAAAGGGTGAAGCACTTCTGAGTTTTGATTTTCACATGTTGATGATGGATGCACTTGGAACTATTTCAAACATTTGCTTTCCATAAACATTTCTTCCTCCATTGGATTGTACAACAACAACAAAAATGCCGCAAAAACTATGTACAAAATGGAAAATCATACATGTTCCAAGTGAAAACATGCAGAGTGTGCACAAGAACTTGTTTTACTTGAAAACAAACCTATCCTACCCTATTCTAACCAGAGGTAAAGGAAACTCAAACAAAACCTGCAATAGGCGAGGAGAAATAATTGTCTTTTCTAAACAAATTGAGACCATGTAATTGATTTGGCATTGAACATGGTCTTAAGTAAGAGTGAAAAACTGATTTGAAACCAGTTTTCCACCCTTTTCATCAAAGTATTAGCTAGAAATAGAAAAAATACCTATTTTAGTTGTTTTGAATTTGGATTTGAGAGGCATTATAGTTGATCCTTGGTACATTGTAGCTCTTCCTCATGCTCTAAAGTGAGCATGACTGGTTACAACTCCTTCTTTGGCTCTAGACTAGCCAAATATCTAATTGGGAAAGGTCTAATCCTCTTAATTTTCCCATCTTCTTGAAGCTCAACCCCATGAATGGATTCATCTTGCAGACTTTCCTGAAGGTGGTTGTTTGCAAGCTAATGTGATCCTTGTTCCACTTCCACAAACAACTCTGTTTCCATCTTTGGATGTTGATTTCCTTCATCTTCATCCTCTGTCCCACTCTAATCTTCCATTAAAAGTGTAGTAATCTCCAAACATGTAGAGTAATGAGGATCATTGCATTCCATTAAAGCACCTTGCTCACTTTCAATACATTCTTTCTCAAGGCCTTGGGTAGCACTAGTGTTCAAAAAAACATTTTTTCTTCCTCCCAATCCCGACACGATTGTCCTTCACATCTACCTCGCTTCTGTTTTGATATCTAGATCCTCTTTTTGCACAATTTTCATCCTCCTACATCACATCATACCAATCATCCACTGATATACAATTTTCATCCTTGGTAGAATTGGTTGGAGAAGGAACATAGAAAAGGGGTTGTTGATTTGTTGCATGTTTGGGCTGAGATGTTTGATGCTCAAAAGACCTGATTTGATCAATTGGAGAAGCCAAATGATCCTCCAAAACATAATCCATACAAAGGTGTTGATCTCTTGTCTCCAAACCAAATGCATGAATTTGTATAAGGACTTGTTGTTTGGAGTGTTGTATGGGTTTCTTTCTCTCCAAAAGCATACAGACCTCTTGTTTTCTACCAACCTTATAGGATAACTCGGTCTAGTAAGGGTTGGGTAGAAACTAGGGACAACATGTGAAATACCACAACTCCCGAAAACATTAGTGCAAGGTTTAGTGAAGTTGGGTAGTGCCCTGGGTGGAGATGGGAGGGAATTTTACAAAGTTTGGGGAATGCTTTGGGCATGATAAACTTGTGGAGCATCAAATGAAGGACAAGGAGAGACTCTTTCTAATTTTGAAAGGAAATAAATGAAGCATAAGGGGAGGAAGCATTTGAGATGGTGAGGGAAGAATTGTAGTAATAGAGATGGGTTTTCTTTTTCCATCCTGAATGAGCATATTCTCAGCTTGTGATGCAATGGAAAAATCTTGAGGAAGACTACCTTCCTCCTAGGGATTGAATTAATACAACTAAATCAACATCAAAGGATCTCAAATAATACAAGAATGTCATACCTTGTGAGGGTCTGTATTCTTGAGGAATTCTGTGCCAAGTCCTTATAAATTTGATGTTGAAATAAGGGATAAACTCCATTGATCCCGATGTATTTTGCTGAGATGTTCCATAAGAAAATGACATATGTATCCTCCTTAAACCAGTTATGTAGTTTCTCTCCCAATTGATTCCATGTGGAAATGGATTGTGAAGCCAAACTATTGTACCAATCTTTTGCTTTACCTCTGAATGATAAAACAAGAAGTTTGAGGCAAATGTTCTCTTCTCGTGATATTGTGAATGGCACAATGGTTTGCTATATCTTGAATATGATCAATCAGATATTGATCTTCATTCCCATGGAAAAGAGGTAGGTTTTTCAGGGCTAGTTTGGGAATATCATCCCACTACTGCAAATGGAGGGGGCTTAGAACTGAAATGAGGGAATGGAAGAGCTCTTTGGAGAGCCATGACTGAATTAAAAACATTAAAATGAATGGAAGGGCCAAGGGAAAGGTCTGCAACTGAGATAATGGGTTGTTTGAATCAGTGGAGTCGCTAGATGTGTTGAAAACATACCTCCAAAGGTTGAATACCACCAAGAACACATCAATCCTAGGGGTATGAAGTTGTAAAGCTCTTCAAACTTACTCCCACCATGCGTGCCAAAACTGTTGGAGCTCAAAATATCACCCTGCCCTGAGTTATAGACAACCCAGGATTTTGAGGCAACATGGGATTGTCTCCAAGTTGTGGGACTTTCCATGTGAGAAAGACCTCTAGAGAAGGTCGGTTTATCTACCTATTCCTAGTGCTAAAACTACTCCTACAAAAAAAGCAAATCTAACTAATCATACTCTAAAAATTCGAAGGGACTAGGGTTAGAAGGAGATGTGCACAAAATAGAAATCCTAATCTACAGAGGTGATAGCACCAAGAAAAGGGGTGGAGACACTCTCAAGTGAGTGGAAATGGAAGAAAATGATGAAGGAGAGGGCAGACTTGAGTGCCACAGTCCAAAACAACATTTAAACCACCATGTCCATGGAGCACAACACATTTGAGACCCTGCAAGGAGAACAAAAGATGCACAAAACACATGCAGATGCAATGAAAGGAAAGGAAATGCAATAAAACATAGATAGAAGGAAGATAGCCACAAAACATGAATTTTATTGCTTCAAGTATGCACAATCCATTACATTGAAGGAGAAGAGGCAAGGATCACCATGCAAGATGTCCAAATCTGAGGCCTGCAACTCACAACTGCTCTGGAACAATTTTGACAGAGTTCCATTACATTTAAGAACATCCCCCTCTCAAATGAGAGGTTTTTACAATATATAGAAGATGAGAAAAGAGAGGGAAAAGAGAAACTCAAAATTCTGCCCCACCCACCAATAAGATGCATTAAATGACTAAAAATGAGTATAGGTAGCCTTACAAATTCGTCCCTCCATGATCTTTTGTTTGTTGGAGAAGGAAGAGCACCAAATCTCATCAAATCTAATTTCTCGGCTACCTAGAACTATGCATATTTAATGTTACAGACGTTTTCCTCCTTTTCTTCCACCTAACTCAAGATTTGAAGTTGTCATGGTGAAGTTCATGATGAGAGCTTTTCAATGATATAAATTTTATAAAATTTGGGAGCATCCGGGAGTGAGGCATGGCCATGCGGATCCAAGGGGGTCAAGAGGATCACGGGTTCCACTGGTTGGATGAACAGTCCGCATGAAAAGGTCATTTTTCTGTTATTTTTCCTTTGGTATGGATAATTCGGTGTTCGGGAACTTAGGGAATGCAGAATTAGTTACTGTTTGTGCCTTATATCTCTCGCCTTAAAGCGAGGGCTTGCATTTACGTGTCGGTCGTATTCGTGCCCAGGGCTAACTGCTTCCATCCGGGCCATTGGTTCCCCAACACCCATCCCTTCTACATTACTCTTCACCGCCCTCGATTCCTTTGTCTTTATGTCCTTCACTTGTTTTCATGGGTCTCAAACCAAAGCGAGGAATAACATTCTCAGGGGGAATGTGTTCCTCATCAACCCCGTTCCTCCGTTGTCCCAAACTTCGCGCTACTCTACCACTTCGACACTTAGTTCTCATGTTCCTTTGGTTGATCGATCGGCCAATGTGGGGAATCGTTAAACCCCGGGAACTGCTCCATTTATCGCTTTGGTTGCCGCAATCACTCTCTCCTCCACATAACTCCAACTCATTATGCCTTCACATTGCAGCTGATAGACCCCTACAGAGAACTCTCTGCCTCAGGGAACTTGTACCAGCGGCGACGCAAAAATATGCAATACACTACATCCGCCCAAAATCCCTTGTTGTGTGGCCAAATCGAAAAATCGGGGAACATGAGGAACCAAGGAATAGTTCCTCTTGTTCCTCCTAGACCCGCAAAACCCACAATACACTAAAAATGACCAAATTTCTCATTTTTCTCCAAATTTTCTAAGTGTTTGGATCTTTCTTAAATTGGGGAGTTAGGCAAAAAGTAGAGAAATGTCCATAAATCAATCCAAGTGTCCAGAACATGAAAAATACTTGAATTTGTAGATTATTCACCAAGATCCCCTAAAATTGCCCAAGTCCAAATTTTGCAAGTTAACCAATTTTGTCAGGGGAAAAATTGGATAACAAATGTGATTTAGTGTCTACAGCTTTAGCACACAAATTATTCCACGTATGGAGAATGATGCAGGGAGCATCAAACTTGTATATAAGAAAGTTTTGGTTTCTAATGAGTTTTGAGTTGTAGTAGGTCTTAGAAGTCTTATTAGGTGTTTTGAACCCTTCTTAGGCCTCTTTTATGGGTGTTAAGTGATTTTTAAGAGTTTCCATCCAAAAGTACAACATTTGAATATCTGATTTTGTAAACTAGGAACTAAAAGGTGTAATGTTCTATGTGAAGTTATAAAAAGGTGGTAAAGGTCATAAAAGACTATATTTGATGTATATAGGTATTATCAACCGTTAAATATGAGTGGTGATGCAAAGGACTCCTCAAAACTCATGCCATCTCAACAAGTTAGTATTCAAACGATAAACAATTTCATATAATTGCATAAGAGCTTCACACACATACACACACACACAAGGCCAAGTTTTGAAAATATTGAATATGGGGGTCTTTAGACTATTTCAAAATCTTCACATACTTCTTTTCAAACTGTCAACTTCACTTATGTCATACAAGAATGCATCAAGACTTCAATTCTTTCACTTACCCTACAAGCTAGATCTAGCTCGTCTAGCCTTGAAAACACACAACATTTGTTGCTTGAAAATGGTTCATCTGGTCTCAAGATAAACTAAGAATATTTTTGGACACCCATTATGATCATACATCTTATTCCAAAGTTTCAAACTCTACAATAGATCACAACACCTCCAAACTACTAGTCTTTGTTCTCAATTAGGTCTATTTCTCTTGTAGCTATGTTTTCATACAAGCATTATTGTTCCGAAAAAATTAAAAAGATCCATAAGACTCTGAGAACATTTATGAGTACCATTTATTTAGCTCTTTCTTTTCACCAAGTTTTAGACCACGACTCTAGATGTAGCCTTCTCAACCGACACCGCCACCTTGCTTATTAAGTCTCCAATTAGGTCTATCTCATCTTTTCAAGGCTAAGAATGAGTTTACAATTTTATCAAATTTTATCCTGGGTTAAAAACTTCTAGAAACTCCTTATTCAACTCAATTATGGTCTCCACACCTTATATCATCCCCCAAACACCATGTCACCACTCTCTTGACTATTTTGGTATTGTTCTAGTTAGCCCCTTGACTATTTTGGTATTGTTCTAGTTAGCCCCTTGACTATATTTTCTTTCTCATAGGTCTTAAAATTTTATGGTTTCTTTCTTCAAATAAGTTATCACCTTCCTAAAACCCTTATACACCTCCTATAGTCCTTTAGCTACCTTTAGACCAAGAATAAGCAATTCTCATATGCCATCTTCTCAAATTTTCCTTTCTCCTTTCTAATGACTGTGCTAAAAGAGGGTAAGACTTTATCTTTGGTTTTTCTTTCTTCATTATCTTCTATTACTATTTCCAAACTCTTTTAACATATTCACTACACCTTATTCCATCTATAATACCAGTCTTAATAGGTAGAATAAAATGGTTCTTGTATTTTAATCAAATTTGCATTATAAGCCTTCAAAACTAGGTAAATGACATCTTGACAATTTGAGTTATTGTCTTTTGACTTATCAAAACTCCTTCAAATGTTACCAATTTGTTTGAAAATATCTCTCATACCTATTTCAACCTTCTCACCAAATCTCATCAAGTTTGATAGGTTACATTCCAAGTTATGCCTAAATTACTTCATGAACCCTACATGAGGGTTTTACCGGGCCGAGAGAAATAATTTATTTTCTTACACAAAATAAACTTTAAGAACTTCAAATCAACCTCTAAAGCTTTGTAATGATCTTGTCCGCCTTTTCTCTTTTAATTGCTCCTCCCGAAATGTGACCATTCATGCACAACAAGAAGTTTTGCACAAATTGTGTAGGAAAACCTTGTTTTACCTACGTATAAGTTATTCCATACAAAATGAACAACTTTAACTCATGCACATATTATTCATCGCATCATACAAGTCTAAAGAATCTTTACAAATGAAGTAAACAAGAGTTCCTTCTTTTATATATCCATTCCAATACATGCACTCCAAGGAAAATAAAGAGTAAAAGGCTCTCGATCAAGTCCATACAACCTATAGAGTCTAAATTAAGTTTGAGGAGAAGGTGCATTTACAAGAAATAACCTTGTTTGGCAAGCCTACAAATCATCAAAATGAAAAGCTCACACCCAAAGCTCACAAATCCCAATCATATCTAAGAGGAATTCACGGAATAAATCATAATGGGCTAGAGAGCATCCTAAAAGTACAAACATGCGGATGATACTCTATTAGGGATGGTTCAAAGGAATCTCTAGTCTATTCCTAGTTCTTGTCATCTGAAACCCTTGAACCCTAACGCTTGTCACAATGTTAGCATGTCTAATAGAGATGGAGAGTAAGCTATAGAGAATAGGGAAGACTTAGAAATGAGTATGTCCGACAAGAAAACTAATGAATGGACGAAAAAGTGGGTGGCACTAGGTAAGAACATATTTTTTTTTGGAGAGTAAAATACTTTAATTAGATGGACAAGACAAAGTTTTCAGCATCAAGGTGTGTATGACCCTGATTTTGCAAGAATTGGCTTGGACTCCCTAGAGGAGTATAAAGTATATCCTATGAAGGCTATAATATGCAAGAAGGAAAAAGCGACTACCTCCCACAACATGTTCCTCATTCCTTGGGACCCAATGGAGCCATTAGTCAACTACATGGATTTTGTACTCAAAAAAATCTTTCTAGGAAAAAAAAATACGCCCCAACATATCTTTATTTTTCTATCACCTTCTTGAACCATAAAGAAAAACTACCCTGTGATGGTCAGATGAAGCCAACTTTAAGGTAGGCTATATTTTTGACATACACCACAAGGGTACACTTGCTCTTGTCAGCCCCTTGTCTATCAAGATAACACCTCTTGGTGATTAAAAAAACTTTTACAAGCTAGATATATGCTTTCTAACACTTACCAATCATAGAGGGGAGATATAATACTCGACAGGTATCGCTGATACATATATATGTATAGAAGGCAGACACTGTACTTAAAACGACATAAATCACCCATGCACATGAAGTATTATGATTACAAATTGTCTCCAACATGAAGGGTCAGGGTTCCTCTTTAACTTTTATGACATAACTGGAATTGAAATTGCAGTGGGGTGACAGCACCCGCAACAGTGCCCACCATTTGCCACTAAAGCACATATGCTCAGCAGATTTAAGACTTCTTTGGTTCTCTACTATTGCGTCTCTTTTGTATATTTTTCAAATTTATAATGTGGATGTATATGGTTTGTATATTTCTGTTTTTAGTGGAAAAAGGTCTCTTACATAGAGAGTTTGGACAAAATCTCTGGTCCGTATAAATTTCTTTTTCAATTGATGGACCTAAATATGCATCGTCACAGTACAAAAACTAGTTTGAATCTGATGTTAAAAAACAAGGCAATCATATGCCAAGAAACCAAACTACATCAAAGCATTCAATAAAAATTCCATCAAACCGAGAATATAACTAAGCAATCTTACATATAAGCACTTAATTATTAAAATCAGATGTCAACGAGAACAGGATATTCATAATACCAACCAACCCGACCATATCAATGCATCCAATAATTATAGCATTAAACAAAGAATTTAAGCAATCAATCTAATGCTAGAACACTTAAAATCATTTGAGATGTCAAATGGACCAGCTAGCCATAGGGCCAAGAAACTCCAATCAAACCAAAACATACACAAGTAATCTTAACTCGATGAAAGAGTACAATTTGTCTGATCTCTGAAACTTGTTTCACAAGCCAGCTTTTAATATCGTGCCTCAAAAAATGAATTCTCTCAATTAGAATGCGGCCATCACTTTGCAGCTTTGGCCCTCCGTATCAGGTTACCCATATGCTATAAGTTGATGTTGCTATGCTTTACAGCAATGGGGTTACCCATATGCTATAAGTTGATGTTGCTATGCTTTACAGCAATGGATATAGCACCATACAACATCAAATGTAAGATTTAGTATTTTTATTTAACTGCAGAAAGAAGAAAGCAAAGAATTTTTAAACGCTTGAATGTGCATGCTTTTCTATAACATATATCTAAATTCTCACAAACTCTACAATCTGATGATTAGCTGCAAACAGATAGCTTCAGAACAATTACAGTAGAGGCAAGTAACTGTTTCTTAGTGAGAAGAATGCTTCCACGGCATATTCCTAGCCCCCACAAGCAGTGTCCATGTCTGTAATCCCATCTGCAATTCCCTTGAAAGAAACCCGCACTTTTCTTGTCGTGGTGCTCTTCTTATCATTAGTAATTATAGTACCACTTAAATGTACACTGTCTTTTGACACTTTGCCCATAAGCTCAAATAGAGGAAGCTGTAAATTTGGCCGTGTCATCTCCTCCAAAACAGGAGGTGCTTGAATATAAAGGTTATTTCCTCTATGCATCACGCTTGGTCTTGACAACCGAAGCCTCGGATGTTCTCCAACAAGATCAATGAACTGAGTGCCAGCATAAACAAACATACATCTACGACCCCAATAAGTCATAAAAAATGGGCTATTTGTCTGTATTGAGCAGTTATGGACACTTTTCCTATAAATATTGAACAGTTACATATACATCTGTAGATAGGAACAGTTATAGACATGTTTCCTAGAAAGCAAAATTCTTTATTATCGATGTGATTCATAAATTGAAGAGCAGTGCTGACTAATATAAACTGCTCAGAATAACGAGATGGCATTTTTAAGAGTACAAACCTTTTGCAAAGTCACAGAAGAGTCCAGTTCCATCAACACTCCAGGGCCGCAGACCAAACAATCGTCGTCTTTCGAAAACTCGGTTACATTTGTGTGAAGACCTTCAACGCCATTATACCTACAAAGAATATAGCGTGTGCATGCTAGATTATTTCTAGACACAAAAAAATAAAATTGAAAACATAATTTAATTTTGAAAGCTTCTAACAATCCATCCTAGGGATTCTGACATAATGGAAATAGGAACATTTGTAATAGAGTGACACAGATTCAGATCTCCCCATTATAACACTCCATGCCCCAACTCCAGCGGACACCCCATATCATCGACCAAGATTTACAAACGAAAAAAAAAAAACCAGGCATAACATCAACCAAGATTTACAAATGAGAAAAAAAGGCAGGCATAACATCAACCAAGATTTACGAAGGAAAAACTGTTCCTAAGAATCCAATAGAAAAACAAAAGCCTAGAGTATTTTGCAATGGCAATTAGCATCAGCTCCAAAATTTTGTTTGCAAATTGAAAGGAATATCATCTCTGTCATGTCTCTCAACAACTTAAACGAGCATTTCCTTCTGCACATGCATGCTTAAATTACCATTTTAAGGAGGACTCACAACTAAAGGAAATTTATGCAACATCGTGGATTTGAAGGAATGGCAGTTTCCATCCTAGAAAACATGAACATAACGCTCTGTTGAAAACTTCAAACACGGCTTAAACATCAGATGGCTTCACCTAGAAATGTGAAAAGAGCAGTTGAAACATTAACCACATTATAAAAATTAGAGGACAAAATATAAAATAAGTACAGGTAATCCCTTCAAACAAAGCCATTTGACAAATGCTATGAAACAAGATTCATCATTTCAAGAGCTGCAATTGGATAATCCACTAGCTCTAGGTCATTGGCAAAATTGTGTGGCTTGGAGATTGTATCCAAAGAGTGAAAAACAACCTTCACAAGGCTGCAATGTTCTCTTCAACTGCTTTATTAGGAATGGCCTAGTTGGAGAGACCACCACACCGTGCACTATGTACCCTAATTAATGTACCAATGTTTAAAGCATCAAAACTACAGGGATGCCATACCTCCAAGATTGAAGGCATTAGATTGTTTAGAAACTTCTCCAGGCTATTTAAAATATTTTTTTACTTCTAACAAATTGTTAAAGGATTTGTCTTTGTTGGAGAATACAAATGAACAAAAATTGATTACACATACTCATCTAAAACATGCAACAGCAAGTTTTTGAGTCCATTTAACTCAACAATCATTTTATAATATCAAAAACAGTTTACAAATAAAAACAATGCACCTTGAAGTTTTGAACCTACGTTAAATAATTTGACAATGATTTGCTGCATGCTGTTGCAATTTTCAATGCCTCCAATGCACATGCAGATGATATGATAGCATTTGTTGATGCGATGGCTGGTACAATGTTTTTAACAACACCCTGCAGAAAGAGCCTCCAAAAATCAAAAACAAATTACAGACATTCACCTCAACAAATCTTCCCACCTGAACCTGATAATAAGAGACCCTAAAAAGTCAAAGATATGTATATTAGCCAGTTATAAGCTTATCATATAAAAAAGTTGGATGTCAGTAGAAGCTCTGATTAAATTTGGGACTGTATTCTTTCCTGTTTAGCAACATTTTGAACCTTACATAAACACCTCCACATGATACATATTACTCTACACATATTTTGAAAAATAGTACTCAACATAATAAGCATAACAAATAAACTATCATAATGCCCCCAATGCATGCACCTCAAGGAGATTATGATATCAAAGTGGACTCATGAACTCTTAGCTCAAAAAATGGAATCAATTAAAAAAGATATTGACTCGGATAACATTAAAGCTGACGACTTTCAATTTTGAGCTGGCGAGGCACAAGGCTCAAATGCTTGCCACGCTTAATGGCCATCTAGGTTTGTGCTCAGCCACTAGAGATAATCTCAAACAAGGGGTACACACCAATCACCTGTGACAGGTGATCCTGGCAAAACAGATTGCACCTAATCATGGAAGGAATCACCCCAACCCTGCATTCAGTAACATCCCAGTAATCTCATCTCTGTGCACCCAGCAAGAGGGTTTCCCATACACAAATGGGTGTTGGCTCAAAGCTCGAAGGGGGCCTCAACATAATTGCTAGTTTTGGCAATTTATGTTCTTCTGTTGTTCATAGTTAACCATAAAATGCATGCCTATTGTACTGTTCTTGTTTCATGTACTTTTTACAGTTTCATCTCTCAACCCCACGACTATGCCTCATACAGGAAGAGGATTCTAGCTTCCTGAGACATGATGCAGTTTTTACAGCTGTCATTCAAGGACAGGAGCCACTTACATGAATTACAGACACTCCAGTTAAGAGCTTCTGGCATTAGTGACGCTTCATGTTTAAGGTGGTCTGGCACTTGAGTAGAAATGCAGTTCACATGCTCAAGTAATGTAGAATTGGAATTGTGGAATAAATTAACAAGTGTTCCACACACACTGAGACATAACTTTAAGATTCGTTGCTTGCTTGTAATCATACAAATGCCCCAGTAAAAACAATATTTTACTACAGCTGCGGTCAAACAAATATCCAATTGTTTTATCTGGTTTAGTGAAATGAATGACCAATTGCTTTCCCTCATCAATGTATGTTTGCAAATGTTTTGAATGCAATAGGGATACTTGTGCATTTCATAAGAAAAATAAATGATAACATTTGCAGATGTTTCCTTTCTCCAGGTAATATTCTGGCTAATTGCCTCAGACGGTGATAAAGTCGCCCATTAAAGTCCCACAGGATACATGTAAATTGTTCTGCAAAAACTTCCATTTTTAACCTGCACACATAAGTGGCAGCCAGACATGATCTAAGCCTTGAAGGTTGAATGGCAAAATGATGTGATAAATAAGTTAAATCACAGTTGATCAATGGTTCCTTTCAACAACAATATCTCAATGAAAATCGTTTCCATTGGCTCACTTCAGTGTTTTAGCTTTAGTCATAATCACTTTTTCAGCTTCTAGGGTTCTTTTCTATCCTAGTACTGTTCTGTTGTAACTAGATGTACTTTCAAAATGCAGTACCCCACTTTTGTCACTCATGGTCATAAATATAATGTATTTCTTACTTGGGAAGCTTTCCCTTTGGCACAATATCCATTTTTTCGACATCAATATATCCAGAATTTAAGATGCAGAAAATGCCTACACGGTCCCATCTTTCACAGGGGAAACGTTTCAGAACTGAAACATGGAGCCGAAACGTCTGGGGAACATCCTGGAAACGCCCAAGCATGTGCCAAAAACAGAACTGCCGTTTCTGGCACGTTTCTAGGATGTTTCCAGCCATTTTTGCAGCAGATTTTCAAACAAAAATAATTTAAAAATAAATCACAAATTAAAATAACTAATACTAACCTTAGCTATCCTTAACCCATCCCAAACCATAGTCAGACACATTGAACGTTTTGAACTTTCGTGAATAATATATTTTTCAACCGTTTTATCGTTTATGGACTAAAACTGAGTATTATACATTTATATTTTTATAATCCATTGTACGGACGTTTCTGTGTTGTGTCACTTCCAAGGGTTTTTGGCATATAGGCATTTCCACATTTCCATTCCATCTCTGTTTTCTGGCAACTTAATCTGGAATGAGCACATTGTGGGATGGATGTATACATGGAAAATTGAAAGAAACAAAGGAAGTAATGAAAATGACATAAATAGTTAAATAGGATTTGAAAGGACAACCAACAGTAATGCCAGTTAACAGGTGCAGAAAAGCAACTTCCAATACAGAAAGCAATAAATTAAATAAATAAAGACATCTTTACCAAGAAAAGAGTAAGGGCAAAAGGCCCTATAAAATTATATGTATAAGTGGCAACAGTTGTAATGGTACAGTGAGCTTGAGATACAACAAACTAAAATGAACAGAGTGGATGTTATATCTGTTGCAAAAGAATTGCCCCACCTGAGTTAAGGAGTAGGTAACTCCACTTATACCAAATGCTTCCGCTCTTTTAAGTGCCTGTATTATAAGACAGGTACTCATTGTTAGTCTAAATACAGTTTCAATTCTTGAAATTGATGAGACAATTCATAATATCTGAAATGTTGCACCTGTGAATAAATCCATTGCATATGCTCTGGATTGTCTGCATCAAAAGGTTTTCCATGATATTCCTACAAGAAAGAAAGCAAACATTTTATGTCAAATTTATGATTACGAGAACAATAGTTTCAAACAAAAAGACTCCATAAGAAAGTGATAGTCAAATTTAATCATGACTCATACCTCGTCCCATTGGATTAGATGAGCATACTCAATGCAGTGAGCAGCTGACCGAGGAGTCTCCGCAAGAGTACATAAGGGAAATTTAACCTGAGGTGGGAAAAGCCATACAGTACACTCAAAGCATGGTGTCACTCCTGGTAAAATCACTCTGGCATGGCCCTTGAATCCTTCGGTACCTCCATCAACCATAGGCTTGATTGATTCCAAACATGGCTTATCCTCAGAATCATATTCTGGGTTTGGATGGAACAAAAACAAATCAAATCTCTTTACAAAAGAAAGAAAAGCTTAATCAAGGACAAACTTTCTCCTTCATATATTTATATGGAGTAAACCAGGAAGACGCTATGCAAATAGAATATAATTTAATTTTTAAGTGGGACATGATGTTGACTAGCATCAATCTAACCAACACATTAGGCTCTTAATCCATACCAAACCGCATGTACGACCCTCTTTCAAATCTCAATCATGAAGACATATTCAACTTACACGGTTAAACCAAAGATCCATTCAGGAAAATCACAACAATATTCAAGAAATGATGGGATATCTTAATAACAAAAATGAAAAATCCCTTGTATAGACAAGGCTATAACTCCAAGTAAACTGCTGACTATTCCCATTAGAGCCACAGGTACGAGGTCGAATTAACGATTGAAAACACAAATGAAGCATTCTCTGCTCTGAGTGATGCCACAAGTTTAATCTTTTCCTCATGGTTTTTGTAATTAGCATAAGAAAGCCCGATGTTGGGCACATAACAAAGTCAATATAATTAGGCAAGATGAATGATAAAATCCATGTAATTATGAAACTATTATATAGACGTCCATGTAATCATGTAATCATGTACTAACTACTATGCACTGAGTGATGTAATGATGTGACAATCATCTATAGGACTTCCCATCAATATAGAGGCCTCCTATGAGGTTAAGTAGTCACATATTCTAGATGTTTGAGTTATTAATATTGATTCTCTCCTTGACTAAATGATTTGTTTTTCTTATTTGGTTGGTCTCCCCTTCTTGGGAATTAGGTTGTCCAACAATTTTAAGCACTAGATATCAACTAGTTGTCAATTGTCTATTTGGTGGCATCATAACATCTTAAGTGGATAACTTGTGATTTTCGCCAAGCCATTTGAGTTCTACATTAACATGACATAAAACTCAAAACCCATTCTACAGAAAACATGGAAACATCTCTAGTTTCAAAAGCAAATGCCTAGCAGCTATCTTGCATCATGAAAAACAGGCATGGTTAAAAGCACCACATACATAGTATGACTAAATCACCACAATCTTAAAATGTTAATACTATGGCAAAATATAAAAAATATGCATATGTGGAAGTACCGAGAAAGCTGCAAGCCACTGCATTGATATAGCTTCGAGCTTCAATTGAATCAAGACCAAGTGCAATTATATTGAAATCGCTGTAGAAGTCAATATCTTTCTCCTCAATGCGACAGAAATGGGGTACTATGTTTACCCCACTAACTCGCTCCATAACTCGCTTTGCAGCTACTTCTGCTTTCGACTTCCCCACATCTTGCATCCTGCAAAATCATGATCATTAAAGTGAGGTCAAGAGTTCCACACATAGATGAAGCATCAATCAGAAACAGACAGATCAAATACAAAACAACCTCCAAATTTGGCTTCTTTACATGTCTCCACGTAGAAAATTATAATCAATTTCATACAAGTTAATTCTATCAGGAATTGCATTATTATTCTTTAAGTGCCATAGCCGACAGAAAATTTCAAACAGATTTTTTTCATTCCATATTGGCACTCTTCAAATATGCATCCCATCAGCAAGTATGGAATGTTCAAACAAACACATACAGAGTTGCATTTCTTGAATCCAACTCCATCTCAACCTATCAATAGCTGGGGTTGCAAAATCACAATCGCTAAAGTGAGGACAAGAGTTTCACACGTAAATGAAGCTTCAATCAGAAATAGACAGATCAAAGACAAAACAAAAACATCCAAAATCGGCTTCTTTAAATGTCTCCCTGTAAACAACCATAATCAATTTCATACGAGTTAATTCTATCAGGAATTGCATTATTATTCTTGAGTGCCACGGCCAGCAGAAAATTCCAAACATATTATTTTTCCATTATATATAAGCTTTCTTCAAATATGCATCCCATTGGTGTGTATGGAATGTATTAACAAACACATGCTGAGTAGCATTCCATGGAATCTAATTCCATCTCGACCTATCAATATTTGGCACATTTAAACATAAGGTGGTGTTGTCATTAGTTCATGAGAAACCACCCTTGCCCAACATCACACAGAATCGGAGCGAGATTCCTCTACATTGTCCCAGCATTGCTAATAAGCCATCATGCATTCTGCTTAGAGATTGACTCATAAACAACAGTTTTATATAGCAAGGAAGACAATTGAATGCACCAAGCTGACACATGCAAGTGATCCAACATATTTAATATGCCAAAGATGAAGAAGGATAAAACCTGAAGAGGAACTGCCGATTGAGATTGGATACTTCAATAGTATCCATATCTATCACTTCAATGTTCTTAAATCCAGACATGGCAAGATCTTTTAGTAACTCACAGCCAAGTCCCCAGCTCCTACAACAAGGACCTTGGCATATTCTTGCAAATCATTTCTCAACTGCAGCAGAAAACCAAAGGTAAAATGAAAACAGTAGTTAGAAAACAATCAATAGTAAAGGTAGACATTTGAAAGGCATGGCCTGCCGTCTTGGGTGTTAAAAGAAGCAAGCCTAACTACATACTAATTTTAATTCCAAATTCAAGCAAACAGTTACTTCCAAGATATCCAAACATGTTAGAAAGCTGAATAGCACCAGTTAATAAACATCAAGAAACTGCAATGAGGCTGCCTTGGAGCTTTAGAAAATTCAAAATTATAAGCATAATGTAGTATAAAGCCTTAAAAGTTAAATGCTGTAATTTGCAAAAGCGTTCCCATTGTTAAGAAAACTAGAATCCCTCCAAAGTCCAAACTATCAATAATGACTAGTTTCTTACCACTTAGAAAAAAACTAAATTACTAAATCATGTGCATGTTCCCCTGCAGACCTCACCACGCCATTAGACAAAGCATGACTCTGGAATAGAAGGGCGTTGCCAAATAATGGTTTCAAATTTCAAATCCATTTACATCTTTGCCTTACACATACATTATTGATCAGAAAATTATTGTTTAACACAATAGGGAAGAAGTTGGGCTCAATGGCCCCTAACCATCCTATTTCTGTTATTGTACGAGGATATAATACATAAATGGTTGGGGAATATGTCTATTTGTTCTGGTGTATAGCAACTGGCAATTATACGCATTTAATTATACACTATGGGTCAAGTTCCACTTTGCTTGCTTTCACCACTCGAGAGATCACATAATAGATAAACACCGGGGCTGAAACAGGTTTGCTCTAATTGTGGCAAGTTATGATTCCCAAGAAATAGCCACAATTTGACATGTGAGGCTATATTATACTTCTATAAACAACAGTCTCCAAACCCAGAGCAGGACAAGCTCAATGTCATGCATTTGAATATCCATTTGGTGTAAAATTATGAGCTTATCAAGTCGAGTCATTTTTACTAAAAAAACAAAATAATTTCCCATGATCACAAAGCCGGATTTTGCCAATTTAGCATCCAATTCCCATCAAACTGCACCAATTTGGAGGCCTGTGTTCACTAGATTGACTTGCAGTCAATGTGACCTTGGGTTCCAACTGGGGCAGTTTGATGGGAATTGAATGCTATCTGGAAACAAACCTTCTTTACGACCCACAAGACCAGATGGACTGCAAGTCAATCAAGTGAACAAAGGCCTCCATGGAGTGAGCTTTACAGAGGTTGCCACTTATCCAACATATTTATTCAGTGCAAGGATTAAGGAAGCATATTAGGCAAAGCCCTTAAGAGTAGGACCTGCAGTTCCTTCGTTATATACAGAGTACAGACAGCTGATGGATCATCGCCTACTTCGGAAAATGCTCTGCATCATGAAGACTGAGGAGAACCACCAACACAATATGGAGCTAATCATCACAGACTTGTGCTTGTGCCCTGATTCAATCATAATCTAGTCACATGGAATATACATGACACTTCTTGGCTAGTCTGCTATAAGCGATATGGCTTTCATGACAGGTGGGTATTTTCAAATCTACCTAGTTGGAGATTTTAAAGATCAGATTTAAAAACCATCATGGTGAAACACTCACCCACATAGAAATACCCAACAATGAGAATGAATACAACACCTACTGAACAAATTTATTTGGAAGAAAAAATAAAAACTTAACACTGAATCCCTCGTACCCAACAACAACCTGATATAAATAAGCCCTGCCAAAAACCAGGTGATAAACAGAAGAGAAGAAAAATCAAAGACAAACCCACCTGTTCTCCTGGCTCAAAATTTTCACCAACCAGGTTTCCTGCCCTGAGCAGCAAACGATCAAGATCTCTCCATCTCACACTATCAATGTCCTCCATGACCCTTCTGGTTTTTTTTTCTTCTATTGCTGTTTCAGCTCGAAATTGAAGACAGCAATAAGCAAATGACAGTTTGTATTTATACTGTTCACCACCCAATCAAAGGCGAAAGAGGTTTTCCTGGATGTGTTTTTACACTGTGGCAGTGTGATTCAAGTGGCTTATACTAACCTCTTAATAGGGAGAGGATCCTATAATCATATCCTTATTTGGGGTGGGTTCATTCGGCCTCAAGTGTTTTAGGTGGTTTAAGTTGTGGGTTCAAATCTTATGAGTAGCAGTTGGTTGATCAGTGGCATTTGTTATGTGTTAGAGTTTTATGAACCCACAATTTACCTCTAGTATGGGGTTGATCGGTGACATTTGTCATGTGTTAGAGTTTTACTCCTCGAAGTTCGATGGAACTCGCTTTATTTTACTTAGACACACGGTTGATCAGTGGCACTTGTCATGTGTTAGAGTTTTACTCCTTAAAGTTCGGTAGAGCTCGCCTTCCATTAGAGCTATGCTCCTTGAAACAACTACGGAGCTTGCCTTGTGTTTGAGCTAAGCTCCTCGAAACTTTGAGTTGCTCAATATTTGATGATCCCTCTAAGTTACCAACCTTTAGTTACAAAATTCAATGTTAGCACTTGAAAATTTAGAATGGTTGACATAGTTTAAATTTGATGGTTGCACAATTTTATTTACATTTCGCTCCTACAAAATATAATTAGATTTTTATTAATTGTATCAAATATAAGATAAAAAATTTGGTAGTCTCAAAATTACAAACGATTATAATGACTATATATATTTTCTTTTATGTTTTCTCCTCCTACCATGAAAAGTATTGTTGATTTAGATAATTGTCATCAAAATGTCACATGAGAGGCAAGATCAATCATCAAATTTATCCATGAGTGACATTAAAAGTGTAAAATTGGTGGTCGTGAGAATTAAGTGTGAGTTTTTCTTTTATGTTTCATGTTTTTAATAAATAGTATTACCATATGAAAGGTAATGTCGATTAGATAATGTCATCAAAATTTTATATGAGAGATGAAGTCAATTGTCAAATTTAACCCTTGACACACATCAAAAGTGTAAACTTGTTGGTTATGGGAGTTAGAGTTAGGTCAAACTCAAAACGCAAAAGTGGAAGTTTTATAATCATAAAAAATGATAGTTAATTTTAAAGTTTTAAATTGGGTAATTTTTATTATTTTGTTTTGTTTCTAAATCGTCATTTCTATCGAATGGGTTGTGGTTCAACGGTGTGTATGATGGTGTAGGAGTTGCCTAGCCATCCACCAGGGTTCCACTCCCAAGAGATACCAAGTAATAAGGGATAAGGTCGGGATTGTGCCCCGAGCAACTTCAGCGGAATGGAAACCCCTTAGTCCTTGGCAGTTAATCGGGAAGAACTTGAAATGATAATAATAGTCATTAATGAAAACTAATAATAATTATCATCACAAGGACACTTCAATTAGGAAGAACTTGAAATGATAATAATAGTTGAGTCATTAATGAAAACTAAAAGAACACACTTTTATATAATGTACCAAAAAATATTATATTGTCTACATATTTCATTAAATCCCTCCCACTAATTTGGTCTAAAGGACATTAAAAGTCTTCATCGTTATATTTTAAATAATTATTTGTATAGGTGTTCTACAATTGCAATTGGGGGTAGTGGTGGTGGATTGCAATGTTTATGAGTTGCTAATAATTGATTTTTAACCTTATAATTGACGTTCATTATATTATCACAACGAAATTTCAACCATAAATTTGATGTTCATTTGACCATCATATGATTTTTGTATTTTTCCCTTAAAAAATAATCTAAAAATCATAATATTTTTATCATCTTGTAGAGTTTAGAACGTTTTTATTTGGAAAAGATTTTTCTAAACATAACATACTTGCATAACTAGATTGATACTTTTATCACTAACCAATAAAAAAATCATAAAAATAATAATAATAATTAATAAATAATCAATAGAATATTAAAAATATATAAAATAAAGAATCTTCACTCTAGATGGATTTTTGGTTCCATCCATCTATCCCCCCGCTCCACATTCTCCTTTGTCAAATTCCGCTAACAAATTTATTTCCTTTTAAATTGACCCTTCATACCTCCTCCACTCTTCACCACTACCCCAATCCCTTTTGACGTTCACATTGCACTCCTCACGTACAATTGCTAGTCAATAGCATATTAAAAATGTAAAAATAAAAAATCTTCACTCTACAATTTTTGTAATAATACATCTTGTTCTTGTTGTAACCAAACACTTTAAAAGTGAAAACTTGTTAACTCCACTCATATTCCAATAATATGCATTTACGTGAAGACCATATAACCCACTTTAAAGTGATTTAATAAGAAATATTTATTCATTTATTTATTTTTAAATAAATGTAAAAATATTAAGATTGAATGATATGTAAAATAAATGGAAAACAATTCATCGTAAATTTATAATAAAGAAACTTAAACACTAAAATCTTCTAATTATATTTACATTTATATTTAATTTCTAAATTTTATTATTTTAAACTAAGGGAAAATGTTTATATTAAAAAATAAAAATAATTATTTTTAAGAGTTTCTCGTGGTCTTCTTGCTTGTTTAGTAATTTTATGGAGATTGGGATGGTTAATATGCCAGAATATCATTACCAAAGAAAACTATGTTTAATGACTCCATTGTTGCAACTTATTTTTCTATCCTATCTTCTTTTTTATTTTGTAATTTATTCGGATAATGTCTTGTAGATCATTATTGACTATTGATTTTTTTAGGTCAATTAAATGTTTGTTATGTGGACACTTAAAAATGAGTCTAAGGTATTTATTAAATGTTACTTCTTATGCTTTTAATGTATTTGTTTATTTGTGAATTATTGATCCAAAGAAGTGGTGATTTTCGACTTTCCATGTTTTTATCCCTTCTTCTCAATCCCTCGAGGAGTTATTTCTCTTTTCTCGTACTTCTTAAGCTTTGTGATAGAAGTGTTGATGCTCTTAACACCAATCAAATGCACTCTTTGCACTTATCAAATGCACTCTTGACACTTTGGTTCGAATTGTTAGTATCCATTAATCCAGAGTGCACTTGACCCCTTTATCCGGGTTTTTCACTTCTACTTGTTTGATGGTAGTTTGCATACCAATATAGTTCTAATTTGAATTAAATTATGTATAAATACATAAACAATGTAATTCATTTGACACTAAACATTTACAAGAGATTATACCCACACAAAGAAGTCATCAGCAGAAGAGAGATCAAGCAAGCAATCTAGAGCAATTATAATTGTCTAATACTAGCATTCCATTGTAGAGCACAACTAGGGAACACCTTTTATCTATATTATGCAAATTAAATTTTAGAAGTCATTTCCTTTATGAAATTACTATCTTTCAATATCGTAGTTTCAACACTTTATATATTATTTACAAGCTTTAATGCAGCCCATAAAATCAATTTATTTTCCTTCAAAGTCTTCAAATATGAGTCAATATCACACATACTTTAGAGTCATTCTAGGGTAAGGAAAAAAATCAATTACATAGGAGTCACAATGCACAACTTGTAGCAGGAAATAAAAGACAAGGAGCGTGTGAACCCAAACGTCAATTCATATTAAAGTTGTCTATCACCTAACCGTAAATGACAACACTCCTCACATCTTATCAATAGTGGTTATGCACCTCACACTTGTTTCTAATCAAACTTTGTTTTTGGGTGAGGTTGTTATCATTGTCAAATGGAATTTTTCAAGTTCATTATCGTACAACAAGTATACAAAAATGATTTATTCAAGATAGACCTCTCGGCCCTATGTGTTTTTCATCCTAATTGATTTAGATATATTGATTATGTGTTGTTAGTTATAGTTCTTGTATTTACACATTTATGTCATGCTTAATTACACTATAATTCATTTATTTGTACATTACACACTCTTGGGGCGGGGGGGTGGGGTGTGGGGGTGGGGGGGGTTGTTAGGTGCCCCCAAAACACCAATAAATTAAATCTTAAATCCAAAATAAAAAGAACAGAGAAAACATAAGTGTCAAAAAGAAACAAAATCGCCAAGAGGTTACAAGATGCCAAAAGGTTACAATAAATTCATAATTTCTTTGAAGTATTCAAGGTTCAAATAACATTACACACGCTTGTATGATGTAAATATAAAATGTAATTTTCAAAAGATAATATAGAAAAATGAAAAATATCAACTATAAAATAAATTTATCTTATTATTTAAATATATTATCAAGCCCAAGCTTGAACATCCATCATACCCATATAGTTTGCCAACTTCAAGATAAAAATTATGATTTCAAAACTAAAAAAACTCGCATGAGCTATATAGTGGAACTAGTAGACATACGATCTCGAAAACACCTTGGAAAAATAATTGTAAGCTAAGTCAAATGAAATTAAAGATGAATCTCATTTTTTCCAAACATGAAATGTTTTGCAAATGTCAACAATCATAAATTGTTTCATGAACAACTATATCAAGCTAACCAAACTAAATTTAGAGAATTTATTTTGAATTGAAATGCCCATTGAATCAATAATCTACACATGTAAATAAGGTTTTAGTGATCTAAGATTTCTTTCAACAAATAGCATGTTAAAAAAATCTATTTCAATTTTTTCCTATTTTGGTTTTTGTATTTAATTGTTTATTATATGGATATACATCTAACTCATTGTTTCTTTTGTAGGTGTTTCGGTTTAGAAGAGTCCTAGGATTGTGAAGTCACTTTAGTTGGGAGAATTCAAAGACTGTGAAGGTTTATATCAACAAAGACAATTACAAAATCAAAATTTTCGAAAAGGCTTCCGTGTGAATTTCATTGTCTATGCAATTTTGAATCCTTCAAAGAAATTTGGTCTAAAGGACATTAAAAATAATCATTTTCATTATCAATATATGTAGGAATTTTGTATTTTACTCTCCTCTTATTACTCATATGTTTGCTCTCTAGTACTATTTGTAATGCAAATAAATGAATTACATTTAATTAAGCATATGTAATACATATTAAACATAGAAAACAACACCTAATTAACTATAAGCCATTTCAATTAGATAAAAAAATGTAAAGCAATAGGGAAATAAAAGACCCTTAATCTTAATTTTGTACTTTTATGATCAATTTGCCCTCAACATTTGTGTCCTAAATCTATAATACCACAACATGTGTACCTATACCGTACCTATAATGTCATATTTCTCATTTAATGTACCAAGATATATAAAGACTTTAAGGAAAACAAAGAGACTTTAAGGACATGTGTTAGGGCCTAGTGAATAGTATAAACTAACTTATTGGAGACACCCAAATTTGGTACAAGCCTTGTTTCCACAATGTCCTTTGCACATGACTTTGCACATTCAAACTCTCATTCCAATTTAGAGATTTATTTTTACATTTGGTCTTGGCATTTTACTCTCTTACTTGTTCAACCGGGTTGCACACTCTTTTGTTTGTTTTCTCTCTCGGCTTCTCTATGTGTCACAAAGAACCATGGATTGTCTAGTCCACTTTTACACTTGTTTGTGTGTTTAGGATGGTACCCATAAATTCAAACAATGTCAACTACTATAAGGGTATGAGGTTTTTACTAGTGTCTCGGCATGGTTTTTACATTTTGGGGTTTGAAACTCATGTTGTTGGCTTCATTAATTTTTTTGGGTCTCGTTGAGTCGACATTTGTGTGCTAATAGGTCCCTAATTCAAACGTGTGATCACTATATATGCAAAGTCCTTAAAGGCATTTCAAACACAAAAATTCATATAACAAGAGGAGATCATAATTGGTTTCTAATGTTTATAATATTCTTAAGTTTCTAAACGAATACATATGATCACATGTCATTTTCATGTTGGTACTAAAGGAGGGCAAAAATAAAATTACATTTAGGCTTGCATTCACATGATTTGGCCCACTTATACATATGAAGGAGAATTATGTGGGTTTGAGGCCTCTTCAAAGTAGTGCTACATAAGCCACACTCAACCATTAAGAGGTGGTTGGGTGCGAACCCAAAATGTTAACCCTTTTTTATAGGTCTCTTGTCATTGAAGTGTCTTGCTAGGGATACTAAGGAAGAGAAGGCATTTTATCGGTTTATGTACAACATTACAAACATCTAAAGTAGAATTCTATAAAAGTATGAGAAGGTGAATATGTGCCATCAATTTGAAGGAGTTTTGAGCTTGTAGGCGTTGTCGATAAAGTCTAACAATTCTAGTTACCATAGGCATCTGAGTTTGTCGACAATGTCCAGAGGATCATGAGCATTGTTTCTACTTTTAGGATCTATTCGTCATATGAAGTATATATATTTTATTATGTAGTTACTTTTCGATTATGATGATATGTCATGTGAGCTAAGTATCTTATCTATTTAAAGGGCCTTGCTTCAGTAAATTATTTTAGTTCAAATCAACTACTCATTAACAAATTCATATTATTGTGTTTGATTATAATCATGTAACTTATAGTATAAATTTATTGTTTACCATTCATTTTATGTCATAAGGTGTAAAATAATAGAAACTCTTATTGTTTGGCATGCCCCTAACTGGTGACGAGATATTGAAAAATATGAAATTGCATAAAGGAAATTAATGTCGGAAAAATGCATAAATAATCTTCAACGTATACACCAAAAGTGCTTTGTGCTACTTAACTTAATGACAATGTGCTAATGATTGCTTTGTGTTTGTGTGAATAACCTCTTATATCAAATAAACTATAACATTTATCTACTTAAATAGGTGTCACTTGAATTCAAATTAAACATCATTGACGTTCATGCCAACATCCTAAAGTTAAAACTTGAAAGGGGTAAAACACCGAGACATGGATACCTAAAATAAAAAAACTATAAAAAATAAAAGATAAAATAGACATAAGATAACAAATATATAAATGAAAAGATTTTAATAAAATAAAAATTAATTAAAAAAATATAATATTTATCTTTGACCAAATTATCAATATATAAATAAACATACTAAAATTAAGATAATTTAAAATTAAATAACTATCATAAAACACATACCCTTTTAAGGGGAAGAATTTTAATACGCATTATTATTATTTTGATATGATTTGAATCTATTTAAGAATCTTTGGTTTAATCATATTAAACCTACGAAGAAAAAAGAGTCATTTTTATTGTTGGTGGAATGTAAGGCTTTTGAATCTATTTAAAAACTTTGCATCCAATCCTCTCATTTAATATATTCATCTTGCCCCTTGCCTTTGCACGCTAAAGTGAACACACACTTTTAAATATTCCGATATGCAAATAATTGAACACACACTTTCATATATTCATGTTGACATTTGAAGAGACACAAATAATTGAATCCTCTAATCCCATCTTTTCCAAACTAATGTTTAGGTTGGACATTCGTTTATTTACTTGAATAATGGTGTGTTGGCGAGGGATGATTTTTTTTTTTAATTATAAAAAGATAGTCATAATAATTGGACTTTACATTTATTTTACTTATGTGGAAACACATTTGTGATTGGGATGATATGATAAATGAGAATATGGTTAATCAAAAGACCTAACCAAATGGAGATTTAGGCCTAGGCAAAGTAGGCAACCGCCTGGGACGCTAATATTTAGGGGTGTTGATCTATTCTATTTTATTATGGTTTTTATGAAGAGTAGATCAATTTATTAGTTCCATATATGTTAGTAGCAGTTAGTGTCCAACCTTACATACCAATTCAATTCACTTCATTCAAAATAAATTTAAAATTACATAGTTTCATTAACAATTTAGTGTTTAGGAAGGCTCAAATATTTATGCAAGCGACTTTGTTCTCGGGATTCTTAAATTTAATTCATAGTCATGTATTTTTCATACTTTGTATTGTTTTAAAGTCTTGAAAGTTTTTTTAGAGGAGAGATCAAGAAAGGTGAATATGTAAAGAACGTCATAAGAAAATAGTCTAGAAATATATGATAGAAGGGGATTATGAAAGACTATATGTTAGAGAATTAATTAGAGATTTTAGGCAGTAGTAGATACAAAAAAATTATTACAAAGTTTTTCTCGAATGGTAGAGGCATAACATATTAAGTAATATGATATTTGGTCACGGTTAATTATTTTTTCTACTATAAATTTTATTTATTTATAGAAGGTGTTAGCTCTAGTATTGCCTAGGGCACTCATAACCCTTAATTCACCTTTCGCACCTAACATGAATTCTAAGTGATAGTGAGTGTTATGGTTATCTAGATATCAAATTTTAATATGGATTCATTATTTATTATAAGTTTGTATTATCGTATGTTTTTGTGTGTTTGTTGATTATTAGTTTATATTAGGTTTTTATTGGTATACGCTTATTGTTCCTCTCTATTTTTTCCTTGTTTGTTTTTAATTTCCTATTTTTCTTTTTTCCTCTTATTTTCTCTCTTTTCTCCCATTTTCTCTTTCTTTCCTCTATTTTTTATATTTTCTAACTATTTTACATAGTACAAGATAGTTTTGGCATCCCAAAACCGCACTATATAGTTTTGGTCACGTTAGACTCATGCCCTATAATGTTGGTCACTTTTTAAACAAAGTGGTTTTGACCTTTATTTGGGTCCCCTATTATTTTTACTTTCATTTGTTGGATTTTTGCCACACATTGTGTCAATATGCATACTAATAGGGTCCTAATTTGAATTCAAGAATTCTATAAATACATAATTATATTTGAGGATACAATATCATACAAGATGTGAAATGAATGAATTACTAATTTGAGTAATAGATAAGCATTCTCATTCCAAAAATAAATATAGGCATTTAGAGAAACATTCAAGCATTAATGAAATTTGAAAGTATCCAATATTTATTGTTGTATTAATTATGTCATCAAAAGTGATAAGGAGTTGGTACTTGCATAACATTAGATTGTTTTGTGATATGCATTCTATTTTGTGTGTTGTGTGAATTGTTCTCAATAAAGGACATGGTAATGATGTAGGGATAACATAAGCCTATTAAAACATCCCCTATTTTATTACATTTTTCAAGATTTTGCTATAACATTAGAGTACTAAGGGAAGATATTGATCTCCTGAGATCTGTGTAGAAATTTGGAAAAGGATAGATGTTTTTGAGCTTGCGAGCATGTGAATATGACTATTGATCATCATATTTACATAAATTTACTAATATGAGAAATGTACCCAACAATTATAGTCAAATGTACAGTTCGAGTTCGGGTCCTCCATTTGTGTTGTTTTTCCTAGTTCTTCTCCACCTTATTGTTTGGACGTGTGTTGTAGTGTTGTCTATTTTTGAAGCCTTTCCCTATAATTATGAGAAAGCAAACATCCTTCTAAAACCCCTTTATTATCAATATGTATTACTCAAAGAACATCATTTTATGTAATTAGGTATGAATTTACTAATTATACATGTTTATATTTGAATTGTAATGTGTGTGGTTATTTGTAGTGCATTGATAATATAAAACTAATTTCCCATCTACTTGTTCCTCATTGTATTTTGTAAATGTTAGCTAGTTTTTAATGGAAAATCCAACAATACATATATTAATCCAAAAATAAACATAAAATGATTAGTGATCAATTACAATAAAATGTGGTTTATAGGTATTTACAACCCACTAAATGATACTAAAAAGGTATAAAATCTAATTGATATTGTAGTATTAAAATTATCATGATTTAATCAAATAGATGCAACAATAATAATAGGAGGGGTAGATCATCCTTCATTGGGAGGAGTCCCATTAAAGGGATCCACCAATGGGAAATTAGGAGCCTTTAAACCATCTTATCTATTAATAGCCAAGGGAACCAAAACTCCTTAGACCCGTGGAGGAGGAGCCAAAACACTGTACCCACCACCTTAGGTTCCAAAGAGGCCCAACGAGAAGGTGTAACAATTGTAATGTTTTGAATGAGCGACATGTAGGATCCATCTACTTTTTGTGAGGTAGGAGGTGGGAAGCCAACCTAATTTGGGTAATTATGTGAATGATTGTGTCATTGTTGAGGAGTTGTTATCCATATTTTGCCCCAAAAATATTCGATCAACCACAACCCCACATAGAAAGTACCAGAGAAATCACGTTTGAATCCTCAGTAAATAAATTCAAAAATGGCTTTGTCGAGCGAATCATGCCTTAAATCCATTAAATAGATTATAGGCAAAGCTCTCGGAAATGGAATAACAAGGTTAGGGAAGGAGGAGATAGTGTCAAAGAAGCCAGAAGCTCAAAAGAGAAGGAACAACGAAGGTTCAAGTCTTCGGCTCTGAACGATTTAGAATGAGTCCAAAATCAACTAAGTATGGAGGAGACAATGGACGTTGCCAAGTGTCCAAGCGCGCATCTCCAAAGTTGAATCCAAAAAGGAGACTCGAACAAGTGTCAGGCCCCCACGTGTCCCAAGCCCAAAGTAGGGGCAAAGTCAAAGCTAAAATTCAAAAGGTGGACAGGGTGGGCCTAAAAAGACTAAGTATAGAAGTGCTAGCGGAAGCCGCCACGCATCAGCTTGGCACATCTCCAAAAGTTAATCAAAAAGTGGAGACCCAAATGAGCGCGGGCTCGCCACGTTGTCTAGGGTCCAAAAAGGTAAGGGAGGCCATTGAAAAGTCCAAAGAACTGCGAGGAGGCTTCCACGTGTCAACTCACACTCCTTCAAAGGAAAATCCTAAGTGGGCTTTTAAGTGAGCGCGAGCCTCCACGCGTCCAGTTTCATAAAGGGACAGGGCAGTGTTAATAGTCAAAATTGTGATAGATAGGCAGGCAAAGCGAGGGTGCCAAGTGTCCAAATGGCACTAATTCAAGAGTAGAATTAAGGGAGGTTTCCAAGCAAGCGCCAGGCCACCGTGTCCCCGGTCAAATATATGACCCCACCGAGCAAAAGACTTAGCCAAAAAACATAAGGAAATTGAGCAAGTCATGGAGGAAACCACGTGTCAGCCCCGCACGCCACTCCAAAAGAAAATACAGAGGCTACCCTCAGACATGCGCCAGCCCTCCACGTGTCCGGTTTCAAAAGGGGCCATTTTTTTTGAACTGGTTTTCCATTTTGTACGGACCTATTCAAATTTCAAATGGGCATATCTTTCGACTCGGGGCTCAAAATCCAGAAAATCTGGCACCGTTGGAAAGATCTCGCCTCATCTACACCATGAAGATCTGAAACTTTAAGTTTGAGAGGTTAGGTGGGAGAAAAATGGAGAAACATCTTTGGGCCATTAATGCAGGATCTATTTTTCCCCAACAACCAATCGATTCGATCTGATCCATCCATTTCCCCTCCTTCGAGGCACCGAACAAGAAATTGATGCAGTCAAGATAGATTTGGGGTGGATTTTTTGTAGGAGGCATTGATGATAGTGGTTGAGCTTCAACTATTTTTCCCGCTTCTCTCTCTTTCTTCCCTCTGTGTTGAATCTATAAAAGTAGGGTCGGGACTCATTGTAAAGGGTTGGACATTCTTCTATTTTGCAGCTCCCCTTTTCCTCTAGGAAAATGAATTCATGGAGTTTCAGACCTTCCATTAGATTGCAACATGTTTTCTACCTTTTGGCCATTTTGTAAATGCATTGTATCAAATCTACAGAGCAATAATACATGTTTGTGGCTGATTTTTGACCCTTTCTTGTCTTCATTGCTCTCATCTGGTCTTTCATTGCAAAATTGGTTATCTGTGCTTGATTATTGTATGCATTTTTTTGGTTTGTGCCTATCAAAAAAACAAATGTTCATCATTCCTTCGGTGTATCACCTGGTTAGCTTAGTTTTAATTTCTTGTATTCCTTTCATCCTTGTCTCCTTGGCAATATTAGATTAGGTTTAGGAATCAATCCTTTGCAAATTTCACGTATGCACCTAGACAAAGGAATAGGAACCAACCTTAATCTGAGAGTTTTCCCATTTGCAAAGTCCCACACTTTTGGGGAAAACTCAATGTTATGCAAATCACATCAAATGACAAGTTTGAAACACCAAATCTGAGAGGTCATTTGGGGTGCTGTGATTTTGCACTAACAGTTTTGGCATGCCCAATGGGGGACAAAGAAGTCTCCATCTTTATTACAGTAAGATTGATGTGCACTTGTTGTGATTCTAGCTTTTAAGAAGTTTTAAAAATACACATCTGGCGACTCCAAAAGGGACAAATCCACTAGGTTTCAAGTAGTCCAAGCTTCCCAAGTTCATGAGAAGAATACAAACAAGGTCAAGAACCAGAGAAGAGGGACAATTTTTCCACCTGCACTTGTCTCCAGACAGAAGGAGAAGAGGAAGAAGATCCCAGAGGTCTCCATCTCCACCAAATAGAGCCTTATCAACACCTCCTCCTAGTAGGTCATTCTTTCAATCAAGAAGGGTGCTCAAGCCGATCAGATGGCACAACCAAATCCTTATGTCAATTTCACTGGTAAGCAGTAGCCCACTCACTCTTAATGCACAAAATCCAGTCCCAGTGGCAACATTAAAGAGCATCCCATATTTCACTAGAGAAAACCAGACTTCTCCTAGTGACCACATTCAAGACATTGTAAATGTCTGTACAATCCATGAGATCACTGAGATGGAAATTACAGTCAAGTTGCTAGCCTCTTCACTCAAGGGTAAAGCTTCACAATGGTTCAGAGCCTAGAAGCAGGCTCTATTCAAACTTGGGACCATCTGTGCAGAGCTCTTCATGACCAGTTTGGAGAAAAGGAGATAACCTATCCTTGTTGGAGCAACTGACAACAATCAAGAGAGCTCCTAACGAGCAGTTGATGATTTCAACCTCATATTTCAAAGGACTGGGACAGATTCCAGCAGCAAAGCCCATAGAAGAAGGTGCCTTCTTATACTTTCTTAGAGCTTTAAATTTTGATATTGCTTTAATGATTCAATCAATGGGGCACAACCTTACCTGCAGCTTATAGCCTTTCCATAGGAGCTGAGAATCATTTAATTCAGGTTGGAAAACTTGCTCCTAGGCCACCCATGCCTCTATACCCAGAATTAGGAAACCCAAGCACTAGCCAAACACCCACATTAGCTCCTATACCTACTCCTAGAATCAAAGTTCAGCTGAAGCCTCCACCTCATCCTCTAACACCTCAAAAGAGCTTCAAGAAGTTATGAAACAACTTCAAAACCTAGGGAATGAGTTAGTAACTATCAAAAGACAACAGCTTCGAGTTCTAGGCCATATCAGCCTCAAGCTCAATATCAAGCTAGACCCCCATATCAACAAAATAGACCACCAACTTAGGCTGTAAATCAGAGTCAAAACCAAGGACAACCTCAAGTTGCTAGACCTTTCAGGTCATATGATCCAAACACAACTTCAACATCAAGGGCATTGGTTCCAACACAAAATAACATGGCACAAGAATATGATTGGTGTTTCCCATGCAATCAACCACATAATCAATCAATGTGCTTTAATGGTGCACTAAACCAGGCCTTGATGGTACAAACCACTGTGTGTCACAAGAATCTAGCCAAGAAGAAAATCAGCAGCAAGGAGCTCAACAAGAGGGACCTCCAAGTGAAACTATGCTTGTCAATTGGCAAGCTGAAGACTTCTGGAATGAATCAGCTCCTTCTCAAAGTATAGCTACCAATACACGGTCCAAGAAGAGAAATATTGAGAAGGACAATCACCAAACTCAAGTAATCCTCAATCCTCCATTACTCCACAAGGTATTGGCATTCAAAATACAACTCCCAATGCAGAGCCAATCCAAACCACCTTCCAAATCCACTCAAGCACCGGTTGTAACAACCCATGTGCAAGAGAAAAATGTGCCAGGAAGGGGCAAAAAAGGATAGCTCATTTAATATCATTGAGAAAATGAAGAAGACAAGTGTGAACATTTCACTATGGGAGTCACTGGCCATTCCAGATAGAGGGATCTATTGCAGACTACTATGGCCAATTGGTCAAGCTCAAATCAACCCCCTAACCAACAAGAGAAAGTGCTTACCAATACAACTCAACCTAAGAGGGAAACCATGGAGAACAACAAGGTAAGAACCTGAGGCCTCCTCCATTCTATGTTTCATTAATCATTGGGGACAAATTGGTGCATAATTGCATGATTGATTCGGGGGCAAGTAGTTCTGTAATGCCCAAACAAATAGCTGATCAACTGGGTCTCCAATATGAAGTCATCTCTAGAGGGGTAGTACAATTGGATGGGACAACAATGACAACAAACTGTTGGAGTCATCAAGGATTTGAGCCTCACACTACATGCCTACCCCAATGTGACTGTATTGTAGAACATATCAGTCATAGACTTGCCACCACATTTTGCATTGTGTTTGTCCAGGACTTCACTACCAAAATTGAGGCTATTTGTCTGCTGATTGGTCACATATGCTTTTTAGAACAAGGTATGGAGCTAAGGCCACAATCAGATCTGAGCCCATAGTGGATTACCACATTGAGTCTTATGTGCCTAGCCCAATCAATGCAAATTGTTTAGCTTTTGATCAGGAGGACCTCCTAAACACTTGTGAAGTAGATACCAAGGTGGGGTGTATCCCAGACTTGACTCTCGATGAATGGGCAAACAAAAGACATGCTTTTGACCCCTATAAGGAGATGGAAGAATCTGAGCTAGGAGTCTACTGCCTGCATGAGGAGAATCATCCTCTTCCTGACATCATTAAGCTTCGTAAACACAAAGATGACAATGAAGTATGGAAATTGTTCTTTGATGGCTCGAGAAGTAGGCAAGGAGCCGAGGAGGAGCTATGATTGTGTCACCCCAAGGTATGAAATACTACTCAACTTTTTCCATTTCCAATTTTCCTGTTCAAACAATACAACAAAATATGAGGCTTTGGTTCATGGATTGCATTGGGAAAGAAATGAGGAATCAAGAACTTGCAAGTGTTTGGTGACAGTGAACTAGTTGCTAATCAAGTCAGAGGACAAAATGTTGTCAAGAATGACCTGCTCAAGAGCTACAAGAATAGGGTATGGGATCTCATTGAGGATTTCAAGCCTTCAACATTGTGTCCATACCTAGGAAGGAGAATGAAGCTGCTGATAGGCTCAACAATAGTTGGAGCAACATTTGATGTGGTTGACAACATCAAGAGGGACAAAGGACAACCACATATCCATGTGATTGTGAGGCCAACAGTGCTAGATAACAACACATGTTGGCAGGTGTTTGAGAATGATCAACAGATCATCAATTTCTTACAAGAGGAAGTTGAATTCTCAGCTAGGAATCAAGACAAATTAGAGCAACAATATGGAGATCAAGTAGTGTAGCTACATACAAACAAGCTTCCCAAAGGTTTGGTGACATTAGAATCTATCTTCAATCCTAATGATCAGTTTCAAAAGAGAAGGCTAACATACAGATCAAAGGAGAAGATTCAGAGTCAATTCTAGTTGGAAAAGGAAAAACACTTCAAATTGGCAAAGTGGCCACCGAGCAAGAAAGGTATGAATTCATGCAACTTTTCCAAGAGTTTCTAGATGTATTTTCTTGGAGCTATGAAGACCTAAGAGGGTTCAATCCAAGCTAGCACAACACACAATCGAACTAGATCCAGATGCTAAGCCCATCAGAAAAAGCAGAGACCAGTCAATCCACACATTGAACCTCTGATGAAGAAAGAGCTAAACAAGTTGATAGAGGCAAGTATTATATTTCCAATCAAACACTCAAGTTGGGTTGCAAACTTGGTCCCAGTCAGAAGAAGAATGGAGAGATTAGGTTGTGTGTAGACTTTCGAGACTTGAACAGAGCATCTCTCAAGACCACTACCCACTCCCCTCAATGGAGCAGATTTTGCAAGTGGTGTCTAGATCAGAGAGATTCTCCTCCTAGATGGCTACTCAGGGTATAACCAAATAATGGTGAAAGAAGATGATCAGTTCAAAATGGCTTTCACCACCAAATGGGGCACCTATGCCTACAGAAAAATGCCATTTGGATTGTCTAATGTTGGAGCCACTTTCCAAAGGGAAATGGATATGGCATTCAAAGGGTTGATCAACAAAATAGTACTGATATATCTAGATGACATCACTGTGTTCTCCAAAAATGCAGCGGATCACCTTTTTCACCTAAGACAGGTATTTCAAAGATGTAGGAGATTCGGGGTATCATTGAACCCTAAAAATGCATATTTTTGGCCCATGAGGGCAGGCTTCTAGGCCATA
Organism: Taxus wallichiana var. yunnanensis; assembly: GCA_018340775.1. Lineage (NCBI taxonomy): Eukaryota > Viridiplantae > Streptophyta > Pinopsida > Cupressales > Taxaceae > Taxus > Taxus wallichiana. The sequence continues at coordinate 727,672,134 of CM031238.1, forward strand.
TTGTGTCAAAGGAGGGTTTGGAAATTGACCCAGAGAGGGTTGAAGCAATAAGAGCATTTCCATTACCAAGCCATAAGAAATCTCTTCAAAGCTTCTTAGGAAAGATCAATTTTGTCCACAGGTTTGTACAGACTTTGCTGCCCTTGTCAAGCCAATAACGTTGATGTTGAAGAAGAGCTTGGCATTTAGGTGGACAATCTGAAGGAAGAGAAAGCTTTAAGGCCATCAAAGAAGCTATATCACAAGCCCCAACTCTCGTGAATCCAGACTTCTCTAAGGACTTCATACTATATGCCTTTGGTGGCAGTGACACAATTTCTGCAATCTTAGTACAACAGAACAAAGAGGGTACAGAGCAGCCAATTGCCTTCTTCAGCCAAGGTCTGAAGATTATGAAGTGAGATACTCCTTCATCAAAAGCACATCCTTGTAGTGATCAGAGGGTTAAAGAAGTTTAAACATCTAGTTTCAAACAATAAAATCCAACTGTTAGTCTCCCATGCAGGAGTTAAAGACTTCCTTCTCAGCAAGGATCTAAATGAAAAATGTGCAGGATGGATCACTCATGTCATGGAGTATGACATTGAGATCAAGGTTACTAAGCTGGTCCATGGGAAGGGATTGTGTGAACAACTGGCCTCGAGTCAACAAGATGAAGCAAGCGGTGAAAAGGAAGTTGTTTTTGTCCTATAGAATAGTCAAGAGGAAGAAAATGATGATGTGCCCACTCCTTGTTGGACTCAAAACATTATGCACTTCCTACAAACAGCCTATGCCCTCCAGAAATGAGTAAAACAAAAAGGAGACACTTCAGACTACAGCCATCCCATACGTGCTTATTGATGGCATGTCTTGTTCAAAAGGGACATCAATGGCATTCTATTAAGATGCATTGGGATAGATCAGATTGAGAGAGTGTTACAAGAGTTCCATGTTGGAGCAGCTGGAGGCCATTTTTCTCCATGGGTGACAACACTCAAGATCATGAAGGTGGGTTATTATTGGCCTAGGGTGTTTAGTGACTACTATGCATGGATCAAAAAGTGCAAGAACTGTGCATTCTTCAGAGGCAAAGAAAGGCTAACAACACTTCCATTGCACCCAATTTCAGTTGACCAACCATTCATGCAATGGGGATTGGACTTCATTGGGGTCATCAATCCAAATTCGAGCCAAGGCCACAAATGGATTCTAACAGCAACAATAGACTATTTCACCAAGTGGACCGAGGCAGTGGCACTCAAAGAAGCTAATGAGTCTAGCATACTAGATTTCTATGAAGGGATAGTGACCAGATTTGGAGTGCCAACCACCATTATATCAGATAATGCATTGGCATTCATAGGTTCCAAAATCACAGAATGGGTGTTAGGAATGGATTTACTTGAGCACTTCATCAAACTATTACCCTCAAGGTAATGGCCAAGCTGAGTCCACAAACAAGAACCTGCTAAGGATTTTCAAGAAGAACTCTTGATGAAAATCAAGAGAACTTGGCACACAAAACTCAAATCAGCCTTATGGGCTGATAGGACAACACCCAAGAGGTCTACAGTAGCTCTCCATTCAAACTTGTCTATGGGAAAGAGGCAAGTGTTGCCTATATCACTTGAGTTTCCAACATTGGAACTCATGAAGCAACTGGAGATGTCTGAGTTTGAACCAATGGAGGCCAGGTATGCAGAACTGATGGAATTGGAAGAAACCAGAGAGCATGCACTTCAAACAATGGAGAAGGATCAGGTCTCAATCAAGAGATGCTTTGATAAGAAAGCAAAAACAAGGACTTTTCAAGAAGGAGACCTAGTTTTGAAATGGGATGCAGATCGGGAAAAGCCAGGAAAACACTCCAAATTTGATGCCATCTGGAGTGGCCCTTACATGATCACAGAGTGCAAGAGTAGCAATGCCTTCCAATTGGCTAAATTGGATGGTGAAAAATTATAGATCCCAGTAAATGGGATCCATCTCAAACATTTCTACTAATGGGAAGTTTCCACCCCTGTAAATATTAGCATAGGATTTTTATTTCCCTAAGTGCGTATGCACGTTGTTTTGTTGTAGTGTAGTTTTTGTTTCCCTAAGTGTTGTGGCATAGGTTCTTTGTTGCTCCAGGTTGTCATTACATAGTCCAACGTGCCTCCAAGTGGACATGTTATCCCTTTTTCATTCACAAAGTAGGGAAACTCATAGTTACCTGTAATAGTTTCCATCTTCAAAAGAAAACAAATGCAGAGAAACTAAAATTTGTCTTTGAAAAATAGTCCATTCAGGACAAATGAAAGCCCCAGTCGAATCAATTTTCTACTCTCAGAAACCATTGTCTCAAGATTTCTTATGAAAATTGAGACTATAGATGGTCGGGCTCATGGATCAGAGGTAGGATCAGTACTAGGCCATCATTCTCGACTCCATGCCCAATGGACATAACAAGGCAACTGGTCCTCTCATCTAGCAGGCAGATACCCCTGTGAGTCACCAAAATTGTTATCCATATTTTTCCCCCCGAAAAATATTGGATCAGCCACGACCCCACATAGAAAAAACCAGAGAAATCATGTTTGAATCCTTGTAAACAGGTTACAGAGGGACTCTACAATGGAGTGGTGGGGCCTACGAAAAGATCAAACGACCCTATGCAAGAGAAATTTCAAAAAATGGCTCTGTCGAGTGAATCCGTGCCTTAAATCCATTAAACAAATTACAAGTAGGCTCGAAATGGAATAGCAAGGTCGGGGAAGGAGGAGATAGTGTCAAAGAAGCCAAAGCTCAAAAGAGAAGGAACAAAAAGGTTCGAAGTCTTCGGGCTCAAAATGGTTCAGAACGAGTCCAAAATTGACTAAGTATGGAGGAGACAACGGATGCTGCCAAGTGTCCAAGCATGGCGCACCTCCAAAGTTGAATCCAAAAAGGGAGACTTGAACAAGCGCTAGGCCCCACGTGTCCCAGGCCCAAAACAGGGGGTAGAAGTCAAAGCTAAAAGTCAAAAGGCGGACAGGGCGGGCCTCAAAAAGGCTAAGTATAGAAGTGCTTAGCGAAGTTGCCACGCGTCAGCTTGGCACATCTCCAAAAGTTAATCAAAAGTGGAGACCCAAATGAGCATGCCAGCTCACCATGTAGTCTAGGTCCAAAAAGGTAAGAGAGGCCATTGAAAAGTCCAAAGAACTACGGAGGCTTCCACGTGTCAACCCGATGCTCCTTCAAAGGAAAATCTTGAGTGGGCTTTTAAGTGAGCGCGAGCCTCCACACATCCCAGTTTCATAAAAGGGACAGGGTCAGGTTGAATAGTCAATGCATTGAGATAGGCCAACGGAGGGTGCCAAGTGTCCAAATGGCGCTAATTCAAGAGCAGAATTAAGGGAGGTTTCCAAGCAAGCGCCAGGCCGCCGTGTGTCCCCGGTCAGATATATGACCCCCCGAGCAAAAAGGACTTAGCCAAAAACATAAGGAAATTGAGCAAGTCACGGAAGAAACCACATGTCAACCCCACGCCACTCCAAAAGAAAAATACAGAGGCTACCCTCAGACATGCGCTAGCCCTCCACGTGTCCGGTTTCAAAAGGGGGCCCATTTTCAAACTGTTTTCCCACTATTTTGTACAGACCCGATTCAAATTTCAAATGGGCATATCTTTCACTCGGGGCTCAAAATCCAGAAAATCTAGCACCATTGGAAATATCTCGGCCTCATCTACACCATGAAGATCTAAAACTTTAAGTTTGGAGAGGTTAGGTGGGAGAAAAATGGAGAAACATCTTCGGGCCATTAATGCAGGATCTATTTTGCCCCAACAACTAGATCGGATTCGATCTGATCCATCGTTTCCTCCTCCTTCGAGGCACCGAACTAGTAATTGATGTAGTCAAGATAGATTTGGGGGATATTTTTGCAGGAGGCATTGATAGTAGTGGTTGAACTTCAACTTTTTTTCCCACTTCTCTCTCTTTCTTCCCTCTGTGTTGAATCTATAAAAGCAGGGTCGGGACTCATTGTAAAGGGTTGGACATTCTTCTATTTTTAGGCTCCCCTTTTCCTCTGGAAAATGAATTCATGGAGTTTCAGACCTTCCATTAGATTGCAACACATTTTCTTCCTTTTGGCCATTTTGTAAATGCATTGTATCAAATCTGCAGAGCAATAATACATGTTTGTGGCTGATTTTTGACCCTTTCTTGTCTTCATTGCTCTCATCTGGTCTTTCATTGCAAAATTGGTTATCTGCTTGATTATTGTATGCATTTTTTTGGTTTGTGCCTATCAAAAAAAAAATGTTCATCATTCCTTCGGTGTATCACCTAGTTAGCTTAGTTTTAATTTCTTGCATTCCTTTCATCCTTGTCTCCTTGGCAATATTAGATTAGGTTTAGGAATCAATCCTTTGCAAATTTCACGTATGCACCTAGACAAAGGAATAGGAACCAACCTTAATCTGGAGAGTTTTCCCATTTGCAAAGTCCCACACTTTTGGGGAAAACTCAATGTTATGTAAATGCTTATTCTCCATGTCTTTAGAGGGGAGGGGTAAGGTTGTATTTATAGCCAGAGGGAGTGATTAACTTAGATTAATTTAAGTAATCATGGTTTGAAAATATGGGCAAGATTAAGTGAGTGGTTTGAAAATGTGGGCAAGATTAGGTGAGTGGTTTGAAAATGTGGGCAAGATTAGATGAGTGGGGGCCATGAAGAATGGGTGAAGATTTGAATTATATTTTTAATTCATAAGTGGAGGATTTTAGGTGAGTGGGGACCACGAAGGGTGGGTGAGGATTTGAATTTGAATTTTTAATTCAATAGTGAAAAAACATGGAGAATAATGACATGTGATGAGGATTGGGTTATTTTTAGATTTTTGAAATGGATAATTAATCAAATTATATTTGATTAATTCGAAGTGTATTTTTGTGGGAAATGAGGAAGGGGAATTAATTGATTTAGGATAGATGTGAAATTGGGGTGTCTACATTTGCCCCTCTTTGGAAGGGTACTATGAAAGTAGTGTCCTTTCAAAGAAAGTAGACGGTATGGGGGAAGAATTCAATCTACTTTTTAAAAGGTAGAGTGAATGTTTGTTGGGGAGAATAGAAAGTGGTGAATGACGGATGTCATAGTATCCTCCAAGACAAAAATGTCATGAGAAGATGTGATTATGGATAGATGTGGTGATGCCCCCTCGAGAGGACTGATGAGAATGAAATATATGACAGAACTCTCGAAAAGAAGGAAATGGATTCGGTGGAGAAGAGGACGATAATGGAGTGGAAGAGACTGGAATGACCACACGACGCAAATGGAGGAAGGATTCAATCGACCTTGAATGCTAGGTGTGAGGGTGTGTGGGAAAGAGAAAAGGGAATGGATAGGATTGGGGGTTGATTATGAGAAGAGTAAGGGAGATAGGGGAGGGGAAAAAAAGGAATGAAAGAGGTAGAAATAAGAGAGAGGGATGATAGGGGAAGAAGGGAATGATGAAGGACAAACAAGACAAAAATAGGAAAATGACAGAGTAGAGGGTGAAGGGATGAAATAGAGAGATGTGCAAAATGAAGGAAGCAACAGAGATAGTAAAGAGGGATACGTGGAAGTGAAATAAATGAGAGAGTGAAGAAAAGCAGGAAATGGGAAAGGATAAATAAGAAGGAGAAAACGAGGTGGGAGTAAGGGGTGAAATGGAGGGAAATGGAAAGAGGACAAAAAAAGAAGTAGAACGGAGAAAAAAAAGAAACTATGAGGGGCGAGAAAAGTGTGAAAAAGAGGAGAGAAAGGAAGAGAAACAGATACAGAATGAACAAAAAGGTAGGGGTGGTAGAGAAAAGGAGAAGTGGTCAGAAGAAACGTGAAAATTAGGGAGAGGAAAGGAAGATAGAATCGAATACAATGATAAGATTGAAGGAATCATGTCATTGTGAGGAAGACCAAGGCCAAGAATATGGAAAAGACCATATGGAGATGCATGTGGAGGGTGGTATGATAAAAAAGATAGGACAACACTGAACAACCAGTTATCAATGGGGAAGTAAGGAGGAAATGTGATGGAAAAATGGGAAGAAGATGATACAAGGGAAGGGAAATAAGACGAGGGGTGGGAGAGAGAAGAGGATAACAAAGAAAATGATGTAGAAGGAAGGGAATACGAAAAGGAGGTAATAAGTGGAAAGGGAATGGTATAAGGAATGTTCAAATAAGAAAGAGGGGAGGAATGACATCGATTGGAAAATATATGGAGATGCATGAAATGAGGATACAAGGATGACGGGAAAATAGAAAGAAGATGTATGATGAAGACAAGTAAAGATATTGAAGAGGGCAAAGAGGAGATAGAGATATGGGTAGAAAGCGACAAGAAAGGGTGGGAGCGAGGGAAAAGAATAGGAGAGAAAAGAGAATGGGGGATAGAAGAGGCAATGCCAATGAGGGGACATTAGGAAATCCCTTGACAATGAGTGGTGGGGAAGGGTGAAAGAAAAAATGAAGAAAAAGAGAAAGCGAATGAGGATTGGAAAGGGTAACGCCAACAAAGGGACGTTAGGGAAAACTCATTGACAATGAGTGGTGGGCTTAGAGGAGGGGGAAGGAATGAAGGAAACTCTAGAAGGTCCAAGGGAGTGAATGAGGTTGTGCGGAATGAGGATTGATAATTTTAGGAAAACCCGTTGACAATTATTAAGCGCGGGAAGAGAAGATGATGATGAAAGAGTGATATAAGAGTGTTCACAATAATGGCGAATATGTGTGTGGGTAGAAATGTGGGGGGAATTTGAGAAGATGAAGGGGAAAGAGTGAAGAAGATGGGAGGGAGGAGTTGGGACTAAGTGAAAGCGAGGAGAGGATGGGGGTGATGAGGATGAACGAGGTGAGGATGAAGAACCAAGACATGAAAAGAATGGGAAGAAACGGTATGAAGGATGATGGATCAAGGAGGGGAAAATGGGGGAAAAGAATGTGATTGTAGGTGGAAGAGATGAGTTGTATGTTGTAAGAGGATATGTGGAGAAAGGATAATAGGAGGAGGAAAAAGTGGGTAATAGGAGATACTAGGTGGAAGAAGCGATCAACAAAGTGAACGAAGAATGAGGTGGGGGAGAAGTTCACGATGACAAGTTAAGTGTAGGGAGGACCCTGACATAAGATTGTCATGTGACGGAAGTGGTTAAGTAAGATTGCCATGTGAGCAAAACTGGAGATGACAAATGGTCAAGCGAGAAGTGGTGTTTGCGAGAATCGAAAAGGAGGTGAAAGGATGTGATAATGGGGAATGCCGAGAAAAATAAAGGGTGAAGGGTGTGTGTACTGGGGGAAAGGCAAGGAGACAAATCATCCTTAAGAGGGACAGATCATTCTTAAGTAAGATCGTCATCTGCTGGAGAGGTTTAGTAGGGTCACCCAACCAACAGGGGATGATATGCAAAGAGAAAGACAAAATGATATTGGAGATAAGGGTGGAATGGTAGGGTGAAGAATATGATCGCGATGAGAGGTGGGAGAAATAAGATGGGGAAATATGATGGGTTGGGGGAAGGCCATAGGGCGATCAACCTTAAGTGGAAGTCTTAAGTAAAATTGACATGTGGCCGGAATGGTTAAGCAAGATCGCCAAGTCGAGGAAGAAGATGGATGATGTTAGAGTTGGTGGGAATAGGGTATGACAAAATGGACCGAAAGGGAACCCTCAAGTGAATTTTCCATACTACGAAAACGTGTAAGTAGGATGACCGGGCATAAGATGGATTTGGGAAGGATGAGAAAAGAGTGAGTGGAGTATGCACGAGTGGTATATGATATGAGATGAGGTGATAATAAGAAAAAAGGAAACAAAGGAGTGTAACATGAATAGATGAAGGAATATATGTAGTGGAGGGCGAGAGAGTGTGAGGGGAATCCTTAATTGGGATGCCCGTGTGGTGAGAGTAATGATGCAAGAATGAGAAGTATGGTTGGGGAAGATATGTTTGGTGGTGATGGTTGTTTGATGAGAGGGCGGAGTGGTGAAGAAGCTTCTACGGTGGGAAGATCTTAGGGAGAGGGTAAACCTCCACCGAGGATTCCATATAGAAGGGGTTATTAAGTAAGATTGTCAAGCGGGAAGCGAAGGGGAAAGGAAAGAATACAAATGGGTGAGAGGGGACAGGAATGGTGAGAAGGGTAATATGGGTATAAGTGGCAGAGAAGTAGAAATGAGGAGTGGGGATGAATAGATTAAATACATGGTGAGCATGGTGGGGAGAAGGAGCTCTTGGATAATGAATGCTACTTGAGAAATATCGTCAAGTAGGATTCGCAAACTGCAATGGTGATCAAGTAGGATTCCCAAAATGGGGAATGTATTAGTATAGGTGAATGGATGGGGTGAAAAGTAAGATGTTGATCATGCAAGAAGATACTCACGTAATGAAAATCATCTTAATTTTAATATAGCACATAACGAGATGCATCGTGATATAAAAGATCGAATGACTAGACTGTAATATGCGTGATAGCATAGGCAGGGGGCCATAAAAAAGGTTTGATGCCCCAATGCGATATACGCAAATGGAAGAGAGCATAGATAGAGGCCATCAAGAAAGGATGATGCCCCGAAAGATGACATGCAATCAGATAATGTAAGAATATTAGAGAGAACACCAGGATACATAAAATCAAGATGCCCCCTGTAATATATCAAGACACAAGAAAGTAATTAATAATTTATAACTAATAATGCAACACAAGAACCAATAAACATGTCCCTAATGTGTTCCACAGTGATGATTGATTAGATGTGCCCCCAAGTAGGGGTACAAGGGATTGGGTCAATCTCCTCAAACAAGGAAACAATGAGAGCCGGATTTTCCCCAAGTGAGGATTCATGCGAGGAGAAGTGGTTTGAAATTGGTAGTCATAAGGTGGTTGGACCATTTGTTTGGGATAATAGTTCAAAGGATGAATTGTGTTGCTTATTGAGTTTTTACGATTTTGTGGATGTTTTTGGTCTTTTGAAAATTTTGCAAATGTTTTTGTATTTTGGATATTTTCTAATGTTTTTGTTTTTGGATTTTTGGATTTTCTAATGTTTGTTTTTGAATTTTATAATTTTTTAGATTTTTTGGAGATTTTTGAATGTTTTTTTTTTTTTTTTTGAGGGATTTTTATACTTGGGAATTTGACGATTTTCAAATGTTTTTGGATTTTGAGATTTTTACACTGTTTTTAGATTTTTGACGATTTTCAAATGTTGGTAGATTTTTGACGATTTTCAAATGTTTTTGGATTTTTGAATTTTTACACTGTTTTTTAGATTTTTGACGATTTTCAAATGTTTTTAGATTTTTGACGATTTTCAAATGTTTTTGGATTTTTGATGATTTTCAAATGTTGGTAGATTTTTTTACACTGTGAGTGGCAATTTATGGCCCAGAGTGCAGACTTATTTTTGAGAGGCGATAAACCAGGATATTATTCGTATGTAGCATGTTCAGTGTGGTAACTTATGCTCAGAATAACACAAATTCTCTTTCCATTGGCAGGATATGGTGGTGATGATATGATGAAAAGAATTCTAGCTCCATTCTTGACTCCACACAACTAGTAAGATGTGTGGGCTCATCACCAAGAATCAAGAAGGACGCAAGAGGTAGATAATGAGTATAGAGACAAATGCTAACAACAATCCCTTTGGGAAATTGTGACTCCATTCTTCATAACGGTACTGAACCAGTTTCAAAAATGACTTTCACTTTATGAGTCATGTGCTAGACTTAGACAGTTATGTGGCCTGCTGATTGGTAAGATATGAGGTTAAGAGATAGTTCTCTCTTCACTTAGGCATCTAAATTACGTGTTTGGGGATTCTATAATTTGTAAGCACTATAAGATTTTGTATTTTTGAAATGACTCCCTATGCCTTACCCCATGCTACTAGTGAGAAGCAAGGGCTCATCACCAAAGGCAAAATATAGGCGAGTGAATTTCCTTTTTGTCTTTTTTTTTGTTTTGTTTTGTTTTGTTTTTTTAAAATATTTTGCAATGTTTTTATGCTTGTATGAGAATGACCCTCTATGCTTTGCCCCATGCCACTTATAAGAGGTAAGGGTTTATCACCAAAGACAAGACGTAGACGAGTAAGGGCACCTTCCTCCATTCCCAGTCTCACACTACCAGTAAGAAGTGTGGGCTCAACACCAAAGACTATGAAGGACAAAAGATGTGTCAATGAATTATTCATAAGTTATTGAATTGATGGATTTTTTTACAATAGTGCTTTGTATTTGGGAAGAAACATCTGCCCCCAATCTCAGCCCCACACGACTAGTAGGACGTGAGGGTTCAACACCGAAGACTGAGATGGACGACCAAACGAACTAGGTAACGAAGTTTAGAGCTTTGTTATGAAAGAGAGAATGTATTAGAAGGGGATATATTACCATCAGTAAGCTTCTAGGTATGACCATAGAGGAAAGCGACTGAAAATAGAAGAAGTATGATGCTCACAAACTTAATAGGATTTATACTAGCACTTGTCTCATGATGATAAATATGAAGATGTGATTTTGATAAAGAAAATATTTGCCAATGGAAATGAATAAATTTATTCAGAGATAAGCAAGACAGAATGAACAATGTACACGTTGTTGTTTCCCGAAATAGAGAGTGCTTTCAAGAATAAAATTTCTTTGAATGGAATGCATTCATGGGTTTTTCAAGGACTTGGCCTATGTCAATGGCCAATTTATAAGCTCCAAACCCAAAATTATCTATGATTTTGTTGGGCTCAAATTTGTCTTGTTTGTCTCATTCTTTGGGTGTGTTCTTTCGATTTTCTTTGAGAATGAAATGATTGACCTGAAATTTTCTAGGTTTGAATTTTTTATGGTAGCTATGCCATAACTGATTTTGATATACTTGAAGATGATCTAGGGCATTAAGTCGTTTTTCATCAAGAAGCTCGAGTTCATTAAGGCGTGATTGTTGATAATAATCTTTATTGATTACATCTTTGAAGGATATTATGAAGGATGAAAATTCAACCTTGACATATAAAATAGCTTCCCAACCATAAATAAAGTAGAAGGGATAAGATGTGCGGTAAGCCCAAAGAGTGGGATAGATTTGGTTAAGCCAATAGCTTCCATGTGTGTTGACAATGATGGTTTGTGTTATTTAGTTTTTTGCTTCTATTTGTCCATTAATTGATTGTTTTGAGGATAGATTCACAATTAAAGATGGAAAAGGTTGTGTAAAGATATTCCTAGGTATAAGTACCTCGTAGAATGGATGCACGTAGAAGTCTTGACAGGTGAGACTAATTAGTGATGAGATGCCTGCAAGATCGATAGTTGAAAGCATGATGGACACGACGGGTTGCATTGTCGCAAGTGTCCAAACTCGATGTGGTTGTGTTTTGACAAAAGGGCTAGAGATGTTAGGCATAAGAGCCAATATTGGAAGAATAAAATTAAACTTAATGGTACCTGTTGATGGAATCTCGTCAGTAGTGTCTACAGTAATATCAAGGTTTGAAAGGGAGTCTTGAAATGAGATCAAGGTCTCGTTAGATGTTGGAAGAATGTTGTCGTCCAAAACAGGTTCAATATATGTGTGGGCTGAAAGAGAGTCTTGAAATAAGTTCAAGTGCTCAGTAGATGTGGGAAGAATTTTGTTGTCCAAAACAGGTTCAATGTATGTTTCTGTTGAAAGAGTGTATTGAAATAAGTTCAAGTGCTTAGTAGATGTTGGAAGAATCTTGTCGTCCAAAACAGGTTCAATGTATGTTTGGGTTGAAAGAGTGTCTTGAAATAAGTTCAAGTGCTCAGTAGATGTTGGAAGAATGTTGTTGTCCAAAATAGGTTCAATGTATGTTTGGGTCGAAAGAGAGTCTCGAAATAAGTTCAAGTGCTCAGTAGATGTTGGAAGAATGTTGTTGTCCAAAACAGGTTCAATGTATGTTTGAACTAATGGAAGGAAATTTGAAGAAGATATGGATTGGTTTGGAATTAGAGAGGCTTGACTGTTGTCGTCATGATCTTGTGGAATTTCAGTATATATAGGAGTTTCGACAGTAGTCAACTCTTCATGGAAATTTGTGGTATTGGATGTGTCATTGGTTGTAAGAGCATTGTCATCAAGTTCTACAGAGATGACATCGTCATAATTAAGTTAAGTCTTGGACGTAATTCTTAAATCACACACATTTATCTGTGTGATGACCATCAATGCGATGAAAGTCACAGTATGTGTTAGGTTTGTACCAACATGGCTTAGCTTCCCCTTTGACAAAGGGTTTTGTAATTGGATATCTTATCAGTTTAGCCTCTTTTAGCTGATGAAAAACACTAGAGAGACTTTCTCCAAGGGGGGTAAACTGACGTTGGACTTTACATGAACTGATTTCTTCGTGAGGTTGTATGATTAGCTTTTTGGTGATCGCTCACTTTGATTTGGGTAGCCATATGAGAGAGTTGTGTTGTCATCTTATTAATTTGTTCTAATAGCTCATTGTGTGATGTTTTTCGTGAATTCTTCATGTTTGAAAGAGAGGAAAGCGAAGAAAGGTGTGATGAAGAAATCAACCTATTGATTATGATCTTTGTTTTCGCTCAATCAAGTTTTAATAAGGCTATAAGGAGTAAGCTCAAACAAGCTACTACCTGAAACAAGTGGGATATAACTTAAACAAGCTATGACGAATATGTTGATTAGTTTGGATTAAACAAGCTTAGCGATGAAAATGTAAGGAGTACACTCAAATAAGGTACTCAATACAAGTGGGATGTAGCTCAAACAAGCTATGATGAATATGTTGATTGGTTTGGCTTTAACAAGCTCTAGATTTTTGATAGGAAGAGTAACTCAAACAAGTGACTCAACACAGTTGTGAACTCAAAATGAGTTTTGAAGGGATTTGTGTCGGATGGGATTTTGTTAAACTCGACAGCTGATGAAATAATGAGTGAACTCAAACAATTCACCCAATGTCATTTTGATATAGCTTGAAACAAGCTAGAAAGAATGTTCTGACAATTGATGAGATAAGGAGTGAACGCAAGTCACTCAATATCTATTGGATATAGCTGAAGACAAGCTATGACAGATGTATTATTGGCTAAAGTGAGCTAATGAAATTGGTGTGATGTTTTGGTCTATGTTGTTGGATTGTTTGGATGTTTTCGCTTGGTATTGAATTGGTCGAGAACTAATTTTTTTGTGGAACACAACTAGGGTCTGAACTTTTATAATGAACACATTGATATCAGCCAAGTTTTATAATAAAAAAATGCTAAACTATTGTGTTTTCAAACAGCAAGCAATCATGTGGATTCAATTGTTTTGGCTTATGAGGTAACTTCTTCAGGAATGATTATTGTTTCATGCAATCATACAAGTATCTTGGTGAAATGGTGGATGTAGGCTCTTATTACTCCAAGAAGATCGTCCTCCGATATACCCTAGTCTGATATACCTAATTGTGCATGCGGGGACGGGGTGGTACGGGGAACCCTTAGAGCACTGGAGGAGACTCACCAATTCTTACTTGCCTATTTCGAGTGAATCACCACATCCAGAACAAGTTTTGTGAAAAGGTGGAAGGTGATGGAGGGATGAATGTGTATGGTGTCCTTATAACTCCTCGAAGATTTATAGGGACAATGCCCAGGCTTCGTTATTCTGACTATTTAGGCGTGACTCGCATGCCTTGCTGCACAGCACATTACTACTGCAGTGAAGAAGAGCGGCGGCGAGGTAAATACCGAGCAGCCGTGATGAGACTAGGTCTCAAAGTGCAATGCAGATGTAAATGTTGTTGCTACATGGTAGTCAAGTCCACGTCACCGGTGTAGCTTTGGTGGTGATGAAATCCACCTTGTCTACGTGTAAAAACAATATGATAAAGTGATTAAACGCATGGTTCTTTCCAACTTGAAATAAATCACTAACGAGAAAATAATTGTGTACACGAGCGTACTTTTTTTGTTTCAGTAGTTATCTTTGAATGGTGGTATTTTTGTGGGATTTTTGCTGTTTTTGTTTTGTTTTTGTTTTTGACAATATTCCAAAGAACGCGTTCTACGAATAACAAATTAGTAGTTATCCTGCAAATTAAATATTATAAAAGTGATCATGGTTGTTTTTGATTTGCCGGATCGCTCAAAGGCGCGAGAAAAGAGCATACACAACCAACGACCAAACAAATATTAAGAATACGACAAAGGAAAATAATTATTAAAATCATAGTTGAAAAACAAAGCTAGAGGATCTGCAATGTTAGAAAAGAAACTAAAAAATTGTGGCCGTTTCGATTTTCCAGATTGCTTGAAGGCGCGAAAAAGAGTATACGCGGATACAATTGGAATATATTTTTTTAAAATATTAATAATTATTGCAATTAATCATGATTGCGAAATAACGATAATGATTAGTTTCACAAAAAAGAAAAAACGATGAAAGAAGAGGGTGAAAACGTTACAGAAGTGTTGTCATGGAAAATTGAAATGTAAGGCAAAAAATTAAAAATTAAAAAAATAAAATTGTTTTGCAGAGCCCAGAGTGGCCTCACGTTTCTGATTTCTAAGATCACTTTTGAAGTGTGAGGAAAGAGCATACATGTGAGGTTGTTACATGAAATAATAAATAAAATAAATAAAACTATAATTTTGTTGTTTTTTGTTAAAAAGATAGGTGTTAGAAGAAATGAAACCAAATTTTTTTGTAAGTCTAAATCTAAAAATTATTTTTTCATTGCATAGATATTTTCAATACCTTTCCGTTAAAAAAAAAAATGAAGTCATTCCGAGTTCGGGAGCAAAAGTTATGGCTTCCGGAAGATGGGCTACGAGAGCGTTAAATGAAAATTTTAAACGTGAGAAAAACGTCTGGGAGCTGGTTTTTTTATTTTCTGACTTCTATACTTCACCTGAGAAGCTAAAATTTTGACAGCAAGGTTAAAAAAGAAAAATAAATAGAAAGAAAGAGTTAGATCACAAAATGATTGATTAAAATAAAAGAAAATAAAAATGATTAACTTCCTACAAAGCATTATTTTAGCAAAGTAAATAAATAAATGTATTTTCTCGGATTGGTTGTCCCATGACAATAAGATGATAAACTAATGGCTAGTTCATGTGTTTCTACGAGATGATGAGTAAATAGCAAAATCAAAACTGGGAACTAAACAACAAGCACCGAGGAGATCAAAGATAGAATGAGCTTGAGTTTCATTGTTGCTTTATAACCTCTGAGATACACCACAAGACACCACACAACAAAAAAACTACCCAAAGCGTGAAGGTTAACCAAAGAAGACCATAAGGAATAGAAAAAGAAATAATAATGAACAATAATAAACAAAAAACAGATAAAACCACTAATTGGGAAATTAATGGTAATAGATTGAAAATAATCAAGGCGTGCTAAGATTATAAGCTAGGAAAAATACACTACTAACAAGGAAGTAAAATACCAATAATCGTACCTCCTCCTTTGCGTTCCGTAGAAAACCTCAGAATGGGCTAGGAAACTTTGATTGAGCCCTGATTTTGTGATATGTAGGTGTTTTTCTTCAAGATGGAGTAAGAACTTCCTGCAACAACGATCTTCTTACTTTGCACTAGATGGGAAAAAGGATTATGAGACTATTTTGGCATTAGGACAAGGCAAAATGATGTTCTTTTCTCAAAGGATGCAAGAACTTAGATATGGCATGAAAGCTTATTCTCCGTGTGTTTAGAGGGGAGGGGTAAGGTTGTATTTATAGCCAGAGGGAGTGATTAACTTAGATTAATTTAAGTAATCATGGTTTGAAAATGTGGGCAAGATTAAGTGAGTGGTTTGAAAATGTGGGCAAGATTAGGTGAGTGGTTTGAAAATGTGGGCAAGATTAGATGAGTGGGGGCCACGAAGAATGGGTGAAGATTTGAATTATATTTTTAATTCATAAGTGGAGGATTTTAGGTGAGTGGGGACCACGAAGGGTGGGTGAGGATTTGAATTTGAATTTTTAATTCAATAGTGAAAAAACATGGAGAATAATGACATGTGATGAGGATTGGGTTATTTTTTAGATTTTTGAAATGGATAATTAATCAAATTATATTTGATTAATTCGAAGTGTATTTTTGTGGGAAATGAGGAAGGGGAATTAATTGATTTAGGATAGATGTGAAATTGGGGTGTCTACACATGCCACATAAATAAGATACCAAAAACCTAAGTTAGCTTTGGCCTACATCTTAGCTTCCCAAATATGGTTGAGGTGAAAAAGGAAGTCCTAGGAAAATAATTTAAACCCAAGGAAAAGGTGCTTAGATTTGTATATAACAAGAAAGCAAGTAATTATTGAACAAGTGTAACATAATTTCAACACCCAGTCTTTCCACCAAGTACTTAGTGGTTGAATCCCTAGTTTTGAAGCATAACATCTAGATTGAGCTCATGAATTTTTTTAGCAGCAAAGGAAGGCCTAAAGAGAGAGATTGATTTTCTTATACAAATTGTGTAAAGGAATCCAATGTCTAGAATATATAAGATCACAATAGTTTGAATTAAATTTTTGAATAGCCTAAGTGATTTGAATCCAAGAGTTTCATGAATGGTAAATTGTTGTTGAAAACAATATGGGACCACCATATAATATGGTCATTGAAGTCGATTCCATCCTTAAAAAATATCCAACTCATTTTAGAAATGGTTTGACAAACTCAAAGGATTTTCTAAATGATGTAATCCATAAAATTACCTTGATATTGTGGGGAATTAGTGATAAGAATATTATGAAACCTTGTCCATTCCAAATCTATTTACCATAGGGATATAAAATAAATTAGGGTTTTTTTCCCTTAGTTAAATCACAATACAATAATGATAATTAATAGCTAGAATAATTAATCCAAACAACCCTATAATATGATACTCTTGCACTTACTAATAGATTTTCCAATCATGATCAATGAAAGTACAATTAACGTATTATGAGTAGAGAAATGAACTAGACTTCTATTATCATAATGTGTGACAAAATATATATAGAATCAAATTAGTGTGTCATCAAGTTGTCTATAAAATATCAATATCTAGGACTCGGTCTGAAGATAGGTTTGTGGGGTTTTAGACACCTTTGTGGTTGAACTTTTCCATAGGGATACAAACCTAGCCTCTATACCTACACATCATATATGTATTTTTGGATATGGTTTACATGTCTCTAGAGGTATAATTTCTTGGTCTAAATCTGCGCAATGAATGTGTTTTGTTGAAATATTCCTTATCCTCACTTTAAACCCTATCTCTTACTCTTAGTACCCAAAAAGGGGTTATAAATGATTTGGATAGAATGCTTCACCATACCCCATATAATGCGATGAGTGTTGGACTACATACCACTATTGTGAAGAGGATCAAGCCACATGTAGTTATCCCAAACCTATGATGATATACATGGGATTAGAATAAAATAATGGAATATCGGGCCCTTCATCTAACCCTCACACTTGGTAATGCACACTTGATACTTCAATTTTGGCTCATGGTGGATCTATGTTAACAATATAGATGTCTTTAAAATTTCAATAACTTTTTTATGATAGTTTTATAAGGAATTGGATGGTTCAATGGTTTTTACTAACCTTATTGGAGTGGGTGAAATAGAGGATCCCTAGATGCCCCTAATAACTTAGGGTGGATGTGTTTATATATGTGACCATTTGAATGATTTCCCCCTCAATTGACACAAACATGCCACTTAGGATAACCAAGCTAATTTACCCTTATAAAAGTGATCATGAGAAGTGTAAGGGATAGGTTTGTGGAAGGCGGGACAATTTTTGGACAAACTTGTCATGGACCTTTGAACCTATCTAAGGTTTGAAATGATTTTTTTTTAGGCAAGCATCGACTGAAATATTTTTATAGTAGGTCTAGTGATTCCTAAGGAGATAAGTGGGGAATAATTTTCATCTAGTGGGATTAAGATACAAGAAATGGTTCCTTAAATTGATGATTTGTTTATAAATGGGATAAATGCCAATATATAAGCACTAAATTTTGTATTGTCGAGTGCTCAAACTAGATTTTGGGTACTACTGGGAGATCTTTTTGTTAGTGTAGGATATTATTTTCATCATATTTATTTATTTTGGATTATTCCTATACTTTAGGAGTTAGCTTTCTTAGGTGTACTTAGTCATAGGAGTTACACTTAGAGTTAGTCACATGAGTTACACTTGGCCATCATTGTTAGCTAAGTGGGAGTTACTCTTTGATTGACTACATGCCAAGTGTGGGAGTTACATTTCTATTTTGGGCTCTTTGTCCACTATTCATGGAGGAGTTACACATTCACTCTCCTATATGTACATCTTCATTTGTGAGCTATTCAAGTAGTGTATTAGAGGATCTTGTGATTACTAGCTTTGTTGCATATTGTGTTGTTTATTTAGCACTTTCATGCACTTGTGAGTTCAATATCATATTACATTTTTGTTAGTTATTTTGATTTCTGCAACTTCATGTGGATTCATGTTTCTACTAGAGATATTTATGGATACTCTGATACTTTCCAAAATGTAATGTATAAGAATATTTTTCAAGCCTCGGACCCTTCAATCTCTCAAATGATTAGCATAACACATAAAGTGGTACTCTATCTATGAACATTAATAATGTATGATCCTCCTTTTCTTTGAGGAAGGAAACATATGTTCAATAAAATCTATAAAAACCTCAAGTGTATTTAACTTTATCCCATGAATGATCTCATAATTTTTTTGAAATCCTATCATACATTGCCTTGTATGATGTTCAACATGAGGAATAATAGACACAAGTAGAAAAAATATTTTTAGTGCAAAATTGAAACTTAATAGCCAATGAGGGTTTAGTGATCCAAAAGGATATCATTTTTTCAACCCATTGGAGAACATAACGCTAAATATTTTTCATAGGATATTTCATGTGTAAACATTATGCCTAAAAATTAAACATCTCTCCCTTCTCAATACAAGTCCAATTAAAATTATCAAGTCATTATGAGGAAGGAATCATGCTTTATCGATACATTGAGTTTTACCACATTAAATGCTTGGACCCGAAGCCTTGGAAAAACTATTAATATAAGAAATATATTCATATAACAATTTTTAATTTTCTAGAAGTTTAAGAAAAAAGAGACAATAGCAAAATTACCATTGAAAAGGTAATTCTTTAAGTCAAAGATATTGTACGCTTGATAAAAACTAACTCAACTATACATGTTAACATATAATCAAAAACCTCAATAGAAAGAGCTCAAAGAGAAACAACAAGAGGACATCCCTATCTAATGGGTTAAAAATGTTGAACCTTAAAGAATTATGCCCCTTAACAATTCGATGCATTAAAAATAGAGTTTAGAGTATGGAAATTAAAAACTTGAAATCCTAATGCTTTAAACATAGCTAAAATGAATTATCATTCAATATTGTCATAAGCATTTTCAAATTATGGCTTGAGAAACAAAACTTGGTATCTAGAGGATCGATCCCATTCCATACCTTCCTAGTGATATTATCTAAGATATAGCCACTTTTGATAAATTCCATTTGTTCTTGTTTTAAAATTACAAAAAGGAGATAATGTAGGAAAAGAGAGAGAGGTTTGGAGATGATCTCATTGGACATGTTCAATTAAATGATGGGAATCTAATTGGTAATTAACACAAGATTATCAATCTTAAGAATACATTTTATATTTACTTAATAAGGATGTATGTAGACATTTCTAGTAAAATCTAAGTTATTCTTTCCTAAAAATTACCAAATGGATTTATAGAACTCATATGGGAAACAATTTATCCTAGGGGATTTATCATTGACCATATGAATAAGGTAAATATGTAGTTATTCTAAACAAAGTGAGGCATCATAGAAAGCTTTAACAAAGGGACTAAGCATGTAAATAACTACATCCAAATATTCATGAAGAATTTGATCACACTCTTAAGAGCCATCTTAACCCTAAAATACTAATATAAAATGTTGTAGAAAGGAATTAGAAATCTCATGAATATTAGTAATCCAACCATGCGGAATTTTGGTAACAAAAATTTACTCTCTAAATTACTTGGCCCACCAAGATTTAAAAATTCTCTAGATGCTCTATCTCACTTTGATCCAATGCATGGTTGCATGAATCTGAGCCCCTTTTCCTCATGACTCCACTAGATTAAGCTTGTGTTTGAGAAAATTAGTTCTGATATGTAATTGCACATCAAATGGGTTGGAATCAAGAAACCTTAGAAAATTACTTATCAAGAGCACTATACTATTAATCCAATTTCAAACTATTATGGCATACTTATCATACTTCCTAATATAAGAATTGGTATGGTTTATGACTTAGTTCCACCAAAATAAGACAATTATAGGGATAAGGAGGATGAGGTAATAGATTCTAGAATTTATAAATAATTCAAACAATGTTTTCATGTTTAAGGAAGGGAAAAGTCATGAAAATTTAGGTACTGAGGAAAGTGTTGACTTGTCACCCCAAACCAACCTTAAAGCAATTATGTTATAGCTAGAGAGGAATTATTTCAAGTGAGCTTTGAAATCATGACCTTTGTTGACTTGAAATTTGAATAATAATTATTAAGTAATCACCTCATGATTTAAAAATTTGAGTACATAGCCAGAGCTAATATGAATTTTAGACAAAATGAACCCTATATCTATGTTATCAAACCACCATTGAAAATTAGGATATGAAAACCCCCATTGAATTTTGTACTCTTAGTATACCTTTTGATTTCCAAAATACCAATGCATAAGAAGAACACTTTTCTTTCCTTTATTTCTGAATCATATTAAAATCTCCATACATTAGCCATTTGGAAAAAATAATATTGTCAACAAGCCATAATTGTAATTCTATGTAGTAACCAGATTTTGGTTCCATACACTTTGAAATATAATGTTTGACATCATTTAAGAAATTTAGATTAGTGGCACATATTTGGCTCTCTAACAAACATTTTCCCTTTTGGTCACCTTCATATTTCCTTGGTCAAATCTATCTACCAATTATAAACACTTAGGATCATTTTTGTTTTCTCATAGTCATTAGTACACATATGCGAACAATTATCCTTTTTATTACTCCTCGATTTTGAACCTTGGGATAGGATCAAAACCCTAGATATGTTTGGTACTTGAACATTTATGCTCCTTCCAAACCTATCATTTCCATGTGTAATTCTCAATTTTCAAATTTGGGAACTTTCCTTAGGTTCTTAGTGAAGCATCTCATATCTATAAAAATAATCCCTAAGGCCCTTAAAAACAAAAAGGAATCAACCACATGCATATGCACCTTAGATATTACTACATAAAAGGATTATACATATCCTAAATCTCTCAAGAGCAATGCTAGAGTTGTCTAAGAGTAAAATTATAAATTTTAAGCTCTCCCAAAACTAGTTTTACATGTTTTATAAGTGTTCATTACCGAATGAAGGGTCATCCTATGTTGTATATTGATTTATTTAGTTGTATTGAGCATATATGACATATGTTGAAGCACAAAACTGTAGTATTATCGGGAAAAGTACATGGGTCCTAATCCTCGATATGTATTGTAATGATTTCAGAAAGTAGGGTGTGGGAGGATGGTCCGGGCTTAGTATATGGCTTATCTTCCTCCTGTTGTTTCTAGTGATACTAAGGTTTGAGAGAATGAGAAGAGAATTCAACATTATTGTACATCATCACAAGATTTAATAACCATACTATAATAGAGTAGAGATAACTAAAAATACACAAAAATTAAATAGAACAAGATATTGCAAAATAAGAATGAAACCATTAGCCAAGTTTGGTAATGGGTTTGACCTTTCTTTTCGATTCTATCCCATAAAGTGTTCGAAGTAACTAAATTTGTAGGACTTGTAGATGATGTCCTTATAAAATGAACCCAATATATGTTTCTTAAGTGAATTCATCCTTTAGGTAGATTCAATTTGGATATTTTCTTTACTCACACTTCAATACTATAATACCATAAATGGACCAATGCATTTGGCAATTATCTTTGGTATTTATCTCATCCCATTGACCATTGTACACTTATATGACTTATTCCTACATGCATATCACTCAATTTATAACTCCTTGGACAATAAGTCACACTTGTTACTAATCCTTTACTAGTTAAAAAAACCCACTTTCTGAATATAGAACACATCTTCAAATATCTTCCCGCCTTCTCCAACTAAAAAAACTTAGTTTTTACCTTATCGGGATGAAGTCACTAATGATGGAAAAAACTGGCTAATGGTTTTTTTCCTAAGGTTGATATTTTTATCCTTCACTCTCTTAAAGATCACTTTTTCAAATACACAAGTTAGCTTGGTCGAACTTATTTCAATTGAGTAGGAAAACATTTTGCAATAATCACCTATAAAAGTACAATCAACCAGCCATTCAAAGGGCCTATCATCTCACATCTTTATGACTACCTAGGAGATCATACAAAATAATGAAATTAATAAATAACTCTATCAAGAACATTAACAAACACTAAGTCTGCATACATAATATACAATTTCCTTAGGCCATTTTGCAAAGCTATATTCTACATCAAAGATCATTTCCAAGAGCCATATGTCTTATTAGGGTCTTCATTTTTGTAGACATTTTGCATACATTCATTGGGTAGGATAATTGCATTGGTTTGAGGTCTCTTTAAAGTGTTTCATGAAATAATATCTCATCTCATTAGGGCTTGAGGAAGCTTGACCACTATGGACAAACCCCTTTTAGGTCTTTAAGAAGCAGAGATAGGTTTGAAGAAGGAAATCCATAATCTATTACACATTCACGATCATATAATTTAGAACATAGGAAATGAAAATAAAGACAAAGAATATTACAATGCCTAAGTTAAACCACCCATAGAGGACAAATCCCCTATGTGACTTTTCTCTGCATAGGCTACTTCATCCTCCCTTTATTTTCAACTCTCTAAAATTCATGGCGGTTTAACGACACTCTACATAATCCATTTACACAATTTCATATCATTTTCACTTCATCTCATCTAGATTTTGGTGAATGTTATAAACCTTAGCCCTAACTTCTAAATCTAACTTTCCAAAGTTTTTATAATATTGTATAGCTATAATACATAAATTTAGGATATTTTATTTAGCATCATTTACTTGTATTTTCTAATTTTGAATTAATTTTCACACATACCTTAATATTTTAACTAGGAAAACCCTAGTTTTGATATTACATTGTGGTGAACCCACTTATTTTTAGACACACTATCTTAGATCTTTTTGCCCTAGCCGTAGGGTTTCATATTATTTCCCTTAAGGTTATGATTTCATATTCGGCCCATGAATATACCCCACCCATTCATTGCATGTTAATTACTAATTGTGTAAATATAAATCTAGAATCAAAAATAGAATAAATAATGGTAAATCATAGATCATAAAGCCATGTATTGCAATTAGACGATCTCACACAAACTCTAGAAAGTTAGATTTAGAATTTAGGGTCGAGTTTATAACATATTCACCTAAATATTGATGAGAGAAAATGACAATGATGTAAAAGTGTGTGAAAAGTGATTTAACCCAAATGGTTAAATTTATAGGAGTAAGTAGCCGATGGTATATTATCCTAATAAACTAGTCTCCAAAGCTAATTTTAGCAATATTAGGACAATACATGAACAAAGATAAATAACGATGGATAATGAAACATAGTACTAACAATGAGAAGGAGAAGCATACTTAACAAATATTTTGGAATGTGTGATGATCTTGGCTGACCTAATGATTATAAATAGTTGGAAATGGTTTGACTAGGCTTCCTCCCTAAAATTATGTCCTACAAATCTACATGTAATAAAGTATAGGGTTATTATGGCCCATTACGCACACCCTCTCCCTATTTACTTTCAACTCATGAAGCTTTTTGGATTTATGCATTGTTTCCGATCTACTCTTGTCTATAATTTGGACCTTCGACATTATTTGATGCTCGTTATGTAGCTAATTGAATCTTCAAAATCCAAGATGGTGAGGATTTCCTACAAAACAAACATTACTTGGGTTTTGGGAACCCATGTGCGGTGTTGATGTCACCACTACTCTAAAGAGGGATCAAACCGCATATCATTATTTCCTAACATTTGATATCTAAAATCTATGCAACCAAATTGATAATCGTGAACTTGTAAAAATGTGATTATACTTGCTCTTTACCTTAGCTTGACTTCAAAAGAATGTGCCCTAAGATGAGTATGAAGAGTATATGAAGCTTAAGGCATTTTTGAAGTGGTTTTTCTTGTGATTTCTTAGTGTTTCCTCATTTGAATGTTAGGAGTCAAGTAGATAGAATACCCTCCTTAATGAGAGATGACTAAATTGCTTATATATGTGTTATGGATCTCAAAACTCGAGATAAATCCAACTAGAAGTGTATCGAATAAGGAGGAAAGGGACCAAATCAGTCAAGTTGGCCCATAACTTATGGATGTTATGGCCCTTTCAGGCACTATGGTCCCAGAGATACATGTATGGGTGATTTGATGTAGTCTATTTTTCTTACTAACACCCTATACGTGTTGTCACATCACTCGATAGATCTAAGCGCTCACCCAAAGCGTACTAAGGTACCAAGTCCCTCTTTGTTACATTCTTACCATGGGGTTAAAATGAATGCTCATAATAACCAAATCCAAAGGTGCATATTCCATTTTATCAATCAGATTTATGAGCTCAAAGTGGAAACACACATAATAAAATAAACATACAAATCACATAACAATTAGGATCAGATTCACCATATAATCACCAGTAATAAGTACATCAATAACCAATATCCAACCATAACGACCCATTATATTATTCCATCAAAACATAATAGTTGAATACATCATAGTTACCATCACAAAGTCATGCGCACACAAAATCATACCAACAACATAACTCTCTAACAATCGAATTCATAATTACCCTTTAAACCGTGCAAATCAATACATACATACATACATACATACATACATACATATATATAGGGGTGGGGACTTGCCCTTCATTGCCCATGCACTCTCAAAATAGGCTGCATGTTAATAATAACCATGCGTTGCTACAAAAGCAAATAGGAAACATGCATCTTCACCTAATAATAGATTACCTATAGTTAACTCTAGTTATAATCCTATTATTAGCTCCATGCGCATGTTTGAACTACAAGTTCTTTCCTCAAAAATAGAATCTTCTTGACTTCCCAATCCTCCTTACATGTCACATACTCCAATTTTATATTTAACCTAATATACCAAAAATTCACCAAGTCTTCCTCCTTTCTGTCATGATCCTCATGTGCATTTCCTTCGTGTTCCGCGCAAACCCTGTTCTCTCTACCGCGCTCATCTCATGTGCATTTCTTATGTTGACTATCCACATGATCACGTATTAATTTATACTTTAATACTTAGATATTTTTCTATGCCCAACATTACCCCACACTAGGTATGTTGTCCATCCTCGGCAACACTCTTGCTTGATCGAGCAAATAATAACAAAGAATTCTCTAATAACCAAATAATGAAAGAATATTTGTACGACTTGCACCAAATAAAGAAAGAATCTAAGTGCTACTATGCAAAAAGGATGCGGAAGGTGCTATATTGAGTAAAGGCATCACCTATAATGGCATAAATCTCTTCAAAAGTCATATCCTCACCCTTAACCTTTAGCATTTCAACCAAAGTCTCCAACTATTTACTGTATCAACTAAAGCACGTCCATCTGCTCGCGCGTAACTTGTGGGTAAATTTTCTTTAGCTTATTTTTAATTGAGGCCCTTAATGAATCAATTGCCTCCTACTTCTGCTCAACTTTTGCCAAGATTTTTCTCATTTTCCTTGTTTCCTTTGTGCTTGGCACGGAACTATTCCAGATCAGCCTCGTCTTTTCAACAAACAGTCCCACTATACAATCCCTATCTTCACAATTATCGTAGATAACTTTTTGCCATATGAGTTGTTGCCTTTATTGATTCAATTAATTTATTGTATTATGTCTGGTGGTTTCAATCTGTTCTTTTTCCTGTTGCTTCTGCCTTGCCAATACATCTTCTACATATTCCAATGCAAGAGGTGGCTTTTGAGTTGTGATTATGCGTGTCAAATCTTCTATAAAATGAAAATCAGATTCATACGTTGTCTTATCAAGGGGTGTCTTATCAAGGGGTGCAAGGTCCATGTGTGCTAGTAAAATTGCATTAGCATGCATTCTACCTTCTTATACAATGTGCGCATCTTCCATTTTTCTTTCCTCAACTCCTACTTTAACTGTGCAATAATATTTTCCTTCTCCTTTATCTCTCTGTCCCTTTCTCTTATCTCTTTATTCTTCTCATCTAGCTCCTTCTGCATAACCCTTATTTGATTGTTCCTATAAAAATTCTGCTACCCACCTCTACTAATAGTTTATTGAGTGTGTAACACACTTTCTCATCACATCAATTGCTAAGAATCAACTATTGTATACATCTCTTTAGAGATTGCCAATTCAAGGGTATCTAGTAATTACTGTGCATTCACCTCAAACTCTGGCTCCTCGATATGTGACTTGAGCGCCCAAGATAACATATTTCTTATGTGTGGGAGTGCATTTTCTTTACTGAAAAGTGAATAGAAAAAGAGTTTATATGAATTTATCGTGCTTCGATACTTGCAGCACGAGAACCTTGTTGGTATTTTTAATGTATTACATTATAGGTCCCTACTGGGATGTACCTTGGTCTCTTATTCTTTCCTTGAGCACCCTTAGGGAAACCTACAACAAGGTTTGATTCTCCATCCATGATCCCTTCCTATCCTTAACTCATTCCTTCCTCTCCACTTTGTGTGCTACTTCATGCTCTACTAGGTGTTCTATAATCTCTATGACCTCTTTTTCTACTCCACTCTCTAACTCATGGTGGGAGTGTGCCTATCCTCATGCGTTGTAGCTAGTTACGGTTCTCCTATGTGATATGTGTACCAGTCACTTTGATTCTTCCAAAGCATCCACATCCATCACATGTGAATCCTCGTAGTATTCACCCTGGCCCTCTTCATCGGACTCCTCAACAATGTACACATGTGGGCTCAACTTCCTCACCTGTTCTTCCTCACCTTCAACTTCTTCCTCTTCTTTCTGACTCTCCATCTCCTTAGAGTCTAAGCTAGGTATTAATTTTTCTTCTTATTCATTGAAGATATTCCTCTTGCAGGCTACCTTCTCACATATGTTCTTGTACTTTCCTCCTTTCACTCGATGTCTGCCCTTTTATGGGTGCACATGAAATAGGAGTTTGATCCTTACCTTCATTCACTTCCTACTGAAGGATTCTCTTCACGCCCTCGTTTCTTTGGTTCAATATTTTTTCATGCAGAGGGTTCTTCATGAATACTTACATCATCCTCCATGAACGCTCCATTAACAAACCAAGGCCTTAGATAAATATATATCTTTGTTGCTATTATCGAGGCTATCGACAATGTAACTAGTTTCAACAAACATATGCTTTCTGATACATACTTCTCTTCATAGATGTGCTTCTTGGGGTAAAAATGTGTTAGAAGCATCTCATGGTGATCCTTACCCACTTTTCTTAGATCGAATCTCTTATTCACAACACTCTAAAAGTACTTTGTCTTTGTAAAAGAAAACAAGAGTTTGCACTATCAAATTTTAGTACCATCAATTAACGTAAACCTCCCAATACAAAAACTGTTGTTAGATCTGCGAACTTGGAAAATCCATCTATAAGAGCAAGAAATTTAGTTGGAATTCTCTACTTACACCGAATGCATCACACATTTGTTTATACCATTTATCCACGTGTGCCTTGTATGTTGGTGTCATTGAATCACATGTATACTTGGAAAACTGTTTTGTAGGGGAGGGATCCTCTTTAGGATATTCCCAAATCTTGTCCTTTGGCCCATTGGGCACCCCAATATCAGAAAACACTATCACCAATAAGATGTTTCTAAACATAATATTATCACTATCGCATGCAACATCAATGATATCCTCTACTATAAAGGAAAAAATATTATATATAGTTCCTTCTGATATTTTCTTGCATACATGCAACCATCTTTTATTCACTTGTGTCCATCTTTCCTACCCATTTAGCTTTGTGAGCAAGCACACGACCATCCTTATGACATGATCATCAAGATTAAAAATATCAAATACATGCCCTCCTTTCTTGTACTCAAATTCTACTACAGTCTTCTTTACCTCGACATCATTGGCTAAGTCATCATCAAATGAGACCCCAAGTATTAAGCATGGACCCGCTATACTTTTCATTAACTATGTGGTAATGCACATCCTTCTACCTGTAAAATAGAAATAGTCCTCATGGATGCGTGACATCAACCATTGATATAATCTCTCAGATTCCCAAAGAATGGAAGCTCATATAGCTGCAATAGTCTATCCTTCTCCAATAACCTCTTCCCCTTGTCATCATACACCGGCTTATCATCTCGAGGTTCTTTCCTCTGTCGACTGAACAAGTTATATTTTCATGTCACACACTTTATTAAATCTATTTGATGGTTATAATATCTCATGACCATGCTCCTAACATGAGATACCCACTCTTTTCCCATTAATACTCCATCTGGGTATTGCATTTCAAAGTACCATTCTTCCTAGATGTCTATGGTAGGGGTTGGCTTCTCTTTTCCCTTACCCTTCTTCTTTGGTGACACGATCAATGTTTTCCTTGGTGCCATTTCAGTCATGAAATCTCAAAATTTCACCTCGTGGTTTGCTTTTCCTTAGTATTCCAAGTATCTATCCACTCACCCTTGGCGCAACACTACAATAATTTAGTTCAAACCTTGTCTGTCATGCCCTAATTCTTAAAACCCTAGCTAGAGAAGTCTTGTTTCCTTCCAAATCCACACCACACCGTCAATCTATAGGATTCCCTCTAATGGAACTCTCTCCTCACACGGTCATGTCCTCCTTCACACTCTGGTTCAAGATTCTTTAACTCGGCACCCAATTTTTCACCAAATTTCTCAAGTTTTCCCTAGGTCGCACACAAGCACTCACAAATTTGATACAAGGTAAGGTAAAAATGAGATTACCCGACACATTATTTATAGGTTTTCAAATTTTACTCGCATTCATTTCTTGCCAACTACCATCGTATTTAATTTAATTTAATTTGGATTTTTGCTTTTCCCACATTTTCTCGGTTTCCATCATGCTTTTACTTCCATTCCAACTATAACCTTCACGTACGTAAACTAATTTCACCACCGTAGACCTCCTTTCATGCGCTCCATGCGCTGAAGTACCTTAACCTCTTTTCCTTATACCAAGTAGCTATCCATGCTGCTACTTACCTCACGTTAAAATGCGTGCTTATTCACCATATGTGGATTTTCCTTTGCAATGTCCTTATCATCATCATTCTCCCTATGTTCCAAAGAACCAACATCGACATCGACATGCACGTCCCTTTAAAACTTAGGCCTTCTCAACTCCATACTGCACACACCTTTGCTTATAATCTACCCTACACTAATTGTATGCGTGGTCCTCATGCATGAAATCACTTAGATATTAATCAACTACAAGTGCTCAAGCACGCTTTATTAGAACAAAACACTTGAATCTGAATTGAAAAATCATAACAACAATGACAGAAACACATATAAAGAAAATGCATTAATAGGAAATCTACTCTAACCGGCACCACTACCTTATTACAAACACTAAGAAGAATTATCTATATTAGGGCTTCACCTACTACCATTGAAGTAACCCGAGCAATAAAGTGCCATCTAATGCCTGTAATTGACAAGCACTTTGATTCCAATATCTTCGTTATAAGAAAGGGTCCCAACCAATGAACTTTCAACTTTCTCGGGGTGGCACACAAACTTAGAATCATACATAAGAACCATTTTTCCAACCCCAAATCTCTTGTTCCAGATATGTCTATCATGTCATGCTTTTCTGTCTTGCTTTTTCTATCTTTTGACTCCACCAGAAATAACATGTTATTCATCCAACTACATCATTTTATTTATACGCTCATCAATAGTTTGTTCATCATCCAATCCTCTTACGCATATAATATGCAAAGATGGCATCGTGAACTCTACAAGAAATACCACTTTGGTGCCAAACACCAATTGAAATGATGTGGCTTTGTTCAATCTCTTGTAGGTATTTCTATATGCCCAAAGTACAACAGATACTTTATCATCCCAGTGTTTCCTTCCAACATCACAAATATGTATTAATGTATGTCTTAGAATCTTCTTAAAAGCCTCGGTGGTACTATTTTCTTGTGGGTGATAGGGCATTCTCTTGTGATGTGCCACCATAAAATCAACTAATAACATTATGATAATCTCATTCAAAAAGTGTGTGCCCCTATCACTTGTCAAGCTCAATGGACATCCATACATGCTGATAATATTTTCCCATAGAAATCTCATTGTTGTAGTTGTCGTGCAATCCTTTGTAGGCGCTGCTTCTTCCCACCTTATAATATAGTTTGTACAAGTTATAATTTAGCACACACCAGTCCTACGCATGGGTGGGGAAATCGTTCCAACAAAGTCAATCGCCCATTTTTCAAAAGGTTCAACACTTGCAATAGGTCTCAAGGGCATCTCATCTCTGGTTCCCAGCTTCCCAAAGCATTAAAGATGATCACACACCTTGACATATTCCTTAACATCCTTATATAAAGTTTCCCATCATAATCCAGCCATCAAAAGATTTCTCTTGGTGACATCTCCTCGTATAATGACCTCTTGCAATTCTACCATGAGCCTTTTCCATACTTGCCTCACACTCATGCTCCAGCACACACCGACGCTAAAATTCATCATGCCCAAGTTTGTACAAGTCTCCACTTGTCAATTGGTAAGGTGCCTCATGTATTGCAAGTTACCTCTTCTCTAACATCTTCATCCCCTCAAGAACCTATCCTGTGTGTAAAAAGACTACAATATATTCTAACTCGGTGGGCACATGATTCAATCTAAAGAGTTGTGCATCTAACATTGTGTCATCAATGCTCTATGTTTCCTCACCGAAATTAATCCTTGATAAGTGTAACGACCCAAAATTTCACACACAAACAACACAGTAAAATACAAGATAACTTTTTTTTTTTTTAAATGACACATAACACGACACAACATGCCACCACCAAGGTCACAACTAACTCCGCGGATAACTCAATACAAGGATGACCACAAAGGTAGCATGGAAATGTTCACACCCACCAAGGATGGTTCACTTTTCTATTTGACAAGACAACATAAGAAACCACCACATAACACACCTACAGATAGGGCAAGCCACAATGAGAAAATTATTGAAGGTTATTTATTTTTATGAAACCTCTTTCGATCCTTAACTTCAGTTTTCTAAGACTCTAGATATGATTCGTACAATACCTCTTACAACGCTAAGTTCTTACTTTTACTCTGAAGAGAAATTTTCTCTAAGTCTTCTCTATTATGGCCTTTATTTGCTTAATTCGTTTATCAAGAAAAAGGAGTAATTTAATTCCACAAGGCCATCTATTCACCACTAACGCTACTATGACTCGTTCTTGCCCACAAGACAACATGGGTTTACGTTCAACACACTTAAGAGAAGAAATACAAGGTGCCTTGAAAAAGGTTAGAGGGAGAAGGTCGAGTTGAAAACATCTTTAGGACCTCATTAGTTATTGCCAATATTTAATTGAAGCTAGAGATCTTAACCAGAATTATCAACGATTTTACTTAGGCTTCGCTAAATGAGTATAACCAAAGAGAAAAATTTACCTTCCAAATGGTAGTGAGATAGATTGTGTGATCTCCAAATTGTTTTCTCTCGGCTTATTAAATCTTATCATCTTCTAACAACTAACAATTCATTTCACCTTAGGATCGTTTTACAAATTTCACCATAAAAGGGATAATGTTCACTAGAGGAGCTAGGGGTATCATGTTATATAATTTTACTTGCAATGATAGTCTCACCTTTGATTACTTAAAGAATTACTTGCTCTCAAGTTGGTGACCCCTACGTTACTTTATTTGAATACAACTTTTAGTTTAACTTCCGAAGTATTAAACAATCCCATGTTAGTTTACTTATGACACATTATTACTAAGTCATAGCAAGGTTTAACTCAACATTTATTCTCAAGGGCAAAGTTGTAGCAACACTCATTTACAAGAACAAAACAAGATTACATCAACTCTTAAAATACTGATACTCCAACAAAGTCACTCAACAACAGTAACCAAATTTTCTTATAATTTCAATGATAGTCAAACAATACAAGGTTTCCAAAGTTCAGATGACAAAGTCCACAATACATTATACTAAGACATTGATCCTCTTCTAAACTTTCCACTGGACGTTATCAATAGTTGAACAACGTAAAAAGGTTTCGAGCAAAAGAACTTCTCAACTGAGGTTGATGAAAAAAATCTACAAGTCTATCCCTCATCTACTCGCAAAATCCATCTGCAACAAATTTTCTACAAGAGTCAGTTCGCGAGAACTGAGCAAGATAAGGCTACACAAAACCACCATAACTGTTATCTATCAATACTAAACACTATCAACACTTCAAGTTATAATAAGTTTCCACCATGCCAATCAAGGAAGAAGACCATGTACTTCAGTTAGGAGTAAAAACAACAAAAGTATAACAATCGAATGAGAATGGCCCTTGGCCCTATAAGGAGCAAATAACCAATATAACAAAAAAATAGGATTCTCATCAAGTAAATAATTAAATAACAATCACAAGATTGAGATTTGATATATAGGCCAACCATCTAGAAATTTTTCAAAGGTACCAACGCATAGGCTAAAATATTATATTTCTAAAAGAACAAGAGTTGATCGGCCCAAGAAGGGGTAACCACGGGTTTCAAGAATTAACACAAAAAGCCATGTATAAATGAGTTTCAAACCTGAAATCACATAGAGTATCCACACAACATAAGTTTCGAAGCAAAGGCAAAGTAAACTAGTTTTGACCATTAACTCCAAGAGATTTCCCAATCATTCAAGAAGGCCAATGCCTTGTAGGCTAGTAGCAAACACGCGAGAGAAGAAGGGAGTTCCGTCAAACAAGAGTATACGAAAATGTCATCAACTAATTTCATAACCCTAAAGATTTACAAACCTCCACATCAATTTTAAAGTTCGGTTAATTTAAAATAAATTTCCTATTTCCCAAAACAACAATATTTTTAAGGCAACCCTTGGTAACATAATCAACCGTTCAAACATAGGTACAACATAAACTACTAAGTTTCATTATCAAAACAACTCCTTCTGCTATAACTCCATAATACTATCGATTGCAAGAAAGTTTTCCCCAAGGTTAACAACGTTCAAGACAATTTTCATCACAAAACATTAAGGTACATATGTGCATAGAAACTGTCCAATCTTAATTAACAACACAATCATTATAAATGGGAGGAAACACAAGTTAGAAGACTAGATTATTTCACCAACAATCTTCCGAGAGAAAAAAAAGACCAAAATAATTCTAGTAATAGTGGGGGTACTAGATTTGCACAATTAAAACCTCGAACTTAGCTAATCCGAAAAACTAGTTACGATTCAAGTTGAAGGGGACAGTCAAAGTACCTCCTAAGAATGGCTATAAAACCTAGGAACAAGGCTGAAGCTACGTAGGAGTCTAAACACGTGAGGTTGAAACACGTTGCACACAAACTTATTCATTCTAAAAGTTTTAACACCGAATCTCTAACCTGAAATAGTCCAAGCATTGATTACACTAATCCTACAACCTTTCTTTTTCTCGATGCCAAAAGGGTCATCAAGTGGGCTTGAGAGATCATTAACAATATATGTCAAAAGACAAAGAAGGACAAACCAGGTTGATAGGAAGGAACTTCATAGTTATTGCACGCTTACTTTAACGACTGCTAAAAACTAGCTGGAACAACATAATAACTTGAAACTCTATCGTAGAGAAGAGTATATATATATATATATATATATATATATATATAAAGGAAGATCGATCACTCGAGCAAGAAAAACATACACCCAAAGGAGAGAACACCTGCATGCTTTCCACTAACATACGACAATGATAACAGCTAAAACAAGAAGAAAGCAAGTAGAAAGGAGAGACCTCCTGAAAAGAAGTTCAAAAGACAACCAATTCAAGGAAATGGTGGTTCGATTTCACGATAAAATAAATATAGCAACAGTAGAAAAGTGTAGAAATATCTTGCCTTCTCCTCCAGCTTCAACGAGGCATCCAACAACTCAAAGCGAGCAACAACAAACTCCTAAAAGAATCCTCATCCTTAGCAAGGAAGGCGCCAACACTCCACTTGACTGCATTCACCTGAGCAAGGGCGCCGCATCGAGAATGGAATAGAAGAAAAGGGAAGGAGCATCCATTGGAGCACAAAAGAAAAAAAAGTTTTCAAACAGCTGTAGCCGCAAGATCCTAAGAGGCCACGCCTAAAAAAGTGCAAGAAGACACAAGGCAGGTAAACTACTTGTCAAAACGCCTCAAGGAGATGGGGTATCAGGAAATGCCATGTTTGCAGGAGGAGCACGTATGGGGATCTGCTACAGCCATTCTTGCTTCACATCAGCATCTAACAGGTGACAAACCTTTCCATCCGCCCCTCCTTTTCCAAAATGCAGCCAGAGACAAAGGCACCATGGGACAGGAAAGGACATCCAATGAGGCAACATAGAGGTGGTTTGAAGGGTGAAGTCGCAGGAGTCAAAGGGGTTGTGAGTGTAAACATGGAGGTGTGTACAATGTGTGGAAGCTGCAAACAAATGCCATGTAATTTATCCTTGCTTCACCATCCCACGCCATCACCAGGTGTCCAAATCTAGACAACTCACATTTTCCAAGCACATTCGCATAGCCAGGGCAGAAAGGAGTTTAGAAAAAGAAACATGGGTGTCCTCCAGCAGCAAGGAGAACAAAAAAATAGGAGAAGAAAAGAAAAATGTCCCAGCCAAACAAAAAAACTACGCCCAAGGAGGAACTATTATGCAAATGCATTGACAAGTTTCCAAGCTTCTCTCCACATTCTAAAAACCCTCTCTCTCCTCAGGCAGCTAGGAGAGAAAAAATACCCACGCACCAAAAAAAAAAAAAAACAAAAGCGTACGAGAAGATAACACACGACCCAAAAAAATGCGGCCGGAGAAGGAGGCATCCACCATTTTTCTGCGCACTCAGAAATTCTCCCACCACGTTTTCCAAACGTCTGACCAGCATAAGGCGTGAGAAGGCTTCATTGCGGCTAGGGAAGGAGAATAAAACAAAATAAAAAGGAACATGACAAAGGGGGCAGGCGCGCAGCAAAAGAAGACATAATTTTTCCAATGTTTTTCACCATTCCACAAGCAGTCCGCCCCAAGAAGATCTCACGCTGCCAGAGCAGGAAGTTGTAGGAGGATAACAAGGACATGGAAGGCTACAAGACAGAATTATTGAAAGAAGAGAAGTGCGGCCAGCAGGGAAAAAAGTCTCATTCTAGCCAAGGGTCAAATCATGATCCAAATAAAGCTGACAAGGAACAAATAGGTAGCCAAAGTAAATTGACACTTCCTCCACCAAACAAGTCAGGCATAAATACATATCCACAAAATGAAATAAATTTAATTGGTCACAATTTCATTTTAAAATTTTGTTAGATTGACAAAAAAAGATGGCAATATACAACTGCTAAGCCCAGGGAACCGACAAAATTTGCATATTTTAGTTAATAATACTTCTTAATAATTGAAAATGTGCAATGCTATTGGTCAGCGTATTTATGCGACAATATACATAATACATTTACGTGAAAAAAACATCTTTTATTTATCTCTGCAAAGAAAACCATGTCTCCGTGCCAAGTATGAGGATAAATTGATGATAGAAATTTACTAGCTGGTGGATGAGACACCTCAACTAAACAATAACTCGCAGTAAGGCATACGCATGACCTGAAAAGGCTTAATTAATTCAAAAATGAAATTTTATCATCTATATAATCGATACCGGTTCCTTTACTATTCATTATTATTATGTTTTAAAATGCCGTGACACCTAAATGGGGTTTGAAAAAAATGTTTAGGACTTAACACGATAGTGACAAAACTAAAAATAATTTAATCGAGGGGTTGAGCACGAGAGTGATCGATAGGTCTTCCTTTAATCGGATAAATCGCGAGGGATCTGCGGGGCCAACAACCAAAACCATCGACACCGACGCAAATAGGCAAGCTCAACAAGACGAAGACACCAACATTTCAAAGGAAACACAATGGCATTCAACCCTTAGAAGCACGGTCGTCACCGAATAACAGAGCAATGATGAATGGGGCATTACATAAGTAATAAGGCCTTGATAATTACTTTTTCTGGTTTGACAAAAACTCTAAAATGAAACTCTTGAAATAATAGTATCCACCTACAAATGCGTCCTTGTAAAATAGGATTGTTTACCAAATAATTAAGCGTATATCCCTCCCACAATAACCTTGGTTGGTGTTAGCATATGGATTTACATGCATGCAAATGACATGCAACAATGTGGGAATGAAGTCCCTCCTCAATGAAGGTGAGGCTGCCTTTATTAAAAACCAAAACTATATTTACATCTGTACATTCAAAATTGTATGTGGGGGTGTTTTGGAACATCAATGGAAAGAAAAGTGAATGAGGGAGATGGAATGGAATGAAGGAAAGGAGTGGAATGGAATGAATTGAAAGAACATGCAAGAGTTAGGTAAAAAAGCCTAATATTACATGAAGAGGAAAGATGAATAACTAACACAAATAAAATGGAGTTTGAGTTAGCTAAACAAGAATGTGTAAAAGGGAACACACATGAGCAAGTAGATAATAGAGCTTGATCACTTGTGAACAAGAACAACAACTTAATAATGTTGACAATAAGATCAAAGACAATATTTGCATGCAAGATTCAAACATCTAACATCTAATGAACATAAGAACATCAAATGTTACAAGAGACAATGAATGAGACACAAAGTTCATATTTCATTAACTCCAAAATGTCTTCTCAAAAGAACACAAAGTTTCTTTCTTTGAAGTAAAGCTTGCATACAAAAGTATTTTCTTCTCCTCTCTCAAAGTCACCTTTACAAATGAGCCCCTCACTTCCTTTTATAACCCAAAAGTTGGTTACAAAGTAGTTAGGGTTTTACATGAACATTAAATAAGGCACTTAAGTGACCTTTGACTTTTTCTAACCAACTTTATTAAAAACAACTAAAAATAGAAATCACTTAAGTTATCCACAGCTTCTCGAAAGCAAATAACAACATCCTTTTCTTAAAAATCACTTTTTAAAATATACAATAATAACCAGTGCCTTATCCATTGAAATGGGGTCCGCCTATCTCAAACGTATGAGAAATGGACTCTCCCACTTCATTAGATACCAAGAAAACTATCTCCCTGAACCACCGGTGAAATTAGGATCTGCCGACTTTTGCTAGTTGAAAGGATCTAAACCTTCCCAAAGTTTCAAACATCTTTTCTTCTTCTTAGAGGTTCATTTGGTCGAAGAATAGCCTCACAAAATACCTGTAATTCAAGAATCCTACTTGGCATATCATTTAAATTAACAATCTTTGATTGAGCGTTCTCAAATAAGTTCTTTAATTTGATGCACCACTCCATTGAAACTGATGAGAAATTATTGGCGGGAGTGTACATGTCCTTAAACAATTGTGAAAATTGCTCTTCCACCTGTTCCGATGAACACCTTTGATTATGTTCATTTACGAGGTTGCAAGGGATCTCAGCTATGAATTCTTGAATCAAGGCAAGTGAAGTGAAGGCTTCATTGCATATGCTCTCATAATGGATCATAGAATCCTCGAGAAGCATCTTCCTTGATTTGAGATGTAAACACCAAAGAAAACGTGTCCCTCGATGTTCAAATTTGAGAATTCCTTCAATGGCTAAAATTGAGGATTCCATACTCATCATCTCCTATAGACTGGGCAATATCTCATCCAAATTTGATATATTAGAAACAAAATTTTCCTTGAAAGAAAGAATTGGATCAAGATATGCACTGACATCTTCATGGAGCTTAACCATTGTTTTGATCGTCCCTTGGCCTAAAACGAGAATCTCTTGAAAGCCAAGTTTTAGTGACATGGCCCAATGTGTTTATTTCTTTTGAAAAATTGAGAGTTTCTTCATCGGGGCAGCCACTACATCAGGTATTGGGAAAGTGGATGATATGGGATTTATCAGATGTTGAACATATTCCACCAATTGATTCTTTTTGGCCTTGAGCTGAGAGTTCTGAGACTTATATTTCTCAAGTCTCTTTAGCACGATATCAATTGAATCTCGAGCCATTGCCATGTCACTTTCTAATGTGGACCTCCCAAGTCCAAGTCTGGAAACTTCATAATCAGCGGTGTCATGGCATCATGCTCCTTATCAACTTGTGGGATGGAAAGATCTACAAATTTATTTCCATCATTATCCACCATTATTCGAGAAAGCACCTTAGGCTTCTTGGGAATGACATCATTTGAAAGTTTGAAAAGGGCATCAAAATCAATGTCAATTTCCTTGACAACCCTCTTCCTTTTCTTAACCTCGGAATCAACCCAGGAAGGAGTATCATTCACTATTTCCGCATACAAAATCCTAGAGCTCAAAGCAATATTCTCATTGTTCTCGACATCATGAGATCCTACAAGAATCCTTTCCACAACCTCGATTTGAGGAGAAATAACCTCAATATCCACCTCCTGATCATTCGGGAGATTTTGGGAAATCTCTTCATGAACTATAGGTTCCAAAGTGTTTGATATTTGGACTACTTGCACCTGAGTGGACGCTTGTGCAAGGCATGGCTGAGGATCATTTGTCACGAGCTTATGAGAACTATTAACAATGTGAGTAGAAGAATCTCTACTTGAAGTAGAAAATCTTGATACACGCTCTCTTCCTTCACTAGGGCTAGGGCCTTTAGATTTTTCTCCTCGTGGCACATTATTCGGTGAAGTGGATTTTGGAAACCACTCCTTTCTTGCTTGTTGTGTATGATTGGATGGTACGGAGGTTGATTGAGAAGGGGATTTGGTTGAATGAAGACCTCCTCGAGTTGGAAATTTTTGTGATCTTGAAGTATGATCTTGAATTGATTGTAACTTGGCAAGTTCTCTGTTGTACCAAGATATGCTTCTTTCAAGAATCGGTTGATTCTTGCTATCAAGAGAAAATTCATCTCTTTTGGTCCAGTCAATTCGAGGAAATGGGGTAAAAGCAACTACATCATATGAAGGATCAATAACATCTTCATCATCATTTATGAATGAATCGGGAGGGTTCTTGATGTGAAAGGCCTTGATCTGAGCAAGTGTTAGGCGAGAAAACTCTCATCTTCTTACTTCATGTTCATCCGAATAGGCAGCCCAAAAATCTTCCATGGTAGGGTTATGTTGATACTTTGCTCCAAGAATCTTCTACATATATCCATTGATATCAAACTGGCTCTCTTCACATATGGATGAATTGTGATGAGGGTGAACTCTTTTTCCATGAGTTGTGCACTGAAAGATTTGGACATTGGTATTCCCTGATTTGGATTGGGAAATGAATTCTAAATGCGATGCTTATCACTTTGAGAAGACAATGAACTTGGAATAGTTGTCATGCAAGCTCCATTAATGCCCATCTATCATTTGACGTACTTAGGAAGCTTCCATGGAGTACCAACAAAGCCACTCACGTGAATGTAGGAAAAGGATGAAAATTGAATAAACCATGTTCCCCATTGGGAAATGACATTCATGGCTTCTTTGGAAAATATTTCCTCTGTATTCTTATTTAGGTTCCGAATCACACGGAAGGTGAATGCATCATTGACTCTTCTAAAATGGTGAGAGCTATTTTTGAAACTTAGTTGCGGATAGTAATGGAAGACACTATTTGATGGCCCCATGACTCCTCTTGTTTTGAGTCCAGAAAATAGCTTTCTTCTTGCTACTACATAAGTCAGATACGATGTCATGTAGAAGCATCCAGTCATCTTAACTTCTATCAATTGTTTGTGAAGGGTATTACTGATAATGGTGGCCCAATCCACAAACTCTTTCTTGGCAAGGATGATACAGATAAACTGATACATCCATGGGTGGAAAATCCTAGCAGAGGGTAAACCGAAAACTTGACTTAGGAGAGTAATCATGTCCCCGATTTCTTCCACAAACTCAACATGGTACAGTTCTTTGGGAAGCCGTCAATTCGAGGCCTCTTGGTCACTAACCAGTTGTTATTAACCATCTTGCTCCACCTAAGGGGTTCTTCATCCCAAAATTCTTGTGTTGACTAGCGAGTGATATCCGCATTCTCAGGAAAGTCAGGTATGTTGAGCAATTCCTCAATGTGCTCTAGTGTGATTAAGAGGAAAGGCTCGTGATTATCTTTAAAAATTCCTCATCTCTCGGGATCATAATGCTCCACACAAGTGATAACCAGCTCTGGACACTGCACCGAGACAGAAAAATGTTGCTTGCTTGGGGTAGACCACTATGGTAAAGCCTATCCAGAGAATATGGTTTTGCCTTCAGTTTTCACCCGTTCGTAGAATTGTTGCACATTGATGTGACCCAGATTTGTATCAGTGATATTGTCATATGCTTGACTTAATGGAACTAGGAGGGATGATTCCTTGGAATTCATACTTGAGCATGATTTGTTTGATTTCTCCATTGGCTTCCTCGATCTTCCTGTAGATTTGTTAGATTTTTCGGCCATTATGAATTTCACATAAAAAATGACTCAGGCACGTAAAAAATGCAAGTGGGTCGGGTCTCGATCTCATGAAACCCCATCGTGCAAGAAAAATGACTTGTTTAATTATGACTATTATTATTATTATTATTTTAATAATAATAATAATAATTGATCTCAGTTAAAAATTTTTTTAAAAATACATCACACAAGACTAAATATCGAGACTAAGCTTGAGTTACAAACCGAGTTAAAATAATAATAATATTTTTTTTATCCGGTTGTAATGGCTTTGATTTAATATCGATTTGATTTTTTATTTAATTTTTGCTACTTCTTCTCCTTGCTTTGCGATTGCATTGTGGCTCTTTTTTCTTAACTTTTTGTGGAATTTAATATTTTATTTTTCTATGAATGAATTTATTTTAATTTTGGTTTGTGTGAATGCGTGAAAACAATTTGTTTTTTTATGCTTTCTCTTTGCATGAAATTTTTTTTTTGATTTCTTTGTTTTTTTTTATTTCTTTTTTTCTTTACAAGACATGGGTTGGAAACATTTTTTAAAAAAAACATTTTCCTTTCTTCTGCAAAATTCGTGGAAACTTTGAAATGAAGACAAACAAAACTTTTTCTACTTCTGTGTTTTTGAAATTAGCTTTTTCCTTTAGGTGGAAGGTGGAATGTTGGAAATTTTTGGAAAATGTGAATTTGTGTTTGGAATTAGTTTGGACTATTTTGATTATTTTCCATGCATGGAAGTGTGTTGGGCCTTCTTTTTACGTGGGCTTTTCCAAGGTAAAAATGCGTGGAAACAATTTTTCCTTCACTTTGCTTTGACTATTTCCTTTTCGTGTAAACTGCATGTGGAGGTTTTTTTGGATTTTGTTTTTTTTTGCTGGAAAATTTTTTACCTCTGGTACATGCATTTTTAAATTTTGTTTTGTTTTTTTGAATGCATGGAGAGCATTACTTTAAAATTCCAACGCATGGACTCTTTGTTGACAACGTGGAGAGTTCTTTCTTCCTTTTGACATGGAATGTTTTATTTTTTTTTTTTCCTTTTTTTTTTTTTTGCTTCTTTTTTGATGCTTGAATGAAATGCAGATTTTTTTTGCTGCTTGTTTTGCCTTTCCTTGGATTTGGATGGCCATTTCCTTTGATATGTGTGGCTTTTTTTTACTTCTTTCTTTTTTTTTTTTTTTTATTTGCATTTGAAAATTTTTTGGATTTTATGGTGTTGAAAGATCCTTTAGTTTTTTTTCTCTTATTCTACATGTGGAAACTTGTTTTTTTTTTCTTGTTTATTTTCCTTCCCTGAGTGGAATAAATTATTGGACCATTCTCTTATTTCAAACAATGCATGGACAATATTTTGGACCGTCTATCTAAAAAGCTTGGGCTTGTTCTTTTTTCTTCTTCCTTTTTACAATGGCCTTCATGATAAACTGTATTGTTTGAGGGATGTGATAAAATATTACTTGTTCCTTTAGAAGAAATAAGAAGCAATTGGAAAGCTTCGCACGACTCTTTCCAATGAGTTTGATGGAGGAATTTATGAGGATTAATTCGTCCCATTAAAACTTCCCTCTTTCCCGGGTAGTGGAATTAATTTCCGGGGGAATGGGGAAATAAACGCCAATTGCCAATGGAAATGGCAAGGCGGGCTGACAATCCCCATTTTATTTCCCCATGTGGGAAATCGGGAGATTTTTTGCCCGTTTGCCAATTCATTAATTTGGAAATCGGGGAAGAAATCCCACAAGCGGGATTTAAAACAAATTTTCCAAGAAAGGGGAAATCCGGGCCGGGAAGCCAATTTGGCATCCCGGAATGGGAAGCGGAAGCTTATTTTCCCCGAAATTAAAATAAAACTTGTCGAATGAATTTTAATTAATATTTATTTAATTAAAAACCCCAAAGTTATTAAAAATTAATTTTATCAAACAAAGAGTAATTAATTAATTAAATATTAATTAATTAATATTTAATGCGTAGTTTAAGACCTAGTGGGAGGAGTTCTCACCCGAAATGGATGAAACAAAGACCAGAACGATCACAAAAATGAGATGATCACGATGAGAGTGATAAATCACACAAAGTAACACTTTTGAAAAATTTCAAAATTTTTTTTATTAATTTTGTGAAGTCAAAATTAGGCTGATAACAATTGGCTCTAATTGGGGACAAGGACTTCATGGACGCAACAATGGACCCAGACCAAAATATTCATGAACATGATCTCAAAATGATGGGGCACAAAAAAAAATGGGGTGATACAAGAGAGGAGACCAAAAGATGGGAAAAGAAACAAACCAAAATCCTAATTACTTATGTACATACGGGGAACAACCCATTTTCAATTTTGATAGTGCTTGAGATATTGCCCACTGTAGGGAAAAGGAAAATGAGTTCCATCAGGATATGCCAAGTAATAGGTGCTATCTCCATAGAAA
Source organism: Taxus wallichiana var. yunnanensis (assembly GCA_018340775.1). Classification (NCBI taxonomy): domain Eukaryota; kingdom Viridiplantae; phylum Streptophyta; class Pinopsida; order Cupressales; family Taxaceae; genus Taxus; species Taxus wallichiana. The sequence continues at coordinate 727,715,386 of CM031238.1, forward strand.
TGTCTGATTTTGAAAGGGCCTAGCCACAACAAATCAAACTTCCCATGCTTTCCTTTCGGTTCATGTCTCTTGTCCCAGAGAAGAACCAAGTCATTGATTTGGAATTGCCTCTCTTTGGTTTTCCTATCAAACAACCTCTTTACTTTGGATTGATGTTCCTCGATCCTATTTTCCACTTGACTTCCTCAAGCTTTCTTAGGAACATGATCCTTTTATCTAATGCATTGGTGAAGCATTCATCATCAACTGCTTGAGCTAATTGTAATGCTGGTAACTCCAGTGTGATGGGAATTTGAGCATCGGTTCCATACAAAATTTGAAATGGAGACATCTTGATTGCTCTTTTGGGAGTTATGCGGTCAACCCACAATGCATCATATAACTTTTTGTGCCAAGTTCTTTGATTTTCTTCGACTAACTTGCGCACGATAGTAATGATGTTTTTGTTACTGGATTTTGCTTGACCATTTCCCTGAGGGTAGTAATCTGATGAATGAGATAAAGATATCCCATACCCATAACAAAAACCTATCATCTCTGTAGAATAAAAATTTGAGGCATTGTCCGTCACAATCTTGTGTGGAATTCCATAATGAACCAATATATTTTCTTTGATGAAGTCATAGATTACCGTAGTAGATGTTTGTTTCACTTGGTATAACTTCTACCCACTTTGTAAAGTAGTCAGTTGCGGTGAGCACATGAGTATGACCAACACTAGAATTAGGATTCAAAACCCCATGAAATCTAAACCCCATTGTTGAAAGGGTTCTTCAATGACAACTGGCTTTAAAGGAAAAGCTGTCAATTTTGGTCTTCCAACAAATTGCTTTGACAAGCTTCACATTTTTTCACCCATTTCTGAGCATCGAAAAACATAGTGGGCCAATAATAATGTGCTCACAAAATTTTATGAGCTGTCACTGGGCCAGAGAAATGACCACCACAAGCATGATTGTGGAAGGCTTCCAACAACCTAGGTTGTTGCTCTTTATCAACACATCTGAGGAACATGTCATCAACTCCTTTCTTGAACAAAGTGTTGTCCCAAATGACGTACCTAGCAGCTCTTAGTTTGATAGCTCATTTTCCTTAGCTGTCAGATTCTTTGGACACTCACCATATGTGAGAAAGTAGGCTATATCAAAATACCATTCATCTATGTGGTACTGTTGAAAAACTACCAGTGGTAAATTTTCCTCAACTAGTTCTTCTTCAGAGTCATCTCGTGGTTCATTTTCTGCGATGAGTTGGTAGAGTCCTCTTCCTCGAACCAACTTGGTAGGCTTGATATCCAAATCATATTCCTGGATCTTGGAGACCCAATTACCTCTTTTAGATCTTGGTTCTTGTTGTGTCAACATTGATTTAACTGCGGTGTCTGGAACTAAGACTTTGGTGTGAGAATTCAACACATAGTACCTGAAGTGTTTCAGGCTCTCACCACCATGTACATGCCTCTCAAGGGGAGTGTAATTGAGTTCATGTTTCTTGAACCCAGAACTCATGAATGCAATAGGAGATTCAACTCCCTCTTGATTGTGTTGAGTCAGGATGGCAGAGATTGTGTGCGGTGAAGCATAACAATAGATTATGAAATCCTTTTTAAAATCAGGACACACCAATGTAGGGCTTTTGCAATAGCACCTTTGATTTTTTCAAATGCCTCTCTACCTTCCTTCGACCATTTGAAGGATTCTTTTCCTTTCATCATATCAGTGATTTCTTTAGTCAGCTCGGTGAAATCTGGCATGAACCTTCTCAAAAATTTCACCTTCCCAAAGAATGAGTGGACTCCAGGCTTACTTGTAGGCAAGGAAAGATTCTTGATAGCTTGAACACATGCTCAGGATCAATTTTAGTTCCTTCCTTAGAAACAATATGACCTAGGAGTTTCCTTCCGTAACTCCGAACACAAAATTTTTGGATTTAGAGAATCTTATGAAGTCTACACCTTTGCAATATTTTCTCTAAATCTCTTAGGTGATCTTCTCACTTCTTTGAGAACACTTGTCAAGTCATCTAGGTATATCACGATGATCTTGTCTTTATAATCTACGAATGCCATATCCATAGCCCTTTGAAAAGTAGTGCTCACCGACATTGATCAAACCAAAAGGCATTCTTCTATACGTGAACATACCCCAGGGGGTGGTGAACATGGTTTTATGTTGATCTTCTCTAGCCACTTCAATCTGATTATAACTAGAGAAACCATCTAGCATAGATAGCATTTCCGATCCAGTTACTACCTACAGAATATGGTCCATGACTGGAAGTGGATAATTATCTTTCAAGGAAGCTTGATTAAGATTGTGAAAAATCCACACAATCCTAATTTCTCCATTTTTCTTGTGAACCGGTACAATATTAGCTATCCAAGTCAAATGTCGAATAGGAAAAACTATTTGTGCATCTAACATCTTTTGAACCTCATGAAATATTGTCCCTACAATCTTGGGATTATATTGTCTTTGTTTTTCCTGAAAAGGAACTGCACTAGGTTTTAAGGGTATGGCATGCTCCATTTCCCTAGGTTGGAAAGACTTCAAGTCTTCATATGAGTAAGCCAAAATGTCAGAATATTTGGTAAGGAGGCTTATGAATTTCTTATGCTCCTCGGTGAGCAACACTTACCGATGTTGACTAGGTGAAGGTTTATCCTTGGTACCGATGTTAACTTTCTCATAGTTAGTAGAATTCGTAGGTCCTCCTACTCTTTCTCTTTGATAAACCTGTCATGTTTATCAAAAATTTCTTCAAGTGAAACCAATCCTTTGGGAATTTTATTTCCTTTGAGTTGAATGATGCCATCACCAGGATCTTCATTCTCAACTCCTTCTTGAATGGGTGAGGTCGTCGATTCACGAAAATGTAGAATCACTTCCTTCAAAATACAATTGTTCAAAATTATCCCTTTTTCCAAGAAAGGCAATAATTTGTTGATCATCATTGAATACTTGCCAATTTTCTGCATTTTCAGGAACACTTGGCCTAAAAACCATTTCAATGGTGTATTTGACTTGATCAAACTCTGAATGAGGAATCATTAATGAAGTTGAGACTGCTAGAGAATCTACTTTTCATTCTTTTCACGAGGGACAAATTTTATGGAAAAAGCATCAAGACTTCTATCGTGTCCCACACTTTATTTCTATAGTGTCTTAAATGATCATTCTTTACTTGGAACTAATTTCTTACTTGTTTCATGATCAATTCCACATCTCCAAAGACTTCCAAATTTTTGATCCCTTTCTCCTCTACAACTTGGAGGCCAAGGATTAATGCCTCATATTCTATAGTTGTTAGTATTTGAAAATTCAAGTTTGTAGGAAAAAGGAAATATTTTACCATTTGGAGATATGAGCACCACTCCTGCACTGAACCCATTGAGAAACAACTTCCATCGAACTCAAGAGTCCAAATCTTATTGGAATCTTGGCAAGTGATCTCAGGGGTATGAATTTTTCAGTCATCATATAATTACCCATACTTGAGCCTTGGAAAAGGATCTATGCACGAGGATCTTTGGTTTTAGTTACCATGAACTTTGCTTGAGCTTTTGGCATTAGCTTCTTCATTTCTCCATTGATAGGGATCATGGCATGAGACCAATCCATTTGAATCTCTCCACCTAGATCTCTGCAAAATTTCCTACTCAACAACATACCATACGAAGCGGGAATGTCAACAACTAAAATAGTTACCTTAACTCACTTTTGAGGGAATTGGGCTAAAACCATTTGGGCATCTTTAATCTGCCCGATCAGAGGAACTTGCTTGGTTTCCATGGAGTAACATGATCCAATGTTCTCATACAAGTTAACCCAAGAGCATGTGCTACCTTGGTAGGCATCACATTATCCGAGGCTCCAAAATCTATAATGCAATTACTTAATTTGCATCCGTTGATCAGAAAGGACACAAAGAAAGGTTCAATCTTTTCATTTGAAGGTGTAGTGGCCACCACAATATTTTGAGTTTTCCCATCTTTGGGAGTTTTCAGAATTCCTTTGGAGGAATGAACAGTAGAGTCACCTTTGATAAACTGGACCAATTTCTCGAGTTGATCCTTATTGGACTTCAAGTACTCTACCTGTGACATGGAAATTTTTGTTTTATTGATATGATCAATGATATCAAATTTGGGCAAAGTAACCATACTTGATGTCTCAGATACTAGTTCTTTCAAACTTGATGATGGCACACTTTTGACCTTTTCTTCGGGCTTGGTTGATACTGATGTAGAAGAAGAATCTTTCTTCATAGCTGATTTATCTATGGATTGACTTGGCAAAGGTTCTCCTTTCTTTAAGATAGTTTTGACCTTAGGAGTCTCAGCTATCTTTGATTCTTTGGAAGCTTCTTTAATTTTGGATTCTTTAGGAACTTCCTTGGAGCTCTTTTTATCTTCCACCTTAGTGGTACTTTGCTCCTTTTTTTGAGAGCGTGTGAAGACAACAAAAGACTGGCTATTCATATCTTCTATAATTTCTTCATATTCATCTTCTTCTTCTAACGGTACTCGAAGAAATGATTATTACTTTCTCCCTTAGGATCTTCAACTTTAGGTTCAGATGTTCCAGAATCTAGCTCTTCCTCATCAACCTCGACGACTTCAACTTCATCATCACTTTCTTCAATGACGTCACATTTTGAGTTAGTTGTGGGAGTTACTTCAATAACAAGCCTTGTCAGAGGACCTACAATCCTGGCTTTTTGGGAACGTAGCCTTTCCTTGGAATGTCTTTGTAAGGAGAGGGTTTACTACTCTGAGCAACTTGCTTTTTCAAAGCTAGCACATCATTAGCTAACTTAGTAAGTATAGCTTCTGAAGCATTGGGGTTTCTTGAATCTTTCCCTTGAGGGAAGTTTTCTTGAATTTTCCTACCATGATTAAGTCATCCTCAATTTCTATGGCCAAGGATTGAGCAAGTTCCAAAGTAGCCACTCTAGCCCTTCTTAGCTGATAGCACACTTCTAGTTGTTGTGCGTTAATAAAGAAACATTTTTGTCCATCAAGGTTTGGGTGAATCCCAATAGGAACTTTGTTCACCATTTTTTTGAATTTAGCCATGAAATTCCTCATGGGTTCTATTGGCTCTTTCTTCACCTGAGATAGTTGGGCAAGAAGAGCATGTTCATCTTCTGCCATCTTGAATCGATCTTCAAACTTAGTTTTCATATCATTCCAATTTGTAATGCATCCATTTGGTAGATGATGAAACCAATCTGCAACAACATCATGTAATGTTTCGATGAAGAGGCGAATAGCAACATCTTCATATTCTACCAAAAAAACAACACATGCAATGAAAGAAGGCGAAATATGGTCATCTAGTGACATCTTCCCATCTCCATCAAACTTGGGAAGAATCTTCCTCGATCCTCTTGGGAGGTCATGTCGAGCTGGTAAGGCCAATGGGCCTATGGCATTTCCCCATGGTACGTTGACTGCCATTTTGGGAAAGGTAGTATGTGAAGGTAAAATAACATGAGAAAGGACAAGTGCTTGACTTGTAGTGATTCCTTCCTTGCTTGCTCTTTCAGGACTTGATGCAAGGCTTGCAGATCTATGAGGTGTGTTCTTCTTTGGAGGAGATAACTTGAAACCAAACTTTCCTTGAAAGTCAAAAATGGGATCAGATCGAACCTTTAGCTTTTTCTCCTCGCGTAAACCTCTTTCCTTCCAATTTGAAATCTTTATTGTGAAGGGATCACTTGGCATGTTTTGATCAGCTCTAGCCTTTTCTCTTTACTCTCTTTCTTGAGCTATTTGCGCCTGAATAACTCTAGCAACTCTCACGGATTTCTCTTCTTCATTATCTAGTATTGATGCGCGAGATGAAAATGATAGTTGTTCGTGTGCTTTTCCCAAATAGCTTGCCTCAAATATGATGATATATCTTCTTGAGTATCTGCAAAAAGAAGATTTGGTTGCAAGATAGGTGGGTTACCTATAATAGTCATACAAATTATTACCTTGGTGGAAGAGGACCGTGTTGGTGAACAATGATCAACACGTGTCCAGGAGGTCTTCTTAGCCACAAGTGTGGGTGCTCTTCTTCTAAGGTCTTCAATGTAGATTTCTCTGTCAATGGCTCTATCAACAGCCAAAAATTGCTGCAAGCTTTTGTGGTTTTCCCAAGCTACTGTTCAAGGTTGGCAGCAATGTCTCCTTGAAAATATTCATCGGCACAAGGTTCGGTTGAAGAACTAGAGCTTGTGCAGAGGGGATAGTCATAAAGATTTAACCAAGCATTGGTTAACGATTTCTGAATCCCCAGTGAGTCACCAAAAACTATTAGCATATGGATTTGCACGCATGCAAATGACATGCAACAATGTGGGAATGAAGTCCCTCCTCAATGAAGGTGAGGCTGCCTTTATTGAAAACCAAAACTGTATTTACATATGTACATTCAAAATTGTATGTGGGGGTGTTTTGGAACATCAATGGAAATAAAAGTGAATGAGGGAGATGGAATGGAATGAAGGAAAGGAGTGGAATGGAATGAATTGAAATAACATGCAAGAGTTAGGTAAAAATAGAGCCTAATATTGCATGAAGAGGAAAGATGAATAACTAACACAAATAAAATGGAGTTTGAGTTAGCTAAACAAGAATGTGTAAAAGGGAACACACATGAGCAAGTAGATAATCAGAGCTTGATCACTTTGTGAAGATAGAACAAGATTAATAACATTTGACAATAAGATCAAAGACAATATTTGCATGCAAATCTATTCAAACATCTAACATCTAATGAACATAAGAACATCAAATGTTACAAGAGACAATGAATGAGACACAAAGTTTGTATTTCATTAACTCCAAAATGTTTTCACAAAAGAACACAAAGTTTCTTTCTTTGAAACAAAGCTTGCACACAAAAGTATTTTCTTCTCCTCTCTCAAAGTCACCTTTACAAATGAGCCCCTCACTTCCTTTTATAACCCAAAATTTGGTTACAAAGTAGTTAGGGTTTTACATGAACATTAAATAAGGCACTTAAGTGACCTTTGACTTTTTCTAACCAACTTTATTAAAAACAACTAAAAATAGAAATCACTTAAGTTATCCACAACTTCCCGAAAGTAAATAACAACATCCTTTTCTTAAAAATCCACTTTTTAAAATATACAATAATAACCAGTGCCTTATCCATTGAAATGGGTCCTCCTATCTCAAACGTATGAGAAATGGACTCTCCCACTTCATTAGATACCAAGAAAACTATCTCCCTAAACCACCGGTGAAATTAGGATCTACCGCTTTTGCTAGTTGAAAGGATCTAAACCTTCCCAAAGTTTCAAACATCTTTTCTTCTTCTAGAGGTTCATTTGGTCGAAGAATAGCCTCACAAAATACTTGCAATTCAAGAATCCTACTTGGCATATCATTTAAATTAACAATATTTGATTGAGTGTTCTCAAATAAGTTCTTTAATTTGATGCACCGCTCCATTAAACCGATGAGAAATTATTGGCGATGAGTGTTCGTAAATTATTGTGATAAGTGCCACCTAGTGTACATGTCCTTAAACAATTGTGAAAATTTCTCTTCCACTTGTTCCGATGAACACCTTTGATTATGTTCATTTACGAGGTTAGAGGGATCTCAACTATGAATTCTTGAATCAAGGTGAGTGAAGTGAAGGCTTCATTGCATATGCTCTCATAATGGATCATAGAATCCTCGAGAAGCATCTTCCTTGATTTGAGATGCAGACACCAAAGAAAACATGTCCCTCGATGTTCAAATTCAAGAATTCCTTCAATGGCTAAAATTGAGGATTCCATACTCATCATCTCCTGTAGACTGGGCAATATCTCATCCAAATTTGATATATTAGAAACAAAATTTTCCTTGAAAGAAAGAATTGGATCAAGATACACACTGACATCTTCATGGAGCTTAACCACTTGTTTTGATCATCCCTTGGCCTAAAACGAGAATCTCTGAAAGCCAAGTTTTAGTGACATGGCCCAATGTGTTTATTTCTTTTGACAAATTGAGAGTTTCTTCATCGGGGAAGCCACTTTGCATCGTAGTCTTGGGAAAGTGGATGATATGGGATTTATCAGATGTTGAACATATTCCACTAATTGATTCTTTTCGGCCTTGAGCTGAGAGTTATGAGACTTATATTTCTCAAGTCTCTTTAGCATGATATCAATTGAATCTCGAGCCATCACCATGTCACTTTCTAATGTGGACCTCCCAAGTCCAAGTCTGGAAACTTCATAATTAGCAGGTGTCATGGCATCACACTCCTTATCAACTTGTGGGATGGCAAGATCTACAAATCTATTTCCGTCATTATCCACCATTATTCGAGAAAGAACCTTAGGATTCTTGGGAATGACGTCATTTGAAAGTTTGAAAAGGGCATCAAAATCAATGTCAATTGCCTTGACAACCCTCTTCCTTTTCTTAACCTTCGGAATCAACCCAAGAAAGGAGTATCATTCACTATTTCCACATACAAAATCCTAGAGCTCGAAGCAATATTCTCATTGTTCTCGACATCATGAGATCCTACAAGAATCCTTTCCACAACCTCGATTTGAGGAGAAATAACCTCAATATCCACCTCCTGATCATTTGGGAGATTTTGGGAAATCTCTTCATGAACTATAGGTTCCGAAGTGTTTGATATTTGGACTACCTACACCTGAGTGGATGCTTGTGCAAGGCATGGCTGAGGATCATTTGTCATGAGCTTCTAAGAACTATTAACAATGTGAGTAGAAGAATCTCTACTTGAAGTAGAAAATCCCGATACACGCTCTCTTCCTTCACTGGGCTAGGGCCTTTATATTTTTCTCCTCGTGGCACATTATTCGGTGAAGTGGATTTTGGCAACCACTCCTTTCTTGCTTGTTGTGTATGATTGGATGGTATGGAGGTTGATTGAGAAGGGGATTTGGTTGAATGAATACCTCCTCGAGTTGGCAATTTTTTGATCCTGAAGTATGATCTTGAATTGATTGTAACTTGGCAAGTTCTCTTTTGTACCAAGATATGCTTCTTTCAAGAATCGGTTGATTCTTGCTATCAAGAGAAAATTCATCTCTCTTGGTCCAATCAATTCGAGGCAATAGGGTAAAAGCAACTACATCATATGAAGGATCAATAACATCTTCATCATCATTTACGAATGAATCGGAGGTTCTTATGTGAAAGGTATTGATCTCGAGAAGTGTTAGATGAGAAAAATCTCATCTTCTTACTTCATGTTCATCCGAATAGGCAGCCCAAAAATCTTCCATGGTAGGGTTATGTTGATACTTTTCTCCAAGAATCTTCTACATATATCCATTGATATCAAACTAGGCTCTCTTCACATATGGATGGATTGTGATGAGGGAAACTCTTTTTCCATGAGTTGTGCACTAAAAATATTTGGACATTGGTATTCCCCGATTTGGATTGGGAAATGAATTCCTGAATGATGCTTGTCATTGAGAAGATAATGAACTTGGAATAGTTGTCACAAGCTCCATTAATGCCCATCTGTCATTGACGTACTTAGGAAGCTTCCATGGAGTACCAACAAAAGCCACTCATGTGAATGTAGGAAAAGGATGAAAATTGAATAAACCAGTTCCCCATTGGGAAATGACATTCATGGCTTCTTTGGAAAATATTTCCTCTGTATTCTTATTCAGGTTCCAAATCACACGGAAAGTGAATGCATCATTGAATCTTCTAAAATGGTGAGAGCTATTTTTGAAACTTAGTTGTGGATAATAATGAAAACACTATTTGATGGACCCATGACTCCTCTTGTTTTGAGTCCAGTCCAAAAAATCTTTCTTTCTTCTACTGCATAAGTCAGATACGATGTCATGTAGAAGCATCTAGTCATCTTAACTTCTATCAATTGTTTGTGAAGGGTATTACTGATAATGGTGGCCCAATCCACAAACTCTTTCTTGGAAAGGATGATATAGATAAACTGATACATCCATGGGTGGAAAATCCTAGCAGAGGGTAAACCGAAAACTTGACTTAGGAGAGTAATCATGTCCCCGATTTCTTCCACGAACTCAACGTGTATACGTTCTTTGGGAAGCCGGTCAATTTGAGGCCTCTTGGTCACTAACCAGTTGTTATTAACCATCTTGCTCCACCTAAGGGGTTCTTCATCCCAAAATTCTTGTGTTGAATGATGAGTGATATCCGCATTCTCAGGAAAGTCAGGTATGTCGAGCAATTCCTCAATGTTCTCCGGTGTGATTAAGAGGAAAGGCTCATGATTATCTTTAAAAATTCCTCATCTCTCAGGATCATAATGCTCTGCATGCAAGTGATAACCAGCTTTGGACACTGCACCGAGACAGAAATGTTGTTGCTTGGGTAGACCACTATGGTAAAGCCTATCCATGAGAATATGGTTTTGCCTTCAGTTTTCACCCATTCGCAGAATTGTTGCACATTGATGTGACCCAGATTTGTATCAGTGATATTGTCATATGCTGACTTAATGGAACTGGGAGGGATGATTCCTTAGAATTCATACTTGAGCACGGATTTGTTTGATTTCTCCATTGGCTTCCTCGATCTTCCTGTAGATTTGTTAGATTTTTCAGCCATTATGAATTTCACAGAAAAATGACTCAGGCACGCAAAACAACGCAAGCGGGTCGGGTCTCAGTCTCTAAAACCCCCATTAATGCAAAAGAAATGTGACTCATTTTATTATTATTTTAAAAATAATAATAATAATTGATCCTGGGTTACAAATTTTCTTATAAAAAAATGCGAACACAAGCAAAATATCGAGACTAAGCTTGAGTTACAAACCGGGTTAAAATAATTATAATTTTTATATCATCCAGGTGCAATGGTTTTGTGGAAGGTCGATTTGATGATTTTTAAATCGCTACTTCTTTGCCTTACCTGATTAGAGTTTTCCTGTTCTTAACCCTAAAATGACGTGGAATTTAATCTTTTATTTTTCTAGCAATGTATGAGCAAGTTTTCCTTTGTGTGAACACTGACTTCTCTTTGCATGCACTATTTTTGGACTGATTTCCTTTGTCTTCTTTTGCAGCTCTTTACAAGACATGGGTTGGAAACATCTCTTAAAAATTTTGTTTTCTCCTTTCTTCTGCGTGGACAACTTTCAAATGAAGACAAAACAAAACCTTCTCACTTCTGCGTTTGAAATTAGCTCTCTAAACCTGCATGGAAACTTGTTTTTGCCTGAAAAATGTGTTGGAAATTAGCTTGGACTGTTTTGATTATTAGAGAATGTGTGGAAGTGTGTTGGGCCTTCACTCTTATGTGGGCTTTTCCAAGGTAAATGCGTGGAAACAATGAATGTGTGGCCTTCACTCTTGCTTTGACTACGTTTCTCCTCCCTGCATGTAAACAGAGGTATTTCTTCTCTTACGCGCCTTCCTCTTTTTTACCTTCTGCATGAATTTTGTGTTGATTTCCTTTGAATGCATGGAGAGAATTACCTTGGCCAACGCGTGGACTCTTTGTTGACAATGCTTGGAGATTTTTTTTCCTTTTGCATGTATGAATGTTTTTATTTTTCTGTTTCTTCCTCAAACTTTCATTTTGTCCCAATGCGTTGAAAGAGAAAAACATTTTTTTTGCTGCTGTATTACCTCCCTTGTATGGCCATTTCCTTTGACCTGCGTGGCTTTTGCTTCCTTCTTTCTTTACCTTTTTATCCTTTGGCTGCGTTGAAAATTCTGTCTTGGATTTTATGGTGTGAAAGATACTTTCACTGCTCCTTCTTGTCTTCTGTCAGGAAAACTTGTTCTTTGTTGCTGCTCTATTCCTTCCCACGCGTGGAATAAATTATTGGACCATTCTCTTATTTCAAACAATGCATGGACAATATTTTGGAATGTCTAGGTAAATGCTTGGAATATTCTTTCTTCTTCCTCTTTTCAATGGCCTTCAGTGTATTACTTGAGGGATGTGATAAAATATTACTCTGTTCCTTCAAAAGAAATAAGAAGAAATTAGAAAGATTCACACGACTCTTTCCAATGAGTTTGATGGAAGAATTTATGAGGATTAATTTACCATACTTCCCTCCTTCCGGTAGTGGAATTAATTGCCAGGGGGAAGTGGGGAAATAACTTGCCAATCACTGCCAATGGAAATGGCAAGGTGGGATGAAATCCCCATTTTATTTCCCCATGTGGGAAATTGGGAGATTTTTTTCCCATTTGCCAATTCATTAATTTGGCAATCGGGGAAGAAATCCCACAAGTGGGGATTTAAAACAAATTTTCCAAGAAAGGGAAATTCGGGCCCTGGGAAGCCAATTTGGCATCCCCAGCAATGGGAAGAGGAAGCTTATTTTCCCCCAGGCAATTAAAATAAAACTTTTCGAATGAATTTTAATTAATATTTATTTAATTAAAAACCCCAAAGTTATTAAAAATTAATTTTATCAAACAAAGAGTAATTAATTAATTAATATTTAACGCAATTTAAGACCCGATAGGAGTTCTTGCCCGAAATGGACGAAACGAAGACCGAATGATCACAAAAATGAGACGATCACGATGAGAGATAAATCATGCAAAGTAACACTTTTGAAAAATTTCAAAATTTCCATTTTTAAATTAATTTTGTGAAGTCAATTCAAGGAGATGCTTAACTACCTACATATTTCAAACATAAGTCTCAAATTGTCACAATGATCTTTAACCAGACCATACACTATCCAATCATCTAGATACACCTGTAAAACATTATGAATGAAGTCATGAAACATTTGTACAACAATGCACAAAAATACTATACACACATTCTTTAGTCCAAAGGACATAACTATATATGCAAAAATTCCCCATTCAGTGGTGAAATTTGTCTTCTCCGATCTTTATTTGCTATATGCACTTGATGATATCTCAAAACCCATCAATAAAAGATTATATTTCACGCCCGCTACACCTTCCAGATCTCCTCAGTAAATGGGGTAGGAAAAGGATCAATAACACATGAAGAATTTAATTCTTTGTAGTCCACACAAATCCTTATCCTCCCATCCTTTTTAATGCTTATCACCATGGGACTCACCCACTTTGATTCCTCAATGGGCTTAATGATTCCAGATTTTAACATCTTATCAATTTCTTCCTTTACCTTAATGCACAGATTAGGGTTCATCCTATAAGGCATCTTCCTAATCGGGCATGTGCCTTCTTTAATTTTGATTTGCATCTCACCTAAATAAGGGTGTACTCCTTTTAATTCGTGATAGCCTCTAGGGAATAAGTCCTGAAATTCGTGCACAAGCTCAATAATCTTAGCTACCTCCTATTCAGACCAATAATCACCAATAATGGCCTCTTTAGGTTATACATCTGTCCCAATGTTAACCTTATTTTTCTTCATAGGCTCATGATATACACATGAATTCTCATTTGATGTGTCCATTACCTCGCACGTACCTTTGGTGTGGCTACCATCTAGGTTGTTTTCCTCTCTGTCTTCACCATCTATCAAGAATACCAGCTTACCCTTTTCTTTTTCTTCCCAAACACGGACCATTTCCTCCTCTCCGCCTCTTCAAGGTCAAATATCACCTCTAAATTCATCTCTCCAAACATGTCTATAAGTAGTTCCTCAACCTTTGCGCTATCCCCCAAAGTAAGGCACTTCATAATCTATAATGCTTCATTGACCGGAGGTTTAGTAGAAAAGTAATCAAACATATGAATCATACCTGAGGTCATCTCTCGCCAATTAATTGTCTCCGGTGTCAAATGTGCTTGGACATACCACATGTGCACGAAACTACCGAGGATCGTGTAGAACTTATGCACTCAAAGTGATGGTGTAAGGCCTCCTACCCCTCCGTCCGAGTCTCTCACACTTCTAAATGTGGCGTGAAGAAGAATCCTTCCCATGATATTTGCATATCTGTGAAGGTACATTGCTCCTTAGAAACCTAGTAGAAAAGGTGATTCTCACTTCGTGTCATTTTAAAAGGTTGTCCCTATGCGTAGCCCACCAACGTGATGATGTCCCATGTAGGGTATAAACCAAAATATTTCTTCATCACCAGTATCCTTTCACTGGGGTTCCATAACACGTAAAAATACATCAGGGTTTCCTTCGCCAGTGTACTAAGGTACCTAGTTATTACTCAAGCACCTAACCATGCATGACTTGATCATGTAAGTAATTGTATTCTTAACCTCAAGCTCAACTACTTCATACATCCCATGCCCCCAGTTGTCACAAGCAATACTTGTAGTATCACTAACTGAATGAGTATCATCCCACTGTATTACTCCTTCCTTAGATGGCTCAATCACCCTAGGGTCTTTGATCAGTACATGCGTATATCCCGCTCAAGTCATCCTTGCTAACGACTCAACATATGGGGCAAGATTGTATCTCACAATGGGATAATGGCATGCTATTCGTTGTTCTCAAAGCTAATGTACCCCTTATTGAAACACAAATCTACATTATTTGCATAAAACTAGAGGCCCCCAAGTAATACGGGGAAACTATTTTCCTCTGTGATTTCCAAGAATTAAAAGTCCCTAGTGAACATGGCTTCTTGAATCATAATAGTAGTATCCTTTAACACCCCAATAGGATTAGCCCTAGTTCTATTTTCCATATATAACACATTCGAAGAAGGCTGCAATGGTGGTCTGCCCTTTGATTCCAAGCATCCAAAGTGAGTACATTAACTTCTGCACCTATATCTATAAGAATGTTTCTCGAAGTCACCCATCAATGAATGCATTCAATGTAATCTCCTTGTCATACTCATGATTATGGGGAGGTAGATTTACGTGAAGGATCTACCACTCATACTCTTGTCTTGTGTGCAGTAATTTCTATCTCAACCACTCTCCTAACATAGGAATAATTTTCTCCTAACGCAACATCCTGCATAATTCCTTCAAATCATCTATGTCTTTCTTTAGGATTTCAACATGCTTAGCATGTTCAAATATGCATGCTTGCTCATTTAAAATCTGAATCTCCCCTTGTAGATTCCTAATCATATCTATAGTATCTAGGTAAAAAAAAATTGATGTTCCACATAAGGATAATTTACATTAATTACTTCTTGCTTCATTATAGGTGGCTTGTACTTCAAAGTCTCATGGTCATGCACAACATTAGCGCGTGTGGTAACTAACACAGATTGTAAATCAGAATTCAGCCCAACCTTCAACATCCATTTTTCTCCATCCACACACTGAATCTTAATCATAGTTGTGCCCTTATCTTGCTTATGTTGTTTTCTCATATGCTCATACAAGTTAGGACATTCTTCAAACTTATGTTGTTTTCCACACTAAGAGCATACCACATTTTGAGGGAAATCGTGTTGATAATGGTCAGGATATCCACAATTAAAACAAGTTCCTCTAGGAAATTTTCCTCTTCCACCCCCATGACCTTGGCCTTTGTATCCCCCATGGAAGCCTTTATACCTGTTATCCCCATTACTGTGCCCTTTGTATGCATGAGAATATTAGTTATGTTAATAAACAAGAAACTAGCTAAGTAGTTCCATGATCTAACTAAACCTATCATAAACATCAAGATGAGTGTTAAAATGAATTAAACTAAAACACTATCATTTTATCTCTAACTACTCTATGATTACTTAAAACATAAATTGAACCTAGTTAAACCTATGAGAAATCAAATTAGATTTGTTTTTGCTTCAATGGAGGTGAAGAGGTCTCTAAAATAGCTACAAGGCCAAGTTAGATACCCTCCTACTAACCTACTATGAAGTTATGGATGCAAGATGGAGGAGCTTCAACAATGGAGGATAGCCAAGATCAAATGCCTATTAGCTTGGCTAATGCAAATGAGGTCTAATGCCAATATCTCCAAATGTGAGAGAGAAGGACTTGTGAGTGAAGTTGTTAGGTTGAGAGAGAGGGTGACCCTTCTACTTATAGATTTCCAAATGAGAGGATGTTGAACTTTGGGTGCATGTGGGACTAAAGCTCAAAAATCACTTTTATATTAGATTAGGATAAACATGCTTTAGGCTTAGATAAGCTTGGTTTAGGCTAGTTAACTAGGATTTAGGCTAGTTAAAATTGATTAGCAAGTGATTAGAGACTTGTTAAGAGTTAGGAAGGGTCTGGATAACCAATTGTGGACCGATAGATAGCCTATGAAGCCAAGAGAGAAATAGGGAGGTTCTCGAATGGTAGAAAGGAGGAATGTTTAGCTAATGAGAGAGATATTAGCCAAATAAGCTGATTATAGAAGGAATATACCAAGACGGTGTCATGAATGGGCATCCAAGAATGGAGCGAAGAAGGGTTGATTAATGAAGTGTCATCAATTTCCTAGATTGGATGAAATACCAAGTGTAAGCATACTTTAGGTGTTTACACCCTTCATTATGTTGTTCTCCTTGTTCCTTAGATCCACTTACGATATCATTCTAGCACACAACAGCTTTTGATGATTTCATGTATGTGATCAATCACTCATAGTTAATTGTATCATGAGTATAAGTTTTGTAAATCTTAAAATACATGGATACATTCTTATGGATTGTGCACTATAAAAGAGGACATCTACTCGCATCATGGTCCAAATGACATATCTCATAGTACAACAACATGGCACACACCAAATTCCAAGGGCAACTATCCTTAGTGTGTCCTTTAACCTCACAATTTGTACACCAAATCGCACTACATGTTTCATGAGATGAATTAGCAGAGAGTTTTTCCCATTATTTTACAATAGTTGCAATCTGTGCCTCAAGAAATGGGCTCACATTGGTGTCCACACTCCCAACTTCCTCAATGCGTAGAACTACCTCCAAAGTGTCACACAGATCTACAAAATTATTATGAGAAAGTTCTCTTCGTAAAGGATTCAATAGTCCACCAACAAACCACTGTGCATGCTGGCTAGGATGTATGTGATAAGATAACTTTGACAACACGCTTTTAAAGTGTGCATCATACTCCCGAATGCTTTCTCGATGAGCCCTAATTAATTTCCTTAAGAACACTAATAATATTCTCGTTAAAAATTAGGGATATGGAACTCGCCAAAAACAGAGAATGTAAAACATCATAATCGTCATAATCTGGTGTGAATCATATTTTTTATACCAGCTATTTGCACACCCTTGAAGAGTAGTAGAAAAATAACTTGCCTTCCTATTTGGAGTGATGATTCCTTAAGTGTGCCATAACAACTCACACTTGTGTACATGTTTTACAACATCTTCAATACCTCTGTATTCTGAAAAGTGAAGAGACATATCATAAAACACATAATAGGGTTGATGTGGGGTTCTTTGATGATTTGGGCCTTGTACTCCATATTAGGAACCAAAATTGCCACCAATATTTCCTCCACCACTAGAACCACCTGATCCACTTGATCCTAAACTTCCTGACCCACCTGAACCACCTCTTGTGGTGGGTGTTGACCAGTGGATGTAATTCCTTACATGCCAATAGTGGTACTAAACTGAACTCCAATAGTCGGGAAGTTGTGGTACTTCTAGACATGTTCCCAATGTTTTGTGCACCCACACTCTAACCTGACGATGCACTAGAAAATATTCCACCAATCGGTCATCCAAATAGTAAAGATGTTTTTTCTTGTGATGCCATAGATGTTTTCTGATGCACTTTTGTATTCAATGGAAAATGATAACTACCTGAAACCACTGGATTGCTTACACTCCCTTGTTTACCAATAGTTACTTCTAGAACTCAAACACTAAGAGC